>VWYH01004898.1:653065-665672 GCA_013399365.1 Pampusana beccarii | reverse complement strand
AAAAAAAAAAAAAAAAAGGGAAAAAAGTAGTAAAGCTTGATGCCTGAACTACTTTAACAAAAGAGTAATGAGAAACCAATCATTATTATCGTATGCTGAACTATGTGAAATCAGTGGACACTTCATTAACATGCTGGTTCTAGTAACTTTCGTTCACTTTTCTGGTTATTCACTGAATGAAGGACTAATGGGGAAATTGTATTGCTAATTAAAAACCAGAACTGTTTTCTGTGCATAATGAGGTAAACAATCCATTTGAAGCCACTTAAAGATCAAAACAAGACAAATAAAATTCATTTCTTATTATTCATTTCTGAATCTGTCTTGTTCTGGAGACCTGATTTATTCAGATTTTGCCAGGAGCTAGATCATTTGCAGTACCTTCTTTATTAAACAAACTGGTTCTACAATGTTTCTGCACTTGAAATTGAAAAACGTCTGTGGAAAAAAAAAAACAAGAGAAAGTTAAATCATGTTCTTTATTTAGCTAAATTTTAAATGTTTCTGGCAATCTACTACATCACTATAATCCTTTTCAACAATGTATTAGACCCACACAAGTTCTTAAAAGTCTACTTAGTACTTGAGGTGAAAAATTGTTTCACATTGGTGAAGGCATGCAAAGGATATTGTGGCAACTAAAGTCATAATCAATCATGCATTTAGGAATATTTGCTAGTTACAGATCAGGGTTTGCCTTATTTTTTTCTTTTATAGAAATTGTTCCCTTATTCCGGTGATTGTAAATTATTGTGAAAAAAATATATGTCTAACGTTACAATCGTAGTTGTATCATTTTGGCAAGAAGAGTTAATGCTTATTTTCAACACTCTTCTGCAGTTAAAAATAAATCAGCAAGCTGCTGCTTCTATTCTAATCTGGAAGTGAGGTACCTACAAAGCATTCAGGGTACCAATGTCCTAGAAAGGAAACCAAAGCCCAGGGCTAGTTTCTTAGGATTGCTGTACAGTTTGAGAGAAGATTTAGGTGTTTTATAATAGTGGCTCAAATATCTGCATACAGACCTGGGGAGCTGGCCTGCTTGAAACATTAAGCATAGAGATATTTCTGTCTGAAAGCCCTGTTATCGTGAATATGATAGACTAAGATGTCCCACAGCTTAACCAGTACCAAGGAGCTGGATTCCTTCCAAGAGCATGGGCACATATAACTGTTCCTCCAAAACACTCAGAAGACCTTTAATGTTTTCATGCAAACATGTTATCCTGAGGAGGTGAAAGAGGTGGTGTTTGCTTTATCTAAGAGGTAGGTATGAATGCAAAGGAAGAAAGTGCACTAAGTTCAAATGCTTTCTCAGTTTGAGGAGAATAAAGCCTACATTTAGGGTGGTGAAACAAGTCCTTAATCTACTCAGTCAATAGATCCAGAAAGCTTTTCATCTCATCCAAAAGAAAACAGCTATTTGATCAGCTGAATTGAGCAGGTCTTTGAATCGGTTGCATGCACACAGACCTCTAGTGTCATCTGAAAATGTCTTTGGAATCAAGGATGTCCTTGCAGGGTTGTCACATACCATATAGGACTTGTGACATATCAGTGTCCTTCCTGAAGAACAGTCAGACACTGGAGCAAATAGGACACTTGTAGCGCAATTGCACTAGATACCAGATGTGAGTGAGCAATTGATTTGGGCTCAAGATGCCAACATCAGGCAGGTGAATATAGACCAAGTTATCTCTGCTTCTGTGATGGAATAGGGACAGATAAACACTTCTAGAAAATAGTTCAACTTGTATTAAAGGTCATGCCATCACAGGGTACATTTGTCTCTGATACCTATTTCTCTTAAGACTACAAGGTCCAATATCACAAGCCAGTGTTCCTGTGCTTCTTTCCAAATAAAGATGAGATCACGATAGTGGAGATAATGTTTACTTTCAAACCGCAGTTGGAAGGAAATTCCATTATATCCTGTATGCAAAGCACTGAAGTCTTAATTAGTCACACTGGTTAAGCTCCAGTTCCTGAAGTAAACAAAGGCACATGCCTGGTAGTTTCACAATGTTCTCACTATTTAGGTAGCCCAGGACATATACAAATAAAATCGAAGTTCAATTCAATTTGAATATTCAGACCAGGATGTTATTAGTAGTTAGTGTCAGCACAAATGAACTCTTTTCTCCTCAGTTTATTTTCTTTCCTGTTAGAGTTATTTTAAAAAGAGTACCAGACAATAATCTCTCAGAGACATCTGTAGCAACTGAAGTCAGACTCCATGAACAATTAGGTGCTACTGGTTAGAGACAGGGCAGTTATGTGCAGTGAATCAGGTAATTTAAGATTATAGCTTCATTTTTTTTGCTCACATTGCAACCCTGTGAGGTATCCATAAATACATGTTTGTTCTTTGATTTTTTTTCCCCGTTCCCTTTTTTTAACTCTCTGTATTCATCCCTTCTACCACCTGGAAGATTATTTAATAATGAGGCCCTACATATCTTCCTTTGTGTAAGATAAGTATACAGGCACTCCTCTGTGGAAAATAATGAAGAATTAATCTTCCAGTTTCATAAAAAGTATGCTTTTGAAATTTATTTTATGTATGTGTGTAAAATAAACATTCAGAAAAAGTGAAAAACATCACATGAAATGTGACCGAGTCTTCCTGGGACATTTTTTTTAACAAAGCTTGGCTTGCTTTGATAGCTTTTGCTATCATGTGAAAGCTTTTGCAACATATAGTTCTTATCCAGAAGATCACTAAAACATCTTCAGAATTCTTAAAACCATCTGAAACCTTTAGTCTGTATAACATTGTGTATGACGGACATAACAGAATGTACAGAAGCTTACACTAATTTGCTGCAGGTATTGATTATATCACTGCTGATATCTCTGTGAATTCAAAGAGTATTGCTGTCCTACAAGGTTAGAGGGTACTGTGGCATATTCTTGACCTTACACTAAAAGGGACAGGTTGAATGTGTCAGTCCAACAAATACTCCCTCAGAACTTTAAAATCAGGTGTTCATATCAAAACTGCTGTGGGCTCTGGATCATACTAAGTTCTGAACAGTGCCCAGTGAGAGAAAGCTCCTTGCTACCAGCCAAAAGTATGCCAGGGTCTGTTGTAGGAATTTAACTGCACAGATAACTAAGTCAAGGTGCCTGGGACTGTCCTGTCATTTCTTGATTTGTTGTTCTCAACAAACCTCAAATGCGATGTCTTTGTTTCCATTATACTGATTATCATTCACTCCTCCATTCTTTCCCTCCTTTCTTCCTGACCTGAGTCCTGATCAACACTTAGAAAGACAGATGGAGAAACTTTGGTCTGCCTTTGGGCTTACAGTGGGGTGGTCAGCACAAGGAGCTGTAGTACGGACAACCTAACAGCCTTCCACTGCAGGTGTCCGTTCTGGGGTGGTCACAGCCTGCCATGCCTTGGCCTTTTTGACACAGCTGAAGGTGGCAGTAGATGGTGACAGTTCCTGTCTGCTACAGAGGTGGCCACACAGCTGGAAATGCTCTGGGAAGACCAAGCTCTTTTTGTGCACCCCATTTAGCAGTCAGTAGGTGGCAACACCTTTCCATGCTTATCACCTTGGGCTGGTCTGTAATCACAATAGGGATGGCAGAAATATTAAAGCCCATTAAAGCCCTGAGTGCCCCCACAGATCTTCTTGCTTTCATGTTGAAGCCTCCATAGGTGTTTCCTAGCATGAACAATTCTGACACGATAAGCTGTAGCCAATACATGAGCCTCTGGAGCCATCATAATGTATCATGCCAATAAGACTGCAATGCTTAGGTACTGCATTATTAAATTTTTGATTAAAATTATTTTTTGAACAGCAGGTGCTTTTCTAAATGAAATAATTCCATTGATTTAATTTTTTTCCCATGATCCCTAAAGGTAAAAGTGCCCATTATTGACTAATGATGTGAAACATTTCAGTTAAACTCAAGCCCAGATCCCAAATCCCACATACACATCCAAAAAAAGAATCTGTTTTTTCTTGATCAACACAAGAAGCACCTGGACTTTATTTGATTGATTCCTGGTGTGTAAATTAGAAGTAAGCAAGCTATATTCTTTCAATTTTTTAAGGTTTTATTGGCAGTTAGATGAAAACATATCTGGGGTTTATCTGCCAAGTGAAAAGAACAATTCTGGAATTGTATGAATCTAAAGGGAAATCACAACATGATAAGATACAGGGTGCTACCATTAAAATACTAGCGATACAAAAAGCCCGTAACCATACTGCTAATTCAAATGCTCAAAGTAATTTAAATTGTAGCTCTCTTCCTTAGCAGGAACAAAATTCAGAAAATAAAGTGTCTAAGAACAGTAGAAACTGTATTCTTCTTCCTTTGGAGGCTGGATAATTGTTTTCCTGATCAGGCCAAAGAGTCCCAGATTTTTTTATGATTGTCACCTTGAGAAAGTATGAAGTACTGCATGTTCTGCATGTGAGAAACGAAAATTGTCATAAAATTTTCGTACGGCAATTTTAGGTAAGCCCATATCAGAAAAAAAAAGTATTTGCAAAACCACCCTCTACTTCTGTTCCTATCTGATTCCACTGTGTATTATATATGTAAGTGCAGGCACATATGTAAATAATCAGTTTAGTTGCACTGTTTCCTGACAGTGTGGGTTAGCTATTAATATTATCCCTCAACTATGGAAAGGGTAACTGGATGAAACACAAGGGTTTAGCAGACTAGCTGACTAAATAGATCCTTCTGCATTTAATCTCCGCATCCCAGCTAGATTAAGGACACATTTACATTTAGATACAAATTTCAGCTGCAAACAGATATGAACTGATTTCATTTATTCTAACAATAATATTCAGAAGTGCAACACAGAGAAGCTAAATGACAGTGATGTTGTGCTTGAAGGAGTAAGCCTTGCCAAGAGGCAGCTGTACTGCTTCAAATATGAGATGGCAAATCCGCATAGGTAGATTCCAGACTGTATGCTGGTTTCGGCTGCTTAGAGACCTCAGCACTTATTTGGGACTATGATGTAGACAGCCATCTAAGAAAACAGATTCTACACCAGTTCTCACCTTTGTAATTACTGTGGGATGTAGTTGATACTGAATGTGAAAACATCAGCGAGGATGTGATTATTTTTTTTAAGAAAATACATAAAAGAGCATTCCTCCATGCAAGTGTTTCGAGGAAAAAGGAAGGAAAGGTTACACAACTGGGACAATTGAGTAGATAATGAGGTGAAATGATTTTGAGATCACTGTTCTTATGAGGTGTTTTACCTCAGCTATGTTCAGCTGTAATCTGGGATCAGAAGGTAGTTGAGATTCATATAACCCCCCTGATTTCTGACTTCCATGCCAAAGTACAACCAGATCAGTTCACATTCTCCATGGCACGAGTAAATTTTTTCATTTGTATTCCTACCATAGGCTCCTGTCCTCCATTTGGAAGCATAATTCCTTGATTAGAAAAGTTTGCTCCTTGACTTCTGAAGTGCTGAACAGCACTAATGTATGTTGTATTAAATTTCACATATAAAGAAGACCCTGGAGTTGTAAGGAATGAGTAAGTGTACAGCTAGTCAGAACAATTATGTAGTGCTGGAGGGAATATTTGCTGCTTGTTTGTATATATCGAGCTGGAGAGCCCTTATCAAAAACTACTTTACTGAATCTGAAAAGGTTAGGGGATTTTTGAGGGGTTATCTCACACAGCTTCTTCATATCGCCTTAGGTTGTTTAATTCATGTCCATAAAGGACAAGTAAGCTATGGAAGGAAAAGATTACAGTGCCCCTGCTAGTTCTAAACAGTGTGTATTTGATTTATTCAGCCCCCTTACTTTTATTTGAGGTAGAAATCTCATCCAAAGGCTGCTGAGTCTCTCTGTATGCCAGATGTTGCCATATCAGCCTAAGTTGCATTTCTTATATCTCCCTTCTCCTATCTGTCAAGTTTATGAAAAATGAGAGCCCTCATACATTCAAAATGTCATCCTCCCCACCTTCCCTGGCAAGCCTGGCTTTTGATTATGGATATGCAGTCATGTGTAAACCTCATATTGGACCTCATCAACAGGCCTGCTTAAGGACTGTGGAATCTGCTGCATGATATTATTGCATCAGATTTTTATTGAAAAACTTTATGTGCTACAAAACATTGATTTGTTTTTATTTTAAATGGGATGGTGAACATGTTCTGGGAGGCTTGACTACTTAGGTAAAAGGTCTGAATTCACCATGGATCAATTGTGACCAAGAGTTATTAATACCTGATGGTCTTTGGTATTGATTCTTAATAATCAAATGTGTTTGTATATTAGTGGAAGAAGGATATCAGCTGTGTTAGCTGACCTAAAAGCTTGCTTCTTGTTTCTCAGCTCAGAAAGAACAGTACTGACAGAATGGAAGTAACTCTTTAAATGTCTTTTATTTTCCTTAAGCACCAGGACAACAAATGTATAGGTGTTGACAGGACATGTACGCTACATGCCACCCTCCAGCTACATCCTGTGAAACATTTGCCAAGACCTTATAGGAAACTAAGACCTGAAATAAAAGACCAAAAGTCACAACATAAAAGTATACAGTAAAAAAAGAGGGCAGGCATAGAACAGCGATTTGTTTTAACAGAAAACTCACAAATAACCTGACAAGGTGAATCTAGTCCCAACTATAGAAAGAGCAGCAACAAGAAAAGTGATGAAATAAAACACATAGTTTCATAATGTGCAGATAACAGAATTTTCTGTAACAAGTTAACATGGAAGGTAAGATTGGTAGCAGCAACCGGACAGAAATTTGACATGCAAAAACAGATTACCAAATGTTCTGGTATCTTTGTTTTTCATGAGTGATGCAATAGAGATGAAAAGCTGCTGGACTTCATTTGCTAGGGAGATTCACCAGCAGTGCAGAAGTCTCCCATACATCACATTCTGATGAAGAGGGGCTCAACTGGAGGACTGAGAGACCTTGGAATCTATAACCAAATTTATGTGTCTAAAAAACAGCCATCATGATCTTGGAACCAGGCTGGCATTCAGGAAAATACAGCTCTATAAACAGAATAAAACTATTTCTGATTAACTTTACTTGGAAAACCCAATACAGCAGAGAATCTGTTCCTTGTATGGCAAACGATGTCAATAATAAGATTGATAAGTCTTTCTGTTTTTATTGTTTTCCTGTTTCCAGGTTTAGTATAGCAATTTTGTACCTACAATTTAAAAATTAAGGACTCCCTCTACTTTGACTTTTTATAAACTGCAAAGGTGTGTATTTTGGGAGAGGGAAATGTAGTAGCAAACTCTTTCAGTACAAAATGTCATGAAAAACACTGGCTAGACTAGAAAATTACATTTCAACCTTTGGAAACTTTGCTGGTTTTAGCTGGGATAGAGTTAATTTTCTTCGTAGTAGCTGGTAGGGGGATGTGTTTTCGATTTGTGTTGGAAACAGTATTGGCAATACAGGCACGTTTTAGTTATAGCTGAGCAGTGCTTACATAGTCAAAGCACTTTCTTCTCACACCACCCCACCAGTGAGTAGTCTGGGGGTGCACAAAAATACTGAGAGGGCACACAGATGGGACAACTGACCCCAACTGACCAAAAGGATATTCCATGCCATATGATGTCTTGCCCAGCAGCAAAACTAAGGTGCAGGCTAGTAGGGGGCCACTGCTTGGGGACTGGCTGGGCATCAGCCAGTTGGTGATGAGCAATTGTTTTAATTTGCATCACTTGTCTTTCTTGGGTTTTATTTATCTCTCTTTGTTATCTTTCTATTTATTACAAATTTATTACTATTTTTAAAATTATATTTCATCTGTTAGGCTGTTGTTATCTCTGTCCATGAATTTTCTCACTTCTACCCTTCCAGTTCTCTTCCCCTCATCCCAGAGGGGTGGAGTGAGTGAGTGGCTGTGTGGTAATTAGTTGCTAGATGGGTTTAAACCATGATAGAAACTTACATCAGTGCAGTGTCCTGTGAGTTGAATTTAACAAGTGCTTAGGACTACAGTCCAAATTCTAAAGCATAAATCTTTATTTAACAGTAAAAAAAAAAAAAAAAAAAAAATCCTGTGTCACTTAACACAGCATAACGTTGCACACTAAGAAAATTGAAAACACTAGCTACATGTGGTTTTTCCATCAACACTAGCGTGATAAGAACAAGTTTGGGTTTCTTCTGGCTCACTACTCCCTTTCACCCACCTACCCCGGCATTCCAAGTCAATCTATCTCTTATCATTTCAGAAGCTGTTCTGGTTTTAGTTTTTCCATGGTATCCATTACTATAATGTCTCAGCGCTGACCTGCCAACCTGCCCACTTTTAAGAAAGTCTTTGAGAAAAAAGCCAGTTCTTTAACCTCACATTGTCAATTGGGTTATTTAAACCAGTTAGTTTTAACAGATATACAATACTCTTCCAAGGCACTGACTCAAATTCTTATGGCTTCATACCTATTTCATCACATTTTGAGTGTTATGCGAAATAAGAGAAGGATATACTTTTCTTTGTATTTAAGTATTTCACCATGTAATTTTATCAAAATAATTTGACTATAGTTGCAATGCCTTATACACAATGAGGTCAAAGCACTGGCTGACTCAAGAAGTGGCTTTTCCAGCAATGAGGTATGTTTTGCTACAGTCTCTGCCACTAGAATGTAACTGGAAGTGAGATGAGCTCTTCAAATTTATATTTGGGCTAAAATAAAACACTTTGATTGGGATAATGTTAACAGTCTGATCTGGATAGAGATTTCTTATTTCTCTCATAAATTATTTTCTCTGGTGTTTTTTCATTTCTCTTCTTACTATTAAAATTATTGTATTTATGATCTTGAATTCAAATTTGACCTGTAATACAAGAAGATGAGGAAGAAGAGTGAGGTACTATGGAAGACCTAAAAGATAAGTTCTGTGTTCATTTCTAGTCTACCACAAAGAACTGTAGTCAGTCTTATATACTTAGCCTTTCAGTGACTTGGGATTATCTTATGTCATGTATTTGTAATGAACAAAAGCAGATTACAGAGCACACATGTACCCACAGCCTACAGTATTAGGCCATTAGGTCATAAACAGTCAGACTGATTATGACCTACACCTAAGTAAAAACACTATTTCTATACCTTTACACAGAGAAATAATGTCTTTGACTAGACTGTGACTGTGATAGTGATTAGGGTGGTAACATCTTATCAGCAAGTCTAGATATACCTCCCTAAAAGAAGAGTACACTCAGCACTTTCCAGAACGAGAAGACAGTAGATCATCGTAGACACTTATTATAATTATTAGGTTAAGCTCATGAATAAAGATTTTTTTTTTTAATGGACCAGAAATCAGCAATAATTGCCACAAGCTGTTTCACTGTTAATGCAGAAAAAGCATCGATTCTTTATGATGGACTTAATGCAAGAAGAGTTGATCATGAACAGTAATTCCAAGAACAAACTGTCTGAAAAACTTCTACTGGTAATGTAAGTTTACAGAACCCCTCTAGGTGTTTGCCAAGGGAGTCTTATCTGTCTTAAGCCTTCTTTGCCATGTAGTGAAGAAGAAAAAAATTTACTTTTGCATCAGTGGCAGAACAGCTTCTTCTAGACTAAGGAAAAAAAAGAGAATGGAGAAGAGACCAGCTTGTTCCAGGAGAAGGCGAGAGGTGTTAATAAAAACTGAAATGTTCCTTTCTTCATGCTATCTTTTTCCCAGAAATGAAGTTTACCTCATCCCCAGGCAATCATCTATTTCTGTTCCTGCATTAGAAGAAAGTCCCATCCCCTCTGGAAGACCATGTTTCCTTCCTGCACTTCTTTAGCTGCTGTAGAGAGGAAAATGAGATAAGGCTGGGGAAAGAGAACAGAAATTATTGGTGATTATTAAGTCACTAGAACTGAAGGCTCACCTACAAACCTGAATGAAAGGGAAATATTTATATCTGTGTCCAATGATGCCACAAAACGTGGAAATGTGAGGATGTCTGATTGTTTTTCATTACTACGCCACTGAAATAGAGCATTCTCGTCTTTATCATTTTCAAGGTACCATGAAATTGATCTGAGAAAGTCTGAAAAAAAGATACCCCACGTTATCAAGTAATTTGAATTTTGATAGATATCTCATTATTTGGCAGTGCATATTTCAGGTGGCATTTCTTTGTCTGAATGTAACATACATATTTGCAGCTAATAAGTAGCTCATTTAATAATTTGTGTGCTGTAAAACAGGTACTAGTTATTATTTTTCTTTATCCTCTATGTTGGAGAATGGCTACATGAGCAGGGACTTGGATCTTTGGAGCAACTGTATGAACAATCAAACTGTTAGCCAAAGTAAGGCTAACGCCTTAGTAAGCTGCAGTGCATTGTCTTGCTGACAAGGTATTTCTCAAGGACATGCTGACCTCTCCAGAAGCTGGTAAACAACTGTGAGAAAGTGTAGCTGGATGGAATGAGGAGGAACCCTGGTAGCTAAACCGCTAGTAGGAGGAACATGCAAATATGATCTTTAGAGCTTAAGCCAATCATGTAACGACTAGTAGGCATAATTATAGAAAGAATATAAGTATGTGTCTAAAGCCCGAATAAAGTTGAAGCTTGCTTTATCACTCATATTGAGTCGACTGCTTGTTTCCCTCGCCGCTTCTTTCACCTCTAGAAAACAAAACAAAAAACCAACCCAGAATTATAAGACACATTTCATCACTCTTGAATAGATGGGCAAATTAATGTACATCCTCACAAGATAGTTGTTTCTTACTGAAGTTGAAAGTCTTTTCAGTGTTTTCCGACTTTTAGAAAATAGCTTCTTCAATTTTGTAGTTGCAAACATTCCTCATTTTTTTTAAAGTTCTGAAATAATTTTTTCTTAAAATAGAAAGATGTAGAGACACTTTTGTTGATTAAGTGCTACTTACATCTATATCAGTGTAAGCAATATGATTCATTTAAAATTAAAGCAACTTGATATGATAGAAACAGAAGTTCATGACATAACCTATTATCAGAAATGTAAGTGACAACAAGGAAATTATGGTAAATTATTTGTCCTCATATGTAATTCTTAAAGAAAAATATCACAAAATAGAAAACATGGAAGCGTATTTTATTCAGTACTGTAGTCCTAATTGTCCAGTTTGATGTTTTGGCATCAGTGATCAAAACCTTTTAATTCAGTCACTTTACCATGAAAAAAAAAATTAATTATCTAGTGTTGTAAAGGGTTAAATTTTTTAAAGCTCGGGTAGGGACTGTTTTCTTGGAAAATATTAGCTAGTCACAGACAGACTTTTTTTTTTTTCTTTTAAAATATTCCTAAATATTTGTATGTTGTTTTATGTTATTTCAATAAAATTAAAATGGGTCATCTTAGACAAATCAACTTTTCCCAAGAGAAAAGAAGAAGAAATAACTATAGGAGTGAGAAAGGGAGGGAGAAGAGACAGATATTTGAAACAGTACAGGCCATAGTAGCCTATAGAAAAAATAGCATTGTTGGTAAGTGGACTACTACTGCAAGAGCTGAGAAAAGGAACAGAAAGTTAGAAACTGATGAGGTGCTTTGTAGTTCTGTAAGGTAAAGGAAACAAAAAAATTATCTGTCAACTATCAGTCTTTGTGCTGTTTCATGTTTTCTGCTGAAATAGGGATTTACAAATGTGATTGGTCATGTAGGTGCATTGGGCTAAAACCCACTGTTCTGGAGACTGATTTTTGTTAGGGAGGTCATGTTGGGGATTTCATGGAATCTGACACATAAAAGTCTTTCCCACAGGCTTTTTCTCTATCTTCATTTGGTTGTCTATTTGAGGACCTGAAGGGTTGTGTGGCATTTGTTATTGGATGTTAGAAGGCGGTTATGAGGATGTGCGAAACTTGTTATAGAGTGTTCAAGGGAAGGAACATATGCTGGAAAAAGGGGGAGGAGGGTGTAGTTAGAGTGGATCAGGGAGGAACAAGAGTGGGAAAATGGAGAGGAAAGGGAATGGAGGAGACCGGCTGTCTGAATGTATGGGTGTATTTGCTAGTGAACTTTAACGAGCTGGACTAGCCTAAGAGTAGACCAGCTTCTGTAAAGACCTAAAGTGTGAGATCTTAGGAGCCAGAAATGGATTCTGGCTGAAAGTGAAGTCCATGCTAATATTCATAGGTCATCCAGAAACGACAGTAAGCTTGTGAGTCAAATTTGTTGCCCTCATGAGCTTTAGTCTTCATCAGCTGGAAAAAAAGGAGCAAGATAAGACTTTCTGTGGTGTTCTCTATCGTGTAAGTGCTGATTGTGTTAACGGGGCTGCCAGCAAAGGCCCTACTGTCCTGCTTGGGTTATTGTGTGGAGGGCAGGATTTGTATTCTGTGTGTGGGTATTTGCATCTTTAGAATATACACTCAGCCCTGCCACTGGCTGCACCTGGAAATGGGTCGGAACGACTAACAGTCTGTGAAGGAGATGGTCCTAGGTTCTTTAAGTCCACTGAAGCTGGCTTCTCTTACCACTTTGTGCTGATCTAAGGGGAGTATATTCCCTTTTCATTCGGTCTTTAGCACCTCTGCTGAAGTACACTTGGCTATGTCCTGTCAATAGGGTGGGTCAACAGTCAGGAAAAGATGGTATCTTTCAGCCAGGTTGG
>VWYH01004898.1:581526-652756 GCA_013399365.1 Pampusana beccarii | reverse complement strand
AAAAAAAAAATATATATATATATAGAGAGAGAGAGAGAGAGAGAGTGCATCCCCAGGGGAAAGGAGCACAGAAACAGGTTAAAACCATTACAGGGAAATAAATGAATTAAGTGACTGGGTCTATGTGCTTCAAATAATGAATATCCTAGACTTTGTTTTATTTATTTTTGAGCACTTTGTGCTCATCTATAGTTTACAGTCATTGTTTGCATCTAATAATAAACAGCTACCCCATTATATCTGCAATGTTTAAGCTACCAAATTGCAGTGGTGTAACAGATTGTATGACATGGCAACTCTTGACCTTTAAATAGCTGCCACTTTAAGGAGTTCATTGTTTGAAAATAAATTACTGTAGATTCTGAAATGTAGAAGAAATGAGATTAAGTAATTTAGTAATTATTTTTTTTTTTTTTTTTTGTTTATTTTGGTCTGTTGCCTCTATTTGTTTACATCCGGGCTGTTGTTGATNGGGCTGCCAGCAAAGGCCCTACTGTCCTGCTTGGGTTATTGTGTGGAGGGCAGGATTTGTATTCTGTGTGTGGGTATTTGCATCTTTAGAATATACACTCAGCCCTGCCACTGGCTGCACCTGGAAATGGGTCGGAACGACTAACAGTCTGTGAAGGAGATGGTCCTAGGTTCTTTAAGTCCACTGAAGCTGGCTTCTCTTACCACTTTGTGCTGATCTAAGGGGAGTATATTCCCTTTTCATTCGGTCTTTAGCACCTCTGCTGAAGTACACTTGGCTATGTCCTGTCAATAGGGTGGGTCAACAGTCAGGAAAAGATGGTATCTTTCAGCCAGGTTGGGTGTTTGTTTTCTCTCAAATCTATTTGGAGCTAACTGATTGAAACACTGAATAAATACCTGAATTAATTTGGCGTATCCTTTTTTTCAGTTCCCAGTTCCACATAACTGCTTCCCTCTCCCACCATAAACAGAGTGTAATAGAGAGAGTTGTGAACACATGAACTTTTCCACTACAAAAGGTTTAAATCTCTTTCTCCTTATACACTTGTCACTGGCCACTGTCATGAAGACAATAGTAGTCTAGTTAGGTGTACAGTTTGATCAGAACATCCTCTCTACAGGAGGAACTCTTAGTCTCTTAGTGCTTTCCTGAGCAGCAGCCCCCCAATTTATTGTTCGCCCCCCTCCAAAAAAAAAAAAAAAGAAAAAAAAAAAAAATAAATATATAGAATGAGAGTTTATGAAAAAAAAAAATAAATATATAGAATGAGAGTTTATGAAAAAAAAAAATAAATATATAGAATGAGAGTTTATGAAAAAAAAAAATAAATATATAGAATGAGAGTTTATGAAAAAAAAAAATAAATATATAGAATGAGAGTTTATGAAAAAAAAAAATAAATATATAGAATGAGAGTTTATGAAAAAAAAAAATAAATATATAGAATGAGAGTTTATGAAAAAAAAAAATAAATATATAGAATGAGAGTTTATGAAAAAAAAAAATAAATATATAGAATGAGAGTTTATGAAAAAAAAAAATAAATATATAGAATGAGAGTTTATGAAAAAAAAAAATAAATATATAGAATGAGAGTTTATGAAAAAAAAAAATAAATATATAGAATGAGAGTTTATGAAAAAAAAAAATAAATATATAGAATGAGAGTTTATGAAAAAAAAAAATAAATATATAGAATGAGAGTTTATGAAAAAAAAAAATAAATATATAGAATGAGAGTTTATGAAAAAAAAAAATAAATATATAGAATGAGAGTTTATGAAAAAAAAAAATAAATATATAGAATGAGAGTTTATGAAAAAAAAAAATAAATATATAGAATGAGAGTTTATGAAAAAAAAAAATAAAATAATTTAGTAATTATTTTTTTTTTTTTTTCCGGTTGAGTCTGGTCTGTTGCCACTATTTGTTGACATCCAGGCTGTTGTAGATCTTTTTTCTATCTTAAGGATTATTAGTGACTGAAAATCTGAAAATGAATATATAGATCTGTGGTTTCTACGAAATCCTTTAATCTGTACTGTGGGAGTACATTCTATTACAAATGCATGCATATAACATTCACTGACATTAAAAGGAGTTACTGGCACTCAGTGAGCGGAGAACAGATGACACAGTTGCTGATCAAGTTACTCATCACTTCTTTCAAATGCAAGAAATTTCATTAAAAGGTTATTTAAAGAGAAGAGTTAAGAACACAGAAGAGAAACTAGTATTTTTATTCAAAGGCATTTATCTAGTGCAGATTCCTTATATGGTAATAGTAAATATATTACCACAGGTGATATTTCAAAACAATGCAGTCACAAGCTACTCATTTATATACTTTATGTATACCTGTGGATGTTGCAGCACTTCTGAGTTTTATGCATAATATCGGTTTTATGTCCTAATGTGTAGGAAATTAATAATCACCATGATCTGAAGAGTGATGACTTCCCTGATAATAATGATAAACGGATTGAGGACTTGATGGATGTACCTAACCTGGTGGAGGTTAATGATGGTGCTCCCAAAAGATTTGATTTGGTAGTGATAAATTGAAGATGACCTCTAAAGATAAAGCACAGATCCCATTAACTTTACCAGAGCCTCTCCCCACTTTAGAAGAACTAGATCAAAGAGTACATTGGATGCTTTCTTACCCCCAAAATAACACATTGTTTTGTGTTCTGTCCAGTGGCATCCACTTCTGATGCAGTCAATTAGTTCCTTCTCAGAGTAAATTGCAAAGACAAATACCTGTTAGATAGTGGTTAAGTTTCTAACAGTGAAGATTAACTTTTAATGGCAGGGCTTAACAGAAAAAAACTCTGAATATATATACTGACATAGGTTTTGGATTAGGTTGCAGTGTACTGCTGCATTCATTAGACCAGTGATGCTTCTGCTCTAATAGCAAAGTAGTAATTTAAGTAAAGGACTATACTAAAAGAGAGAATCGTGTTGTCTTTCCCCAGCTGCATGATACCATATAACCACACACCAGAGGCCACATGATCAACAGAAAGAAGAGAAGCAACACAACTGCATTTATTTTGCGGGCTTTCTGTAAGATGATAGGGGAAATTAGTATAATCCTGTCAAATTGCTCATTGTTCTAAAATGTTTTGTGTTTTGTTTTGTTTTGTTTTGTTTTGTTTTGTTTTTAAATCCAAAGTACCATTTTAAGCACATTTAAGCACAATCCTTAGTGGCAGTTAATATTTGTCACTACTTTGGGAAGAAAATATCAAACAAATTGACCATTTTAAACTGTTTTTTCACAACGTCCATGCTGCAAAAAACAATGCATCTTCTAGCATACTTTGTCAAAGTTCTGGAGAAATCAAAGATTTTACAGGCCCTTTTAACCTCATCCTCTCACTGTATATTGAACTAATGGGTGCATAGGAAAGTGTGAGGAAGCCTGCATTATCTGTATCCCTATTGGGATGGGTTTTTGGTTGCTGCAGCTCTCAGTATAACCTTTTTGTTGAATTAAATTAGCTTAAACCCCCTGTTTTTCAAAGTCTAACTTTCCTTCATACAGTATTTGCATGAAAGCAGAAGTTATTTTTGCATATTACATTTTAACAGTTAATTTTTAACACAATTTTAACAAAAGGTAGGGGAATAGGTCAGAACACAGAAAGGACAAGTTAAAGAATATTGAATAACTTAGATGTAGCCAAGTTGTCAGGATTTGATGAAATTAACTAAGCCAGAACTGCCTTTGAACCATTAGTAATTATGTTCAAGAACGCTAGGAGGACAAGCTGAGTCCTACAAGACCAGAGAAGAGCAAATAGAGTACTATTTTATTAAAAAAAGGTGTGTGTGTGTGGGAAATAAAACAGAAAGGAAAGAAGTTCGGCTATAGACAAACCAGTCTAACTTTGGCACCTACAAAGGTACAATAACACATTTTTAAACAATAATTTCATGAAAGCCCAGAGAAGGCAGACATGATTTTGCTAAGAACAAGTGTGTTCAAACACCACCACATTCATTCCTGAAGAGGACAACTGTGAAACAGAGGATGGAGACAATTGTAGTGTATTAGCAAGATTTTTCACTTGATCAAGATATTCTAATACAGAAAGGAAGGCAGGAAGGAAGGCAGGAAGGAAGGCAGGAAGGAAGGCAGGAAGGAAGGAAGGAAGGAAGAGGAAAGAGAAAAGAGAAAACATAGTCCAGGAGAAATTAGTAAGATACAGTTACGCTAAGGGTTTGTTACTGAAGTAGGAGAGAATCTTATTTGTAGGATGCTATTCCAATGTGATGTCATCCAGCATTTGTTTACCAACTAGGTCAGCAAAGTAGGGAATATATTTCTTTGTTGATCCTCAATAATTACATTTGAATGAACATTTTATAAAGTAGGGACATTTAAGAATGGACATGAAATCAGAATACCTGTTACTGAGAAGTTTGTAAGTGGTTGGGCTACATCGGTTTTATAAATATTGAGGACTTTTTTCATCAGCGATGTAGATTTTGGGAGGAAAACCATAAAGAATGCCACTAATTCAGACAAGACAAATACTGTTTACAGCAAGCCTTGTTGAATTGATGTCCTCTGAAAATGTTGGCAAAATAAGGGAATGAGTATCCAAATTCAAATAGTGCATTTTTAGATAATTCTCATAAATGGGCATCAAACAAACTGAGTTCATTAAAGCAGGTTCTTATAGGAGAAAAAAAATGTAACTGCTAATCCCATGCATTTTTATATCTCCAGTTGCTGAAAAGAGTTTACACAGGTAACTGACACTACAGATTCTGTTAGACTACTGTGTTCGTACAGGCAAAAACTGTAGTGATATAATAACCACTCATTTTTGTTATGATAACTATTTAATCTTATTGTTTGTGAGCTTCTTTCTGTAAGTACAATCATGCTCAGGCACTCTCTTCGGGAGCCTTGGGGACAGCGATAACTGAAAAATTACCTTTTTATAGAATAATTCTAGGAATCTAGACTTGGAATTTTATGCTGTATGTTAGCTTTGAAACTAATAAAGGACTAAATATTTGCTTTTGCTTTTCATTAGCACTGACATACCCCATCACGAATGATGCAAATGTTACCAAATGCCACTGAATAAATGAATATGATAGAATGAAATGATAGAATGAACCCAGCAGTGTAAATTATATTCATTGCCATCTGAACTTTGTTTTCCATTTAAACAAGGCTAAAATCTAGTTTTCATAGATATAAATACAATCAAACCTTGAATGTTGCAAACGTTGTCAGTATATAGTATGGGGCAGGAAAGCTCAAATGGTAGTCGAGGTAAACCATTCCACTCTGAAAGCTCAGTAGCCTGAAATTTAGATTACAAGTCTGAATCTAATGACTAATCCCATAATAAATAATCCATAGTTTATCTATATTAGAAATAATGTTTTGGAAAAAGACCCACAAAACCTTACAGCTACAATAACTTACTTATGTATGTTGCCTTTATAGCTACTATGCAGAAGGAAAAATAGCTAAATAAGCCCACTAAGATATATAAAATATATATATGCAGAGCACAGGAACATACAACATTGATTTTCAAGAATCTTGAGGAACTGTTTTATGTGTATTACTGTAAAGTGGAACAAAACATTCATATATGTTATATATAGACACATTTACACAGGTAAACATTCTGTATTTCAGAGAAAACACTGCAGGCTGTATTGTTGGCAGAACATCACTGGTGTGTATGAAGAGTAAGAGACAGTCTTCTCTCTACTCCTTTTAGCCTATAGAACAGATGCAATTTGGAATACAGGAAATTTTCAGGAAGCCAAGTGGGAATGACTTTAATGTCCTGTTATAAACAAATTTATCAATAATGTTTATTCTGCGTGTCTGCACCAATTTATCCCCTTTCAAATACAAATCCTCCATAGTCTCCATTTTGATTTCTTTTTAGGTTAGACCCAGCAAATTCCTCCACAAAAGGCAACTCAAGGTCACAATCCTCCAAGGATATTTTTATCAAATCAATCCTTCATAAAGCTCAAAATGTATAAAAGCATTATTGAACAAATAAGAAGCATCATCTCCTTTAACAATTATTTGGCTCCATAGCAAAATTTTGCAAACTAGTCTCCTTTAACTCACTTTAGCAAATTCATGCCTGCCAGAAGTAGAATTTTCCTTTAAATTTTGTTAATTTCTCTTGAACAAGTGGGGGAAGGAGATGTGGTAGAAGGCGAATGGATAGGGAGTGCAATATGCAAAACACAAAAGACTAAGGGTAAAAACAAATAAAATGAAATCACCAGATACATAAATAAGTTTTGCATTAGAAGATTAAGGGAAAAAAAAAAAATAAAAAAGCTAGCAGCCTAACTCCAAGCCCAAAGTGAGCAGCTCATAAAAGCATTAACACAGAGGCATATGTGATACATTAAAAGTACAGTATTCAAGAGACATCAACACCAGATGTGTTTGTTTAATAGCTCAAGCAATTAAGATGTGAAACAGACAGTCTTTTAGCCTCCTTAATGTTGCTTCCATCCTCATGTTTCTTTGCCTTCAGTTAGTTCCCCGGAGTAAATGACTCCAGCAAAGCTGACAGCTGGGTATTTCTGGGTGCATTCTCTTTCCTCATGGCCATAGCAGCTCATTGGAGCAGATTCCTGGTGCTCAGATCTGTCCATAATTAATCATAAAAAGCTGAAGTGCCCATCCATCTTTAGTTTTCAATAAATGTAAAGTTAACATTATATGGATGCAAGTGGGCTTATGCTGAATAAAGGAACAAAAGTAGGTGTCTCTTATTTTACTCTGGCCTCCTATCTTGCTCTTGGTATTGTTATTTAACTTGTAATACACTACTCAGTGACGTGTTTTCCTGGCACTGCTGCTGATGTGCTTTGGTTTGTATAGTGCCAGTCTCCTGCTTTGCCTTTCGGTCTGATTTTGAGATCTCAATTTCTCCCCTCCCTGTGCCCCCGGGACCACGAAAATCAATGTTTCATAACCTAAGCAAATGCTCAGACTACTTCTGGATAGTAAATGCACATAATTAATACAGCTTCACTGTACTTAAGACAGAGTGATTACACAGCCTTTGGATATATACATGTAGCATCAGGTGATGTTTTAGGTATGTTACTCAAGCAGAATGGAGATGTAAAAGAAGAGGATGATGGGGATGAGACCAGCTTTGTACTAGGGGTTCAATTCTAATACTGTAATTAGTTTACAACTGAGAGCAAATTACCATGGACAATATAAGTTATTCTTTTCTCCAATCAAACCAAGAAGCACTAAAAAGTATCCTACTCTCTGAAGCCTTTTGCTGTTTGTAAGCAGACTGTCTCTGAGAACTTGGTAATCCCTCAGTCTTTGCCTAAACAGAGCCAGAATTTAGCCTTTAGCAAGAATATATCGACAGATGCTAAAGGCCTTGATGATGTTCTGCTTTCAGAAAGATGTGCTAGTCCTCTGGGGACACAATGTAATTTTAGTTGAACAAAGAGGCATGCCTTGATTAGAGCTGAGCTAAGAGCAAACCTTCACACTTCTTATTGTCTACACTGTTATATAGAAGTTTGTTTTTGTGCTTATTTGTTCCTGATAAGCTTAGGATTTTTCTCTAGAGTCATATTTCTAAGCCCATCTTGCCCTGCTACATGTTCCTCTCTCCTCTGATACCTTATTTTCATGGATTGTGTATGCATTTGGAAGTCTTATCCTAAAAATGGTCCGCATGTTGCAGTGGAAATGCTTCCTTTTCGTAAATGAATTTCTTTTTGACAAATCTGATAAACAGATTGCATGGTTTTATTAACTAACTCTGTAATTCCACTGCATATTTGAGAAATTTAATGAATTCAGTTGAAGCAAACTCCCTTGAGTGTTTCCCTTTATTTTGTAAGACTACAGGAAAGACCAGCCTTGACATCTTGTTAATCTGTAAACCCCCCAGACACTTAACAGTTGCAAGAGCTGCTGATAGAGAAGTTATCTAACATGATTATCAAGACAGTAATATTTATTATCTTGGAAGACTTGAACAGCAACATAGATGGTGTCCCCATCTGCCTACTGAAATTTTCACAAAGATTTCCTTCAGTCTGACTCACACATTCATATACAGCTTTATCTACGTGAATGCCTGAACATGACATGCAACACAGTTGCCTCTACAGTTTCCTCTCACAGTAACAACAAAATTGTTAGTCAGCAGAGGAGACTTTTGCATAATGGAGAAAAAACTACCACAGGTGAAAAGAGAGAGGCCATGGACCTTAATGGCATGAAAAATAAGAAAGAACATCAAATTTATTACATTCAGATGGAAAATATATTTTGCTTATTTTTCATGCAGAATTTCTTCACAAATGCTGATGTTAAAGGTTCTGTAGGTAACAGAGAATTTATATGGCTGAGCAACTGATGACCTTTGTTTATTGAAAATGAGGCTTTTATGTCTATCCACTTCTTGTGATGCAGGATGGGGTCACTTGGATCATCTGAGTATCTCAGGCAGCCTCATTAATCATCACTTCAGGCATCTGTCTTGATTATTTCAGATAAATATCTCCACAATAAAAGCAGGGCAATAAGGAACATAAAATGGCATTAAATTTCATATACTTTTAATCTTATGTACATTTTCAAAAATTAAACAAATGCCCTAATTCTTAACCAAAACATTGGTAATTTCTTATTTTTATCCTAACCTGAAATACAGCACAAATATTTCCCATTGGAGACAACAGTATTATTTAATTCCAGCTCTAGGAAAGAAAGTCAGAAAGAGAAATGGTTAACACTTTTTTTTTGCATTTAATTTCTGCTCATATGTTAAGGGATCATAAATAATAAGACCCAGAAAGGGTGGGTAGATGGAAATACTGATTTGGAGCTGTGTGTCTACTTTTCATTCAGCAGACATATTCCTAGTTACCTCACTTTGGGACGTGGACCACTATCTAGAAAATGCTCAAAATGCCCAAAATGTGGTGCACATTCCACTCGGGAATTTCTTATCAGTTTGACAATAATGCAATATTAATATGAAGTGATGACAGTGCTATTATGCCTTCAATATAATATTTACACAATAATTAAACCTCATTTAATTTTACAGGAAAGAATATTATATACATGTGCATGTAGGCATGTCTAAGCAAAGCACAATACAGGACGTAAGTTTGTTTATTTTCATACAAACTAAAACTAAAGCAAGCAAACTTATGTTACTGGAATAAACTCAGATTGTAGTTTGATCAGGCTAGAGAAAATTTCAGCTGAGACTATTGCACCTGTCAACTGCTTTTCATTTCAGAGAATTAATCAAGCTGGCTGTTCAGAGTTTTTGAGAACGTTCATTATTTCAGCTATTAATTTTTAAAAGCAGCAAATGTTGCAAGTCAACAGCATCCATAAAAAATGATTTATTGTGCAATTTGCCTCATGCTACTGAAAGGAAAGAGAAGGATTTTTATATCTACTACTTTCCCTCTCAATATTCTAAGGCACCCGCTATACGTGAGTATATATTTTTTAAGGAAAATTATTTAGCTGAAAGTGATAGAAACCTTTTTTGCATTGATTTTACATCGATGTGGATGGGTAATATTTGACCACTTGCAAAACCTGCAGAATTTAACATTAAAGAGAATGAGTAACAAATACAATTACATAGACAAATAGTCACAGAAGTGTAATCTGAAACTGGTGGGGTCTCTCTGTGAGACTGTGTCAGGTACCAGTATCGTTCTCTAGGCTTCAGTTTCAGTGAAATCTATTAAGTGCTGTTCTTTTATAACATGTATTTAGTGTATTTGCCTGTGGGTCTCATAAAAAGTTTTACATCATGTAGGCAAACTTAGCCAGGGGGAAGCTTCTGTTAAACACCTGACTTATGAAGCTTCTTGCACCAGACTCTAAGTATCCTCATTGTGTTGGAGGGTGCAGATATCTCAAATTTAGAGATTTGATCTTATCAGATACATTAATTCAAAGTGTCCAAAGTATCTGAACTGGGCTCTTTATGTTAAGTATAGTTTACAGAATGAGGCAGAGGCAACACCATCAAAACTACATCTTGTGAGCAATTTCAGTTCCCAGTATGTAGCACCTTCTATGTGGCAATGGCCAAAAGTCTGGTCCAATTGTGATACGTGGGAATTCAGTTAGGGCTAGGATTCAACCTCTGTTTCTTTAGGTGATGTAATATAGCCTTGAGGGCTTTGTCATTTGCATGTCCATGGTAAAAGTGATAGTGAGGAGCCCTGCTGTTTTATACAAATTAGATTCACTGTAGGGATCCCTTCTCTGAACAGTAGATAGATCACGAGAAGTCCATGCTTCTGTAACACTGATCTGACTGGAAAGTGTTGGACTTGACCTGCTTATGCAAAGGTGCAAAGGTCCAAAGGGGGAAAAAAACCCAATAACTGTTCCGATAGATAAGTCCTGAACAGATTTTCTAAGAGATTTAGAAGGAAATTTAGACTTGTAATACAGCGCAGACCTTCAGAAAGGTTATTAATCGTTCAAAAGAAAGGCACAAATCAGCCTGAAATTCTTGACCATCTGGGTAGAGGACATGACATGGTTCCTGAAAATGCCCCATATTATTAAAGAAATGGTAGATCTTCTCAGTCCTTTAAGATTCTAAAACTGTGGATCTGAGGATCAAAGATCTACACTAATATGATGAGAAGGAAAGCTCATGTAACATTTTAATAGCGTTTTTCTGCTTGGTAGTTTTGCTCAGGAAGATATTAACTTACTTTAGCCTTTCATATCTGAAATATAGTCCAGATTATGAAATGAATAACATTGCATTTATTCTGACTGGAGAAATCCAGAGTGTGGGGACCACTATTTGATTTACAAATCCTTTTTATATTACATATCTAAATGTTCCACAGATAAAAAAGACATGAGAGATCACTTACATATACTTTTTAAAAAGAAAAGACAGTGTGGGATGATACTTCCTGAGCAGTTTTACAGGAGACAGCCACAAAGAAAGTAGGGCTTTTATTCACACATTTCCCACACAATATTTTTACTTCCCATTAACTTCTTATTAATAACATAAAGGCCCTAAAAACAGAGAGCTTAGGCTGCGTTACAAGACCTTTATAGAACCATTTATGTGTCTTAGCTTCAGGCTTTCATATAACCCTTGGGTGGGCATTCAATGACACCAAAACACACCTGTAGGAGGCTTGTGGATTAAGCAATAAGTGGTGAGTACCCCATCGGGACATTGCTGTTATCATTATTATCTTGATCCTCAAAAATATTCAAGCTGGTAATGATTTCATGCTACCTACTGTGTAGGATTTCAACTTCAGTGTAACATTTAATAAAGCATTATCTGTAGAGTTCACTGGTGCTGTATCAGTAAGAGTTGCCTTTAGAAGACTTTGTGAGGCTGAGCAATGGTAGCTGTATAACACAAACATGGGGAATAATGAAATAAAAACAAGCTATATAATATGCAGAGATAAAATTTCACTGCAACTAATGAAGAAAAGTAATATCAAAAGGAAAAATATTGCAGAAACAATGCAAACAAAGCAATAGCAAAGAAGAAAGTCAAATAACATGAGCAAACTAAGAAATGAATAACAAATAACGAAACAATAAAAATAATGAACAATAACAAGCTAGACTTCAGAAGTAATCAAAGTGAGAAAGAAAGGGCAAGAGTGCATTATGAGAAGCAGATTAGTGCTGTGTGTCTTGGGATCAACAACTCAAATTCCTTTCATGGGTAAAGTGGTTTAGGGAATATTTTTGCCAAAGTTTTGCACATGACAATAAACACCTCACAGTTTACTGCACTAATTGTTCATCAAGAGAGACCTCAGAATTGCTAACCTGTGGATTAGCAGGCAGGTTCATGGAAGAAGTGCGATATGGGGAAGCACATAAGCTGCTTTGTGCTTGTCTCAACATTTGCTCAGAAATTAAAGGCATGGTCAATGTTCAAGGGAATCTCTCCATTAACTTCAACAGTCTTTGGATAAAGAAGAGACAAAACGTACACACAAATGAACAAATGGAACTCATGTTTTTTCTTTTTGTGCATGTTGTTTTCCTTCTCTTTTCCTATGAAAGTGTTGTCTGTTTAGCATTGTTCAGGAGAAAAAAGAAAAAATAAGAGAACTTTCCACTTGCCAACATGGCTCCTCTGAAATGAAAATGGTTTGTTGGGGTATGCAAATCCAATTGATACTTTATTTTGGCAAAACCAAAACCCGCTTTTTGATATTCTTAAACAAGGTGGTTTAATTTCTCCTTTGAGATGACTAAGCCTCTATTCTAGTATTACATGTATTATTATTCCACTGTATTTTGAGATAATTCAAAATAATATTCCAAGACTGATTTCATCAAAATGAAATGTTTTGATTGATCAAAATAAATTTCTGGTTATTCAATCCAGAATATTTTTTCATCAAGTAATATCTCCACCCCAAGTTGAAATATAGACAGATCCAAAAACTCAGTATGCTGCATGAAATACTTATCCTCTGCATGTAACTACTCCTACTATTGTTCACTCTTTAACAATGGCATCTTCAGAGAATAAATATTTTAGGAAAAACACCTGGAAAAATATTATGTTTCTTCCATGCTTTTTGACCTTGAGGATATTGCAAGAGCACACAGAGGGCAATCTCAGATGGAGACAGGCAGGGGAGATAGCAATTTGTAAGCAAGAAGATGTAGCTTCCCATCTGCAAAGAACTTGTGTATTCTGCTACAGAAGAAGCATAGGAGACAGACAGAGAGAAATATCAGAATTTGACCCACCTCCCTCTAACTCAGTAGTCAGGGCACTCTTGACAACTGTCACAATTCACAGTTTCGATCTGTTCCTCGTGTCTTCCCACACCACCAGGAGAGCCAGAAAGAGCTCCCATCTACAAGGAGAGGCATTGTGTGTGATCCACATGCCACTGGAATGGGCACTGCATTTGTACGCCACACTTGGTAGTTGCAAATGGGAAACCGTGATCCCCTTTGTGCTCCATCAATTTCAACAAACCATCAACTTCAGATGCGACCAGTCACATTGAAAAATTCTTAGCCTTCTCTACCAACTTCCACAGCTGGCGGTCCAAACTATCTTGCATGTGGCAGCAATATGCCCATTTCATGCCATGTATTAGTATCCTTCAATTACTGCTGTGAAAAAAAAGCTGTATCATAGAGAAAAAACCTCCAACTGAGATTTTAGTACACTTTTTGTTTTCTGTGTTTGAAATGCTGTCTTGGCTTCACAAAACTTACTCTTATAAGACGTTGGATTTTAATGATATAAAAAAGCACTGAGACAGCTGTCACCATGTTACAAATGTGAGTTTGAGAGCAAAACCAATGAGAGTTTGAATCCACCAGGACCAGAGTTATTGCAGGAAAGGTCTAAAGTCCTCTTTCTACACTCCTGACTGTGGAGGCATTATCAGACTGTAAACAGACCTTTTTAAAGCAGTGAGGAAGGCTATAATATTGAAATGATCAAGTAAATTATGTTTAGATGACCTTAACTAGCCCCAAAGAGAACTCCCTCTTTACTCTCCACCCTCACAGCCGCTGACAGTTTTTCTTTCTGACTTCAAATATGGCAAACTGTTTCCAGCCCTGAATAAAGCAAAACAGCCAGGTAGCTAAGGACATATTGACAGTGCAGTGAAGCACTGCAACCACCTGTGTTAGCTGCAGAATAAAGAACAACCCAGAAACAGCCCCCTTGGTTTCCGCCTGACATGAATAGCAAAGTCCAGATTGCTAGGCAGAGCCCAATGGTGCCCATTATTATCTTTATGTTGCTACCTGAGGTCCAAACTCCAGTTTGCCAAATTTTGCACTATATCAGATGGATTTGTCAATGAGAGTAATGCTGCCTCAGGTGTCTTTGATCTATGCTCAAACGCTCAAATGGCCAGGAGTTAGGACAAAGATTTTTCTTTCCATTTATAGCTGAACCTCTAATTTCTCAACCACTAAACTTCCACTATAGAGAAACACAAAAAGATTTAGATATATTTGCTAATCTAACACTATCTTCCACTTTGTTTTGTTTTACAGAATTGGATGAGAATGTATTGAGGTCAAATGCTGGTTATGCTAATAATTTTTCTCCTGAACCAGGGTACTGAAATACCAGGACACATATAGATGTGACTTCTACAATCTCATTGCCTTAAGTCAAAGCTGAATTCAGTAGGGGTCTTATTTTATGATAACTAGTATCATTATAACAAAAACTGAAGTAAAAATAAATATTAGTATGCAGTATTAAAAATAACCGTTCATGCTGGCTGCTGGCTTGTGGCTTAGAATGTTAACTTGAGAACAAATACATTTTTGCGAATTATTAAAGAATAAAAATATTTATCTTTCTTCACTATTTAGATGTACAAATTATTTTACCATAGCTTAGATTTTGCAGTGATGTAACAGCAATGATCACAAATGCTAGGACTTTATTTTTTAAATTACTTATCTGTATATTAATTCTTATTTCTATATAATCCAGTCTATGGCTGTTAAATTAGCCCCAGAGAAGCCTAGGTTTTTCGCAGGGGTATCATATAAACATCCTGAAAACATAGAGGAAAAGACAATTGAGATATATGTAACAGCTAGATCAGTAAATCAGGTACAATCTGGTTTATACCATGCTCAGAGTAACCATTGAATGCTACAAGTCCTGTTTATATTAGTGCAGTTCCAGCAAAGACAAGGTGCTGAGTTTAAACCAGGGCATAAGTCTTAATCAATTCTACTGAGTTTGAGTTTCCTTGGATTCACAGCTACAAGTGTGAGAGACAATTTGAGTCTCATGGTGTTTATAACTTCAGGAGGAAGGCACAGAAAGATAAAACAGCTTCTGTCTCTTTTATCTTTGCAGGAAATTTCTGCAATGCTGGGTAGGACTGAGAGCTTGCACTCCGATTTACCCTCTTCATAGCATCTGGAGTGGTACCCTTAACCCATCCATCTGCGTGGCCAAGCTTTGGTGTTTGAATCTTCATGCTCTGTTTGAAGTTCCCTTTGGGTCTGAGTGAATAGGAGAGAAATGTATCAGAGGGCTGGAATGAGAGGATATATTCAATGAGAGTCCTAAATTCATGTGGAATTTAGAGGTAGATTTGGGCCTCAAATTCTGCTCAAATCCCACCTTATGTTAAACATTTTTTAATTATGTTTTGATTGTCATCTGCTTGATATTTTGAAAATATTTAACCTTTATTTTTTCCTAAATTGAATCAGATCCGAATTACACCAGGGATTTGAGAAACATTAAAGATACGGGAAAGTAGAATCTGAATTTAATGTACTACTTTACATTGTTTTCCTTTTTTGTGTGTGTCTCTGCGTGTATTAGAACGAACTCTGTGCCTTATTCAATTAGTGTCCTCATGACAGCTCTCAGAAGTGAAAAGAGTTAAAAACTCACAGGGGAACTGTAATAGTAATGTGTCCTGAGAGATATTCATTTGGCCCCAGCTGTCCCTTTTATTCTAAGTGCTAAATGCTTTAATATACATAGACTATCATTTACATAGCAAGTGGCTATGCGAGATGAATTATTTATTTTGTGACAAATACCTAATACCCAATGTACTGTCAAATACAAAGAAGTTCCTTATTTGACCCCCATATGTAAATTTGCATTATAGAATTCATTATCTTTGCACATAAGTCACATTGAAGTTATGTGCAGATATCTGTCAGTGGAACTGCAGATTATTGCAGCTTTGATTTAATTGCACTATTTGCTGCTATGCCATACTTTTATAACAAGGAGCATGGTTTTTAAGCTTTATGCCATAGAGACTGCTCATACATATAACAGCTGTGCTGCTAATGTAAACAAAAAGTAGGTGAAATAGAAAAGAGACTCAAATTATGATGAAAATGTTATGAAAGTCAGTAATTTGTATGTTAGACAAATTGCTCCAGAACTTCTTACGCCTGGATGAAGACAAATTAGGATGTAAAACTCCCAAAACCAAGACAATACAATTTGGGTTGCTTTCCTCAGGCAATAGGTGGCTTGATCTTATACAGCCAGCTTCATGTTTACATTCCAGAAAAGTTAAATAAGTCAGCTTGAATAAGAAATTGTATCATATCAGATTCACTATTCTTGTACTGCATACAACTCTATTAATTCTCACAAAGTCTCACTTTAATCTTTGATTGTCTCTCTTTAGAATCTAAATCTCATAGCCACTATTATTTTAACCATTTTGACACCCACATTACCCTAATAGAATATTACAGAGTCATTAGACTCGGGGCAAATATTGTACTGCTCACATTTGTAATTATTTGACAAATTTGACAATTGTTAGCATGTCTTTATATGACAGTCATCAGGATAGTCCTTTGTTGTATCTGAGATAAAGGAAATGCTGAATTCAGAAACATTACATCTGTCTGAAATTGTATGGATATATTTCAAAAGATTATGGGGTATAACTTCATCTATGTGCACAACACACAAAATGAAGATGTTTATTTATGTAATTTGGAAACATAAAACATTAAAGATCTCACAGAAATGGTCCATCTTATACTCTTTTGTATGCTTAGCCTTTTGGTTTGACATATGACATAACTTGTGGAAAGAAATAGTAAATAAAACATTTCTGAAACTTGGAAGAGATTTTGCTTGGGCTGAACTCAGAACAGGAAGGTCAGGTCAATTTTTATTGAATCAGTCCAGTTTCCCATCCTTTACTGAGATACAGTTTCTGAAGCTGCTGCCTTCTAAGGCTGGCTCATTTTAGCAGTTCTGCAGATGAGAGGGAGTTGAGAGTACTCAAGGATTTTCATTCTGTAGGTTAGAAAGTCAGTACAGTCACAGATGAACTCAGCCAGAAGGAGTTTATGCCTGCTAAGTGAAAAAAATTAGTGTTGACCCTTAAAAAGCTTTTCTGTAGTTGAAGAATTTGTTTATCTGCACTTTGGCACATCTTGGATAATGAAAGCCTTTTGAAGTACAATAGGCCAATTACAGACCTGGTGTGAATGGGCAAAATGCCACTGAAACCAGTCGAGTTGGGCCCACTCACACCAGGTTTGAATTTGGCACATTGCCTTTGTCAATGGCAAAACAATGTTTTCAACAAATTTCCTGGCAGAAGCTATGCTGCATGGAAAATGCATTCATTTAATATGTTTATTTGCATAACAGATTTGAGCTTCGGCAGAGTTTATTACTCATTATGCAAGCTCATTCACTTCCCAGCCAGCATTGAGATGCACATCAGAAAGGCTAGTCAGAGACTTCGAGAACTGAAGAGACCTTCTGTTTGTTTTTCATTGCAATCCCTACTTCTTTCCCTGAGCAGAAACAACTTGAATGCTGGGCCGAACCCTTCAAAAATAAAAGTTCAGGAATAGATGAGTATAAGGTACCATTCAGATACCTGCCTGGCTTTCAGAAGTGCTGTATGGTCTCTGGCTATCCTGCTGATGCAGTCTTTTATTCTGAAACAATCTGAAAGACAGGAGCAGGAGCTCAGCTTTTCATCAGGTAGAGACCTAAATATGGATTTAGGTGGCTAACTTTATGCTTCTATTTTTGAAAATCTTACCTGAGATTATCAGAAAGGCTGATCATTCAACTGAAATCTTCCAGCAAGAAAGCTTCCTGTAGGAGATGGAGGATAGTGTATTTCTATGGGAAGGAAGTTAAGCTAGGAAACATGCATGGCTGTGAAGACATCAGGGGCACGATGCATGCAGAGTCCTCCAATGACACAGAAACTCATTTGGTTATCAGAAAGTATGTTTGCCATTCCTAAGGAAAGAAAATGGCTTTTTCTGAAAGGACACAGTGAGTTTCAGCTCTGAACAGCATCTACTGAGATCAAGAACGAAATTACTGTTCCAGCAACCACTGAGGATCTAGATTCAAATGGCCTGATCCCGTCCCTGTTTCTGGCTGTTCCAGATGAAGGTCTGTTAGTGAGGAATATGCACATATATACACATATACAGGATGTGTCCACTTGCTGCCTTAAACACCAAGATCTATACAGTAGCTGGCCCTGAATCCCTGGTCTCTTATCCCAGCTGCTGGCATGTGGATACATGAAACCCTAAGACCCATGGTTCTACTTCAGCTGTTGTTACTTAGACCTACATATATATGCACAGACATGGCACAAGTAGGTGGCATTAAGCTCCCAGTCTAAGCAGTAGCTGGCCACCAGATCCCCTAGTATCCCAGATGGTTCATGTACAGACACTCATATTCAAATGGGCCTCTCTGGTCCAGAATTATGACCTTACCAGTAGCCAACCGCCAGACCTTACATTCTCCCCAAATGCTGAATTGGGCCTCCTAGCCCCTTCAGTAGCCAGTACTCAGGCTGCCTTGTCTCTCCAATACCTCCGCCAGATTTACAGCTGCTTTAATATTTCACTGCCAAGCTTCTATCCTACTCACTAGCTAGTCAAACTTTATCCTTGCTAGTGATGACACATTGACATATATACCTGCACAAGGTGCACACACTCTGGTGTCTCCACTTTCTGGCACCCTGGGCACATAGTGCTTATGACCCATGGTCCCCACGCCAGTTGCTGGCACTTACACCTCCACACACACATATGCTCAGAACAAAGAGGACCTTCAGTCACAAAAATAATAAGAAATCTCAGTCAGGAAAATAATAAGAAATTGAGTTTAATGAGAAGAAAGAACAGACTGTGCAGATCAGATGCAGGGCATGACCAAGCATAAGTATTAACCACTGCCTGTTTATGTGCTTCTTTGACTGGTTTATCACCTTATCACTCTATTTTCCCACCCTTTTTCCTCCCCAGACCACCTTATTCCATCCTTTCCCTGCCTTTGGTTCCTCCTCTAAATATGACATAGTAAGTTTTGTGCAATCCCAAGATCCTTTTCCTGTGCATCCCATAACAAATCTCATACCCCTACAGGAAGCATCCACTCTCAGTCTTTTCTCAAAGACTTGCAAATAGCTTGATCCCAGAGTAGTCACTTAATAATTTCACATCAGGAAGAGAAAATATGTTGTTGATATATATGTGCTAATATATTAGACTCAATATAAGGCATACAAACTCAAAAGAAGGTTGGTGTTTGAAAGGAAGTGGCTCAATGGAACATAAATTCACAAACATGGTAACTCCACTGCAATAGAAAAGGGCAATGTCCATTAGATATTGCTCCTAGTTTCAGACAAGTTATGGGCGGTAAAGGGAAAATCTAGGAAAGAGTCACAATAAAACTTAATATGTCAAAGATCTATACCTCTAAATCAAGTCCCATGATACAAGAATTGAATAAGGATGGCTGAAAGCACAATATAGTAGTGATTTCAAGTCCACATCTGTCATTACTAATGTCTATTCTCAACATCTGATCAAATCGGAGGGTCTATCTCTGAGTTACTGTTCCACACTTAGAGGAATAGGCACGAAACTATGGCATACTGTGGATCTCACTCCCTGCCCATGGGGTTGGCACCCTCCTGGGATGCCTTGTGAGGCTAGTTCCTCTGACTGGGTTATTGGGGTTCCCCTAGTTGTCATCATGCCTTTGAGCTCCTGTGTGTGGAGATCAGCCTTTAATCACCTAACCTACCAATTTCAACATGTAAATGTCTGTACATGAGATAAGTTGTCTAGATCCTCCTTACAATAGCTAACAACATGTTCAGTGAAACCTGGCATATTTACCTACACACTTGTGTCTACTGTCATCTGAAACTACACAGAGAAGGAAGACTTCTGCTCAGAGCTGCCAGGTGCTGTGTAGTACTTCCAGGAGATACTCAAGTTAGTCTAGAAACAACTGGATGTCTAATAAGATAACCTCTGAGATCTCAGATGTCACTAAAAGCCTCGATGTGGGCAACTGAGTTGAACTTACAGTGATGGATAAACAGAATCTCTTACTAGGCTCAAACAGTCACTGAGTAGACAAAATGGAGACCTGTCCATTCGCCATAACAGCATTTAGTCATCTATTCCATCTACCAACACCTACATATGGACAATTACATTTAAATATTATAGGTGTTACCAGTACATGAACAGACAGTTTTCTTATCAGATATTTTTTGTTGGGAGGTCCTGACTGCCTTGTGGTAGTTAATGAGATGGACAAATGGCTGTCAGTGATGTCATGAAAACCAGGATATATCAGAGTGGCACAGGGGGAATCTTGGCTTTTTTTGTGGTCCTAACAGAATTCTTCTGCTGTTTTGCAAAAGCAGCAGAAGTGGGGAGAATAAGCAGGGTCATGAAAAAAAGCAGAGGGGAAGGCTGGGAAGAGAAACTGAAGCCAGTTTTATATCTAGTAGTTAGAAAAAATAGCAGAGAACTCTCCATTATCCAACATCTTGGGAACAGAGTACCAGACAGCATCTTCTGCTTTCTTCCTTGCCTTTTTTTTTTAACATATACTGCAGTTTGAAAAAAGTGGCATGATATATTATAGAAGAAGCAAAGCTCAAAGACCAAGTGAACTGAAATAGAGAGGATGGATTAGACAGAAGAGTTACAAAGGAAGATGATAAGCTGATGAGTCTGTCCCTGACATCAGGATATCTGAAGGTGATCTTCAACATTCCTTCCCATCGAAGACCTACAGCGGAAACATTTGCAGTGACAATGACTGTGCAGTGTGAAATGAGTTTCATGTACTCTAAAAGATATGCTAACACTTAAAAGCTATGTTAAAGGGTACGTTTTTATAGGTCTATTTGAATAAATGCAGGACCAAACACTCCTCTTTGTGGTTTTTGAAGATGGCTAGTTTTGAAGTACAAAATATTTTTCTAAACCCTGTCTCAGGGCAGTTAGTGAGGGCACAAATTTTATTTCCCAAGGTTGCATGTGTAGATTGTTAAACTCATGTTCTTTCATATCCATCATATTCACCAAAGGTCCACGACTGCACATGTAAGCTTCAGGTTATACTTTACCTGTTTTTACAGGTGACCACTTTAGTACACAATGACAAATAACAACTGTCATCATGGCACTTGAGGGAAAAGATTTAAAAATGTTTCTTAATATTTCTGTAGGAAGAAAACAATGATTACGTGAACTCAAGGAACAGCAGCTTCTTGATTTTTTTTTGTGTGTGTATGTAAACAGTATGAGAATTTCTATGGGAGCTTTTCTGCCTATGGTACTATAAATAGTTTAGAAATATTTTAATGCTTCTGGTGTATTTTAGATATGTCCATTTGTTTTTCCGTGATGAATCAGCTCTTAACTAGACATGATACTGGTAAAACTGACAATGTTAATAGTTATGATTGAGATTTTTCTTTCTACTTTTTCAACCAGTAAAGAGCTGTGTGTGCAATCAAATTGAAGGAATTCTGAGTCAGTCCTAAATGAAAACTTTGTTTCTGGACCTAAAGCTTAGGAATGGGTTTTCAATTGTCTTGTAGGGCTTTTGGTCTCGGACTTCAAATACTCTGTCTTGTTTAACTGAAAGTCAATGGGACTAAGCAACATTAATCAGAACTGGTGTGAGATGTTACACAGGGACTCTAGATTCAATAAAGAATGAACAAATTCCTTTTCTGGTGAACATGGGACAATAAAAATAGCAAGGTGCTTGTTACACTCTATATTTCATCAATGCATTTCCCATTTAATTAAATGTATTCTTCTCATCTTCATCACAGAGTTCGCCTACATTTTACCAGCTATTTTCTTAATGGTTATATTAAGATATAATAGAATACATAATAAATACAGTATGCCATAGTTTTGTGCCTGTTCCTCTAACTCTGGAACAGTAACTCAGAGATAGACCGTCCGATTTGATCAGATGTTGAGAATAGACATTAGTAATGACAGATGTGGACTTGAAATCACTACTATATTGTGCTTTCAGCCATCCTTATTCAATTCTTGTATCATGGGACTTGATTTAGAGGTATAGATCTTTGACATATTAAGTTTTATTGTGACTCTTTCCTAGATTTTCCCTTTACCGCCCATAACTTGTCTGAAACTAGGAGCAATATCTAATGGACATTGCCCTTTTCTATTGCAGTGGAGTTACCATGTTTGTGAATTTATGTTCCATTGAGCCACTTCCTTTCAAACACCAACCTTCTTTTGAGTTTGTATGCCTTATATTGAGTCTAATATATTAGCACATGTATATCAGCAACATATTTTCTCTTCCTGATGTGAAATTACTAAGTGACTACTCTAGGATCAAGTTATTTGCAAGTCTTTGAGAAAAGCAGGAGCTTTATGGGCTAATGATTTATCGAAGATCACGTTAGATTGTCCTTCTATATTAGCACTTCCTGTTGTGCCAGAGTTGTGATGCTCAGCCCCTAAGGTGGGGGATCGAAAGGTGATGCTTACATGCACTTTTTAGTGACTATGAGAAAAAGACTTGGTGAATTTAAAGTCCTTTTCATAGGAAAGCATTCTTTCGCTCCTCTGGTCTCCAGTAATTCATTATGGAGCCTATTGCAAAATTTGTCTTTTGGGAGTTGGAGTGTTATTTAGAGGAAAATACAGTGTGGAGTAGAATTATAATCCATGCTGAGCCTACCAGTTCCTGATTTGCCTGAGATGTGATCACAGTTGGAGAAAGGGTGCTGCTGCTATTTGAATTGATTACATAACCTTGCTTTATTGTGCTTTAAAGCTTAGGTCAATGCTATGCAAAGATGTAGACAGATACTCTTTGATGTGAAGTGTTTAAATCAAAAGGAAAAATGAATAAATAATCAAACTGTCTGTGTAATTTTTTTAGGTCCTAGTCATGACTTGAAAATTAAACTAGGTTTTCTCTGCCTTGCTAGAGAAAGGAATGTGCAGTATGGTCCAAAAATAGTTTATGATAAAGAAATAATATATTATAATAAAGTCAAACAATTGATTTCTTTATTAATTTGCATCTTTCCTAATATTTAGACTATTAAGAAGCATCTATCATGACATGACAAGATTCTGATACTGCCCAAGTAAGCAACAGATCAGAGAATACATTTTTAGAAATATATGAGGTAATATTTACACATTTGCATTCTTTTTATGTTAATTGCAGCAATTAAAAAATTCGAAATATACCAAGTTGAAAATTTGGATTGTAAAAACACTTATGTAATGGTGTTCACACTGCCAGTTGTAGCAATGAAGTTGTCTCACCTGTAACCTAATATACTGCAATTGGCATTAAAAATTCTAGAAAATAAATACTGTGTGATGCAGGAAGAGGTGAAGTTGGAGAGAGACAGAGAGAAAGAAAGAGATCTGGGCATCAGAACATGCATTTTGTACTTTATAACGTAATTGAAATCCTTTTTTCTTTTCCTCTTCTTTGAAATGTGATTTGCTAAATGTTGTCAGCTGGTACTAGTTCTTGCAATATATTTAATCTCTGTTCTTTTGGGAGAAATGCTGGATGCTGCAAAATAGTATTCATTTGGCTGCTTAGTTTTCAATTAAATGGTACAATATGAACTGCAGTAACACAGGCAGGGGGATGGTCTAGATGAACCAATGCTGTTTCGATCAAAAGTGTGTGCTGCTCCGAACATAGCATATAAGCCAGATGCTGTGAATAAATGTTCTCTTTTTATGGCTGGTTAAATCAGCACTTGTACAATACTTCTGTAAAAAATTACTGTAAAAGAAATTGTAGATATGGGAGACTTACTTTCTAGACAATATTTCGTGAAAATGTAACACAAATATATGAAGGCACGTTTAGTTTAACGTTTTTGAAAAGATGAAAACAAGATAATATATGTTATAAACAACTGAGTAGGACGAGTACAAGGATTTTTTTAAAAAATGCCTGGGAAACAAGGAATTATCTACTGTAATCAATCCATCAAGCTTAAATTATGACTCTCTAAGGACTTATTAGTCAGAGCAAAACCTCCTTAACAACCTCAAATAAATGTGTCAGTCATAAATTCCCAGAAATGTTGACCGTACACTGTAAATGTTCCTCTTGCATGAAATGATTCTCCTCTTCCTCTTAGCTAATTCAATGAATATAATGCACTGGATGAATATATCTAGATATAATTCTGGAAAACACAAAACAATACAAACAAACTAAAGTGGATGAAGTGGTGCCAAAAATTAGCATGTTTACAAACTCTCCTCTTACTTGTGTGTGAAATCCACCAGACTGCAATTCTGAGTGACAGTGGGATAAACTTTTAAAAATATTCACAATCCAATCAAATTTTGAGTGTAGAAAGGAAGCCTGACTATACTGTATACACCAAATTTTAATTTTTGTGTGTGTGTTCCCTGGGGTATATCTACAACATGTAAATATTACAGGGCCAGACCAGAACATGACCAGTGTCAACAACAAATGTCTGTATTAGACATGAACCTAAGGAGTTTCTAAAGGCAGCCCTCATTCTCCTGTGTCTCCCGCTCCCTGTCAGGACATATATCACACATTTGCAGTATCACACACGTCAGTTATAAGAAGCAAGAGTTATATGTTACTGGGAGTTTCTACATCTCGTCTCAGCAGGTAGTGTCCCATGTACCATACAACCTGAAGTGGAAGAAGAAGCTTTTATGTGAGCTGACACAGACAAAGGAGGTCTGCTGCCTACACTAGTCATACGTGGGACCATGTTAACCCTTTTTATCCCAGTTATCATCATTGAGAGTCACCCTGGACCAAACTTAATTGTCTTTGCATGGTCCTACATTGCTCAGTGCTAATTCAGCACTAGGTTCAGTGCTTTGTGCACTGGAGACTGAAGAGCTCTTCGTGCAGAGCATGGGGAATATTTACTTATCCTGGAAAGTTATTTGACTTCATCCTGGGTACAAAAAATTAACAATATCTTCTATACCACTGAGAGCCTTGAGGCATTTGAGCACGTATCGGCCCTGACTGCTCAGTTGGGATCTAGATCTCCCATCGTTTAGCTCAGTTCTCTGACGGGTCCTGAAATGGACCTCAATTTAAAGTAATAGAAGTATGTAAATTGTAATTTTCAGTTTTTAATTTCTAAGGAAAAAAAAAAAGAAAAACAACAAAAAAAGAAAAAGAAAAAAAAAAGAAAAAGAAAAACTTAGGTTAGTATCCTGGTAGACAATCCTCTCTGCCTTTAAAATGACATCAAAATAGCATAGTAAAACACTGACGTGGTTTTTGATACATAATGGTTGTGCTGGATCAGATTACACGACATCAGTAGAATTATCCTCCATATACACTTCTGTAATTGTCAAGCCTTGAATCAGCGCAATTAAAATGCTTAAAGACCCCCTCCCTTCCTACACTGTCTCCCAAATAGTAAAAAGAAAGAAATAAAAACCTGATCATATTTTGGGAAAAATTTTGGCAAGAACAAGTACATGAAAACAGCTCACCTCTCCAAATCATGGCTTCCCTGTAAAAACACTGAGTAGTAAACCCATGTCTGTTTGATCACCATCCTGTGATAAAGCCCACAGCAGATAAATGTGCATCCCAATTGGTGTCAGAAGGATTCTGTCTCCATAGAATTAACAGTGAAGATTTTGGATTTTCTGCAGCTTATTTTTGCAAACGAAGAAAGGAAAAGGTGAAAGCTTACTTTCAGATATCATAGCAAAAGAAGTAGCGGAAAGACAAATAGCTCTTTCTCCCTTTTAGTCTTAAGTCAGATAAATAAATTTTAATCTTTATTGCACCGCTGTGCTTTATTACATCCCATCTGCTTTCTTATCATAGGAAAAAGGGTTCATCATTTAGCTGTTCTTGAGATACAACACCTTTAAGCATCTGACACTTCAATATCTGAGACTTTGACTTGCCAGCTTCTAACTGATCTCCTTTCAGGGTTTTCCCATGGTCTTTTACGAATGTACTGCCTTGACCAGCATGCTGGTGCCAGCTCTGGGTGCCATCATCTCCTTCACTGACAGCTGCAGATGAAATGTTCCTCGTGCTGAAGTGGAACCCACATTTGGACAATTCTTGAGTTAGAAGTACTCATCCAGGGCCTAGCCATATTTATCATACAGGCTTGAATCTTGGCTCTTCTGTGCTTTATTTCTCTCTAGATAGAGACTCCTTTTGCTTTCCCTTCCTCCTGGGTGCATTAGTTTTTGAAAGACTTTTAAATCACCCACAGATTAATACAGAAACCTGTATGTTACTTTGCTCCCTCATTTGTAAAGATGTCATCAGCTTGCAAAGGGCTCACAAATGAGCCTTACTGATTATTGAACTGCTAAAGAATCTTTGATGAGCACAAAATGGTCTTGGATTCTTTATATCCTAGACAAAATTATTTCTTATTCACTGTGACTGTTTATTTTCTATGTACCACACTTCTGGCCAAGAAATCTATAACTGAACCCTGGGCAGTTCCTACCAGCAATCCATCAAAGAGTATCACCTATCTGAATGTCTTCTTTTCATTAAAAAGAAATCACATGTTTAAATGTTTTTTCCCATAATCTGGGATTTTGGGAAGTTGGAAGAGTTTCTTTCACTGATCAAAATTTTCTGGGTAATATTGTTTGTACAGTTATGGAGTTAACTTTCTTCATAGCAGACTCTATGGTGCTGTGTTTTTGATCTGTGGCTAAAACAGCCCTGATAACAGACCAGTGTTTTGGCTACTGCTGAACAAGGCTTTTGCGGCATCAAGTTTTTCTCTATTTCTCTCTCTGGCTACTAGTAAATGGGCTGGGGGTGCACAAAAAGCTGAGAGGGGAAACAGTCAGGACAGCTGGATTCACATCTCCCCATAGACATGTTCTAGCTGACTGGTAGAGCCTATGGACTTCCCAAAATTAAAAACAAACAAACAAACAAACAAACAAACAAACAAACAAAAAACACACAAAAAAACCCCACCCCCAAACTGTGATAAGCTGCCTTCTGAAAATTTCAGAGGAACTGGATATATTTCAGTGGAGTGCAGTAAACCTCATCTTGCAGTATCACTGTGTTTTAACTTTGATTTACCTATCTAAAATAACATTTTTATTTACACATTAAAGCTAAAACAAAGCATTTTACAACACAACAGTTTCCACTAGAAAATCTGAATTTGTTGAGGCCGTCATTGGCCTTGATTGTCTTAATTGTTGAACTTGATTGTATGCTTCATATTGTTAGTATAGCACCTGGCATTATCTTGAAACCAGACCGAACGGCAGTCAGTTACCAGGCACAGTTGAGGAATTAAATTGAAACAGGTGCTATTCCCAGCAGATAGCTTGCAAGCCCTACGATTTGCTGAATATGAAGATTTAGTAGTATGGAGGTGGGCCATCCTGTGCTAATGAATCTTGGTGCCAAAACCAGTCTGGGAATGCTTAATTTACTGGTGGATATATCACCACTGAGTCTGTCACTTTCCTGTAAGATGAACTCAATTACTGAAACATTTGCAGGAACTGCAATTAGTGGGGAAAATACCAGCACATAATGCAAGGCTTATTTCAGTAATTCAAAGATACTTATTCAGAGCAGTACTTGAATGTAGATCTACCATATTTAAGGCAGGATGCAGTTCCTCCCTCCCTCTGGAATTTTTGATGAGAAAACAAAAATAATACTGAGGTGTAATTAAATAAAATTGATTAATTCATTTGTTCATAAACAGAACTTATTTTCTAGAGAACACATAACTATAACCTCCACTCCCCTGACCAGGAAAAAAGGATTTTTTTAATTTAGTATCAGAAGCTGACAATATAGATAGCTACATCTGAACTTTTTAGACACATACCGGCCAGGATTCAAATTATTTTAGGCATCTTCCTTGGGTGAAATGAGTCATGTTCTAGAAGCTACTATTTTTCACTCCAGTTATAGAGATTGTTTAGATGCCTCGTTCATATGTAGAAATCTGCACTGTAGACATCTAAAAAGCTAAGATGAATCCCACAGTGCAGGTTTATTCAGTTTTTACTACGCAACTTAAAAGTAATCGGGTTGTGAAAACCTGACTGTGTAAAGCCTTGCTCTACTCATGTAAACTCCAGCCTGCTAGATACAGGCAACTTTACAAGTTGTTCTTTTATTGCAAATTCATTATCTCAAAAATACGTTGTGTTGATAGCTAGAGGGACTGGGCTCCTGCTTTCTTTTCACAGAATACATTTAGTGAAGATATGCTGAGGATTTTTCTTCTGGACCCATACATGCTACTTCTAGGGATAATAAAATAGAAATTTAAAAGCATAGATTCTACAAAGCTACACTTTTATGCTACGCAGTCAGCAGGAATGAAATTCCAGTTTCGCTAATGATTTTCATGATAAATATGAATATCATATGGGACACAAACCATGACTGACTCATTTATCGCAACAGCCACAAGTCTTGTGAAAGGTAACACCTTTAAATTCCTAACACCAGAACTGGATTGGCATTAGCAATCTCCACTGAAAAGGCCTGATACACCATTATTGATCTCAGCAGTCCACGAAAGTAGTTTAAAGATATGATATGTGGATAAATAGGACTGGCGGAGTTCTCCCAGGCAGAATGTAATCAGTAAGGAGGTGTCAGGGGAACTGGTATATGAAAAGATGTTATTTTAATAAGTAGCCCAGCAAAGAAGAACTACTGAATTACTGGCCTACAATAGTATGAATTGGAAGGTTATACTATAACGTCTCTACCAACTTCAGAAAACTTAATGTAAATGCCGAGTTAACTTCTCCACAGATTATAGCCTATAAGAAACCATTTTTTAAATGCATGTTGCCAGCACTGAAGGTTTTACAAATTGCAGTATATTCAGCTCAAATTATTCCAATCAATAGAGCATTTTTCTTATGCACTGTCAAGATTTTACTGTAATTACAGTCCACACTGCATTTCTAGTGCTTTTTTCATGCCTATAAAATCAGACCCTTCCAATACTATCTACTTGTGATTTCATAAACATTCATCATAGCTTTCTTTGATGTTGGCTGTCCCCAAGGACTTTAAGACTTGTGCTGTTCAATGCGTCTGCCCAGTGGCACAGCTCAGTGGCACTGAAATTTATTGACATTTCTTTTTGCTCTTATGCAGCCCTGCTATGTAACATTTACTCTGTCAATTACATTCATTTTAGTATTCATAGTCAATTCTATCGCTATGTGACTTTAATTGTATTTCACTAAATTAAAGAGGCATTATAAAGTTGTTACCCTTTGATTTTGTAGCTTTAATTTCATTTTTCTTTAATCTTTGGAGCACACTAGATTATCAATTAGCATAATAAAACAGCCACTGTGGAATTTAGTAACAATACTGGATATTCTGTGAAGTGAATCAGCCCGTTTAATGCTAGTAGTATGACAGCAGCATGTGCACTAACTAATAAAGTAGCCAAAATTCTGCTTCACATTTCTATACTATCTATATACATGAATAAAAGGATTTTGAGATTTCTGGGGAGTTGTTTCCAACAATATTGACTCCTTTTGAATTTTTTGTACACTCTGAAGTTGTTAGAAATTTTCAAGATATTGAACTCCTGTGTTAATTCTCTGAAATTATCTGCTTTTTGTAGGGAGGGCAGTTCTACTGCTCCATATTATGCATTCCATGAACACATGGAAGAAAATGAAGTTGAAAACTATCTATTTCTTCTTTCTCGGTCTATCTGCTTAGAGAGTGGTGAGGCCAGCCATGTTAAGTGATATGATTCTAAGCATCTACATATTTAATTTCTTAACCAAGAATGGATGTTTGTAGTGGATTTAACCTCCAGGGTTATATGAAAGCCAAGAGGAAGAGAGAACGTCCGAGACTTATAAGTCCCTTTGTAGCACTCCAAATCTTTATTGTATCCAGTACTTTTTACTTAAAATGCAGATGCTTATCAAGCCGCAAAAAATATATGTTTCAAAATACGTTATAGGAACAGCAGACAACTGGAAGAGATGCCAATAGTTACTCATACAATGTTTTAAGTAACAAAAAAAGTCAGTGTGGCTAGACACAAGAATTATGAATGTCAAGTCATTGCAACTACCTAATAATTTCTGAAGCAGTTAAGGGAGATGTGAGATGGAAGGATACAAAGCAAAGGAGAAGTGTGGAAGGATATAAAGGAAAGGAAAAGTGTAAAAGGAGGACCAAGAAAAAAAATTGACCAGTCTACATATTTACCAAGCCAGCAATAGTCTGCTTTTTTATCACAACAAAGAATATTGTTACAAGAGTATAACCTTTTCTGAGTCATTGTAAAAGATTTCTCAGGGAATTGTACCACAGAAGCTTCTAAAAGGCTTTTGAACAAACACAAAATAAAAGATCAATCTCTCTTAATTATTCTTCATAATTTGGTTGAATTCAGGATTACTGGGCTGCCTAACTCTCTCCTTTTCTCCTGCTCATTGTCACTTCATGTCAGAACAGAATTTTCTTGGAAGAGAAAAGCCTTGGTGAGCTGAGATGGTGCTACCTCCACTATCAGTCCTGCTGGCTCATTTGCCTGGTCATTCCGGGTGAGTCACTGCCAAGGACCAGTGAAATTGGCCAGCGACACTGTGACACTGGCTGCAGGGTCAGCAGAGTTGTGCTTCCTTCCACCAGGTTCACCCTAGATATTATAGAAAGCAGAAGGCTGCCAGACATACTGGAGTCTATTTTACATGTGTGAAGGTGGGGGGAGAGAGAGATGTGAATGAGAGCTCCTCTTCTGAAATATTTCTGTTAAAACATGTCAGTTGTTTCCCCTCCTCTGGTAACACCAAAGCTGATCTTAAACATGCTGCATTCCAGACACCATGTGCTTTCTATTTGTATTCATTGCAGATGTGCACTAAAACTACTGCAAATAATTTAGGTAATTGGCAAACCACAGGGGCACTTACCCTGTTCACTGGCCTATTTTAGGCTGGCTCATCATCACCATTCTAATTGATGACAGGTCTCTAGTTTTTCACTTGCCAGGCTGTAAGACAAGGAATACTAATAAAGTATTCTGGCAGTGGGAATGTTGTAACTGTTCCCAGCCTTTTGCAAGCAATGAGCTCCCCCGCCCCTGCCCCTGCTGCTAATGCACAAGTGATGTGGTGAGGAACTCTTTCAATAAAAGAACACTGTATTTTCTCCATCTACTCAGCCCCTGCAATTATCCAATTCTAACACGACCATAGCTTTTTAAATGTAATGCTGAACCCTGCAACGTGTTGTTATTAAAAACTAATGCCATCAAAGTAGCTGACATCCACATTGAAATAAACTTTTCTCCCTTATATAAAGAACATTTCAGAAACTAAAATTCATTTCTGAATCATTTTACTGTTTCCTGCCACCCTAGATGCCCAGCATTAGTATTTCTTAATTGGAGAATATACATATATGTCATCCACTGTGCTTTTTTCTGCACAGACTCACCACAGAAGCCAATTCCTGGCCCAAATTATCTCGCTATCTGACTGGAACACAGATAGCAGAGAGTGCTGTTGAGTCCACTGTACAGTAAGCAGAGGCAGAGAAGTCACGAAGCCGCAACAAACAAAGGACTTTTCGACTCATAAAGTAATTGTTCTGGTACCTACACTTATGTTCCTGCTACCTGGTAGTGAAAATTCAGTAGAGTTTCTCTGCACTGCATGTATGGCATAGGAAGTGTTAAATGCCTCAAGGTCTTAAACATCAGATCTTGAACACCAAGATCTGAAACACCAAAACACCCACGTCGATGCATGCTGAACAGAACCAGTGCTAGTCAATACTGAGCACTAAGCACAGATCTATACAACACAAATGATTGCATGTCACCTCTTGTGGCTTGGCTCATGGCTTTAGTTAGGCGCAGGCTCCTCTCCTGACAGAAGGCAGTGGAAGGAGCTGGTGACAAACTTTAGTGTGACACTGGAGAACTGGAAGGCCCTCACTTGTGGCTCTGTTTTCTAGTTGTGCCCTTCCTGATCCTGATGGGTATCACATCACCACATCATCTTCTGTGCTAATGAATGCCCTTGGCACTACTCAGTAGAAGAGTCAAAGGAAATGCGATACTTTAAGTACTGAAGTCCTTTGCAAGACTGAACCTTAATGACTAATCCAAGATCAAATAATTGACCTGAGCCATGCAAATAATTATATACACATTTCCCTTTAGCTGTTGTTTTATCCACCCTCTATTCAAAGTGCAGTCTCACCACCCATCTAAGGACATAATTTGGTGTATGACTTAAGTCAACATAAGCTGTTCTGCTGATGAAACAGGAAATCCTACCCTCTGCTTGTTCTTTTTTATTTCCTTTTTTCAGTGCGAGGATTGGAATGGCCATATGATCAGATGAGGGAGCTGACCAATGCTCACATGGTTGGGAAAAAAAAAAAAGGGCTCTGATATGTCATAATGTAGGGGACTCAGAAAATTCACTCCAAACAAGGCACAGGAATACAAAGCTGGATAAATATTTCTTCTAGAGGAGCATGGAAGCAAAGCTGGAGGAAGGTGTATTACCTTGCCTACAGAGTATATAATCTGTCATTATAGTTGGCAAAATGTTTTGCTGTGTTTGGAAGATGTAATTTGTGCTTTCCATTCCTTTCCTCTTGAAATACGGTACTAATTTGTACCAAGGGGTTGAATGTGGAATTGCAAGACATGAGAGACCCAGGCTTGACCACAGCTCTTCTTGAATCTTTTCATATGCTAAGAATACTTTCTTCATAGTCAGTCAAAGTCAAAATGTTTTCATCCCAAGTTGGCTAAAACTTCAGTAAAAGACAGAGAAACCTTTGGTTGAGTTCTTTATTTAAGACCATTAAAATAATTCTCAACACCTTGGTCCTCTTAAGCATTTATCATGCCAGTGATGTCTAATACATGGATTAAATTTGTCCTAAATCAGGTATCTTACATGTAGAACTGCATTTCTGAAACTAAAGATACTTGTCAAAGCCACTTTCATAGTCAATGAAGAAAAGTAACTCATCTCATTCTAAAATAAACCTTTTAAACAGCACAGCTTAAAACACCTCTTGAAAGCTCCTATTTCTTCCTACTGTCTATAGAAGGGATTAAAACAGCTGGCATTGTCATCTAATAATAGGTGAGATGAAGCCCACTTTCAGTGCCCTCATTTTAGGTGCTTCCTTTTGATTTACTCATCCAGCTTGGCATATTAACTGCAGAGTGACAAGTGATGTGCTAGCCTTCACTTTTTTGTCCTGTTTTGTCATACAAGAACTTTTCAGGCAAAATAAAATGTAACAGAAAGAAAGGCTCTGTACTGTTTTCTGAAGAGTCTCTGTAGTGCTCCTTGGATAGAGGACTATTCCTTGGTCAGGAGAGCTGAAAATCTCACCAACTTCTTTTCCTGCTGAATTCAATGTTGCTATGATATTTCAACCAACTGCTTGGTGTTGGTGGGGTTGAGTGATTCAGTTGTGGTATTGCTGTCATTCCACAATAGAAGTTCAGTAACCAGCCTGTTAAGGCTCTTATCCTGCTTGAAGAATAATGAGACAGATGCCACATTTTATAAAGCAAGAATTGGGTTCCTGGGCTGAAACAGACTTCAAAGTCTGATTTAAAAAAAAAAAATACGAAAAAATAACTCTGGCCTCTACTTTTGCTTCTGCGTCTGATGTTCAACAGTGCTGAATTTAGTGCTATAATTCAGTACTGTAGCCCGAAGACCACCCATGTGATAAAGAAATCCTCTGAACCATTCGGCCCTGAGCCTGTCAGCGATAATTGGTGCAGGAAAAGGAAAGGAGTAAGTGTTCGTTGTAGTTAGCACTTTTCTAAATCAGGCCTGAAAAGAGAAAAGTGCTAGTGAAAGGGGAGAGCATTGAAGGGAATGGTATTTTATTCATTAAAAATAAATGTCTGGAGTTTAAAACATGTCGACAGGCTAAAGCTCTGTTCTGTGAGGCACTAAGTGCCCTTGAATCCCTTTGAAGTTAGTGGTAGGTGAGGTAACTCAGTACTCCACAGGACTAAGCCCTGAGGATCCTCTTGATGGAAAGTCACAATGAAGAAGGATACCCATGGGTTTTGAGCTGAACTCTACTTCCATCCTACTCTTTCTGTCTCCGACATCTAGGTGTATCTAGATGTATGTGGTTAATTCATTTGAATGTATTACATGCATACTAGAAGATTTAGTGTGAGGCTTGGCTTAGTGTATTTCGGTTCAAACAAATGAAACAAAATGGCTCATTTCTCAGAGATATGCTCTTGTTATTCCATTGAAGAGCAATGGACACAGTGCTTGTGCAATTCAAGTTGTTTGCTATGTACTCCAGTCTTGCCATATAATCTTGAATTTGGCAGACAACAACTAGAAATAGAAGGAAGGTGGAATTAGATCCTTGATGACCTAGTTATTTTTGAAAATATAATGTATCTATAGAGATACTTCCCAAATTATACTTTGCAGCACTTCTTACACACCATAGTAAGGAACTTCAGAACTGCTTTCTCAACTGCCTCATCTTATAATGTTTTATGTTAAGTTGAAAAATCTAGACCTCCCTCTGGTCAAGTGTTTGACCACTCTCATTGTAATTTCTTTTCCATATACCAAGCGCCCATTGCTTCTCATCCTTTCTCTTTCCTGCAATCTGCCATTAGGTAACAGTAGAATAAAACGATACACACAGTAACAAGAGATCATGGTGTTTCACAGAAGCTGTGCAACCTCACTTGTGTGCAAGTTTTGATTTAGTTAAATCCTGAAGTGTATCAGTACTTGAAGGGAAAACGAAAAATCCTTCCAGGACCAAGATCATCACCATATTTCCTGTCTGAAGATGAGACTCCAAACCTGCTCTGAGCAGCGCAGTCCAATGGCTGATGTTTATGGGGCAGCTGGATTTATAGTAGATGTCGCAGTTGTGCTTTGTCCTTTCAGATGACTGGGTGTTGAATCTCTAACCAAGTGGAAACAGACATGTATACCACTACTGCATAGACAAATTACATATGTATGTGCATGGATAAACATGTACAAATATGTATCACGTATATGCTGGATATTCATAGTTCTATACATACTACAGGCAATAATCAGATTATATACAGTTAGGTCAGATAAGCTATTATGCTGTATGCTTAGTATATGCTTAATTTTTGCCTTTAAAAAAAAAAAACCCAGCAGAATTAGTGACTGAATCCCTTTGATTTCAGTATTCATGAATACAGGGAGAAACAATATTTTTCTTATGTGAACTCATTGCAAGCATCTAGAAGACTAGATAAAACTATTTGAAGGATTCTCGTGTTGTATGTGGAAATGATTGTTTAGTGCTAATTTGAGGCTTGAATACATTTTTTATTTAACCTCTTGTCAGATGGTTAGAGACCCCATAGTTCCTTTAGTATCAAAATTCAAGCCTCCTTTTAATGGCACTGATTTCTCCCATTCCCACTGAAATCAAAAGAAATAGAGAGCACTCATATTACAGTGAGTCCTTTGATGGTGATACTGGGGAGAATAGCATAATGTTTCTCAGAGAGCTTTCAAAGGTTAAATATGTGCATTTCCACAGCTCACTACTCTATTTACTCTAAAAGTTACTGCTCTTGGTAGATTGATTTCCCTTCTGAATAATATAATGTGGAGTTTAAAAAAATCTCACAAAAAATCTCTTTATTAAAGTCTAGACCCATAGGCACTGAAATCAGTAACTCCTTTCGAGTTAAATAAAGAGGTCAAAGTGCTGTACAATCAGAATTCCTCACTGTAAAACAGACAACCCCTCCTTTCCCTCCTTCTACATTTTCTATGTGTTTTTCTATCAGCTGTCTGATCAAGTGATGGAGGGAAGGAAAGGTTGACCTTGATGCTAACTGAACAACACTTGGATGGAGCCAGCTAGTTTGCAATATTTGTGAAAACAGTTTGAAAGTGGAATTTTGATTAGGTCATCAAGATTGATCACCAAAAAGCAAATCTAGTTGAACATGAAAATTTAATAAAGGTATTAAAAAAGGAAGAAAACAAAAAAAATCTCGAGTCTAATAAAATTAACTGAAAAAGAGTCCAACATCTGAAATGGTATGAAAAGGTGTCATCACATTTAAAATTATTATCGGAAAAACCCCACATTTTTGAGTAGTATATGTCACTTTCACTTAAAAAGTTAAATTAATCTGCAAATATCATCTGAGAAATACTAATGGTGTAATATCAGATAATAAATTCCCTGGTCACGTGAAGTTTTCCTCAAGCTATTCTTCAACCCAAGCTGCTTAACAAAAGGTTATTATGTGGATATTGCACTGAGGGGCAATTGTCCTGCTAAGTTAGTGAGCAGCAATATGAAATAAGAAACCCTAAAATGGAAAATGTGGCAAAGAAAGGGAAAGTCTGTTTTCTTCCAGGAGAAATGAAGCTCATTTATCTCTGCTGATAAGGGACAGGGGAAATGGAAGCAGGGCATATATGTGTGAGTGCCTCTGTGGGTAAATACAACTATTTTGGTATTCTGCTTGTGGCCACTTAATCTCAAATATTTTTACAAGTTTAAAGCTGTGTTATATTAACACCTCAGTAATTAGCTTCCAAAGGAACAAAGAAAAGAGTTAAGGAACAAATTATTATTGTTAAGTAGGTTCTCTGTTTTATCCTGCATAAGAAGTATAATGAAAATATGTCAAATCTGCCCGTGGTCTGCCTGTTAGTTCCTTCATCTGCAGCTTTCTCTTCAGTCATGGACTGCTGCTCTTGAGATCACCCAAAGTATAACCTGGGTTTTATGTTGGATTTTTTTTTCTCTATTTATTTTGTTAGAGAATTTTGTGTCTGGGAGAGAGACCTCATCTTTCCAGGGTATGATTGTTAGAGATCCAGTCCCTTTCTGACACCTGCACAGCTGTCAGTCACAGAGCACGTGAGCTCCAAGATGTGGGGGCAGAGGGGCTGCATGGACTCATGCAGTATCCTGTCTGTCACACAAGACAAGCTCTTGTAGCTGCTCTAGCTCTGATGGCTAAACAGTCCTGCGAGTCGTATGTGGTGCCACAAAGTAGTTGTACTGGGAGCCATATTTTAAAATGTTACAATTTTTTTTTTTTTTTTGGGGGGGTAGCATGGCAAAAGCTGTAAAATACGTTCATACAAAATAACAATATGATTTAAGTGAGATAATTCAGCAATCTCATTTCCTTCAACCCTGCAAAGATTTGAATGCATCTGAATGTAATATGTCATGAATATTCCTGACCTGTTCTGTATCTGTACCTTCGTGTAAAACAAATATTATAATTACTACATCCATACCGTATACTATGCAGAGAGAACACTTTGTGGCTTTAGGTAAAGATAGGTCTAATAATCATAAATACAACAAAACCACCAGATATTATGTCATGGAGAACAGTAGATTGCTTCATTTAATACGTGGGGATATAGTCTTACAACTCTCTCATACTAACAAAGGTCCATGGCCAGAGATTGTACATCTAATGGTGAATGAGCTCCTAAGAGCTCTATATTTATGTTTAATAATCTTAGCCCTTTTATGGAAACATTAACATTTTGAAATGATCTGCTGGAATGTGATGTGCTGATATTTTCATCATTGGATTCTTTTTACTCTGTCATTGTGTCCAGGACATTTACTTCCCCAATTCTTTTTCTTCCTTCCAGTCTAGAAGAATCACTTTTTGAAGACTTATGTAGCTATTTTTAAGCAGAGTACACACTTGACTATGGAGAATTTTGCAAGTTTGCAAAATGTGTCAGTAAAAAAAAAATAGTCTTAGGGAATTATTATACAATTTTTTATAAATCATTACAAGATATATTTTTCCCATATTAACTGGCAATTTCCAGCACAAAAGAATTACTATAATTACTCTGGCCAGCAGATGGAGAAAAGAAAAAGAGAACCTTTCTTTGGATATCTTTCCTCCTCTGAAGAAGCTTGTTTGACTCAATTGTCCTGCTCAGCTAAATTATTTGAATCATACAAATTATGTTCTATCTGAAGCTTAAAAGAAAGAAGTACCGCAGGAATAAACTTATATCTCCTAACACAAGACATGGTGAGATGTCAAGACTAAAGAAAGGCACCTAGGAAAACAAACTAGAAAGAAATTTGCTTTTCTCCAAGTGATCACTGGAGATATTTTATTAGGCAGCACTTTCTGCCAGCAAAGACACAAGTGCCAGACAGATGATTATTACAGTACAACACAAAACCATAATGTGTTTTGCTCTCAAATTGTCATGATTTGGATAACAATAAATAAATATTTGGTTAAAGCTTCTTATAATCTTGCTGGCTACACTGACTAGGCTGAGCTGCCTCCTTCAAGGGAGGGAGGAGCACAAAGCCTAGGAACAGCAGGCAGGTGCTCACGGAGTCCTTATAGATCTCCATTATGCACTTATGGGAACCCTCACCTTGCCTCTTGCTACTGACTAAAATGTCTCAGGAGTTACTGAACACGGCAAGTATTGCTGCCTCCAAACTAAAAAGAATGGCAACAGTATGGATGCTAGCTCTTCAGCACCTACTCATTAGCTCTAGAGATCCACTGAGTTGTATTGCATTCAGCATTAACATAGACGTTGGTTACCACTATGTATAGTATATATATATGTTTCACGGAATCTTCTGTCCTTTTCCCTGCTGCCAAACAGCTGCAATAATGAGATAATTATAAAGTAAAATGAACATACTATCATGGGAACAACTTGGGAACCACTCAACACAGTAGAACAAATGAGATTTTTGCAGTTAAGGGTCTTTAACGAGTCCATTGTCCTACTCTTAAGAGGTTCCTAGAAAAGCACCTTAAAGGCTATCAGTCTTCCACTAAAAGAAACCATGAGAGAGAAGACATGTGGTTCTGAATCTTATTCAGTATCAATTCTTTCACTTCACTGCTAGAGGAAATGCATTTTACTTCAGTAATTGCTGTGCCAATAATGAGGGATAGACATTAAGAGGGAGCTCGACACAACATACTTTTTTGGCTATTGGAGTGGAACAGAAAACAACACAGGACTGGTGAAACCATATAAAGGAAGAGGGGGAAGGGGTTCTCCTGCTGTATTAGAATCGCAAATAATTTCACAAGGTGTGTTCGGTCATGATCATCAGAGAACGGGTTTCTTGTGGAAAATGCAATTTGGACAGCACCCGGGTTCTTAATGGATTTCAGGAGCTTCAGTGCTTTAATTTAGACTTGAGGCTAAGTGCAAGAAGAGAAGAAAATATCCCTTTGCTATAAGGCATTTTACACAAGATTAAATGTTAGCAAATGAAGAAGAAAATTCACATAAAACCTAAGGGAGTTCGGACAAGACATACATCAGATTCTCCAAGAAGACAATGGAACTATTGCCAGGAATCCAGTAAATTCCAGATCCAAGCTAACTATACATGCACTAAATTAAACATGCACTAAACATAGCCACATACTAAACTAGACTTGTATAATACTAAATGTGACCAAATGTACTGAAGCAAACTTAAGAAATCCTTACTTCTAACACATGAAAGTTATAATAGCTTCATAATAACATGACAAGCAATATGTCCAAACAAGCTTACTCTGTAAGAGATGTGTGAATAAGAAATTATTCTATAATTTATTATTCATGAAGAACAGTAAATTATTCTAATCACATTTTCTGCATTATGAATATTCTAAAAAGTGGTGCTGCAGGCGAATGAATGGCCATGGAAAGTGTGATCATTCATTCCAATCTTTTTTTAATAAACTTTATTCAAATTAAAGGAAAAAAATAATTACAAGCAAAAACGTGTCTGAAGACTCTGTGAAATGACCATTTGCTTTAAAAGGACGCCTCTTCAGCCTCTTCAGAGCAAAATCACATCTCCAGTACTATATCTTTAGAACAGATCCAGGAACAGTAACACCTGTCTTTAGAAAGTTGATTAAAATGCTTTCAATTCCAGTACTAATTAATAAATACTTCTGAGCTCTCCATTTTACATAGTCATGGAGATAGCTTTAAGTAAATGAATACACCAGACCCCAGTAAAATACAGTGAATATGAAAGCTTTATTTTTATTTAATAAATGCAAAGATAGATCAATGGCTTGGCTCAGTGAAGCTAGGTGAAGCTTGACCTTCTGGATGCTAACAGAATGATTTTAATCTGAATTAGTATTTTGTTCATTTTATAAAACTGCAATGTGTTGAAGAATTTATGTCTCAGGTATTTTAAAGGCATTCATAAGTTATTTCACATGTGTTTACACTGGACAGAAGTTTTAAAAACAGCTTTTATGGAATCTAACAATTGTTATTATTCCTTTTCTTCTAGACTACAGAAAACAGATCCTGTGCTGAACATCATTGCCTTTGGTAAAGAAAGAACACTAGAAAGCTCCTTGAGGACTTCAGTATTGCCATTCTAAAATACTGATAGGTGCTAAAATTGGTGTAATCAACTAGAAAACCTCCGGACACATTTTTTGTCCCTATCTCCAGTACTATCATTAAGATTGGCAGTACAAAATATTAGATATAAACAGGAATTCCTAACAGCTTTCCAAGAAAGGTGTCTCGCTATTTTTATTTTATGAGGTTTAGTGACATCCAAAGCTTATGCCTCATTTACAAGCATTTTTCTTTTTATGCTTTTATTATAGTTCTGTGTCCTTCTTCCTTTGTGTCCCTACAAAGTTCTGAGTTCCAATTACAATAACATACCTTAAAGGACAGCTTCTAGATGTTATTTTGCTGTGAGAATAACAACAGTACTGTCTGTGCAGAGGAGAAATGCTTAGCCTGCACTAAGCTCCACACTACCTTGATTAAACTACTACTATACCAGACCAGCTTTTTTAAAAATAGCTGAGATGTGTAAGTTTATAACTGAAGTATAGACCCAGCCTTTGAGTGGTCGATTAACATGAATTTCATTACAATCAAAACAGGCTTTTCCTCTGGGAAAAAAAAAAAAATTAAAAAAAAATATATATATAAAAATATCTCAAGACAGCATCTTGTAAGTAGGATTTTCATGAAGGACACAAAAACATAAGAATTATTTATGCCAACAACATATCAGTTTTTTGTCTTCAATAAGATGATTTAGCACACCTTGAAATGAGTGTCTAATATAGGCAACATTCTCTGAGAAGGGTGCCTACATGATTATGTTGAGCTAGAAGGAGGTTCTGTATGGGACCAAGCTTAGGTGAGATGAATCCCTCTCAATGGTTTTTGGAAATGGGAGGGTCAGCAGCCTCTTTTTTTCACTATGCAAATAAAATGTTTTCAGGAAACCAGCAGGAAAATGGCATAAAAGAATGAAAGCTATAGCTACTGTGAGACATATTTTCTTAAAAGAACCTGGGCCACGCGTTAAGAAGGTGACCACTGGCTTTATTAATATTACTTTGTTTCTGTCATATTTTTCTTAAGAGCTATTTCTCTATCACGTGCACACAGAGAAAAGAGTAAGACTCAGGGTCAGGTCATGGCGTATTCAGCCCACAGGGAAGTGTACTGATATCCTTTTGGCATGGCATGCCACAACCAACTGTATTTAGCAGAAAGGAGGCTCCACAGAGAAGTATTTCTTCACTCGGGCGACCAGGAGGTCCAGGAGTGGGGAATATTCAAAGTCTGTTTCTACCTTTAGTATACTTTCTGACATAAAATATGGCAGGTGGGATACAGTGGTTTGGGTGCAGACTGAGGCTTCTTTGGAGAAGCTGGGCAATGAAGAGATAGTCAGTCACCCCCTAAATCACAGTTTCCATCTCAGGTTGATACTGGGACAACGCAGCTGCTCTGTAGGCTGAAAGCAGCAGTAATGAATGCCCTCCAGTATTTAGTTTGTCATTTCCCCCCACCTTTCCTTTCTTATTAAGAAGGCAATTCATTTCACGTTTCAGTGAAAGGAAAGACCCCTGCAGACCGTGTGGAAGCTGAATCATGCTGCAACACAGTTAATGTTACAGGACAGCACAGTGTTGCCAGCAGAACTAATCCCAGCAGTGGCATATCAAATCACCCCATTTCCATTTAGCATTCATCAGTATCATACACGGGCAGATATGGATTTGATCCGTGGAATGGCATTTGCCTTTGATGTCCTTTATTTATTTATTTATTTTAAAAATTCTATTCCTCTACATCATGCATTCAGCACTAATAGGAAATTTCATTTCAGGAATGAGTTCCATTCAGTTGCTGAGCGTGTATCAGCTACACTGCTGATCGGCAGTGTGATAGGGAAATTTTAGGTTTTTTTCCCTCCACATAAACTTAGTCCCTTTTTCTCTGCTTTGTGTGGCTGTTCATTTTTGACATTTAGCAACTTAGTTGCTGCAATTGTTCCAGAGATTGCTTTGATATTTGCTCTTTTGTTGTGTTAATAGAACCACTAGTCTCTCTTACTTTGACCTTGCATTATTTTGTCAAGGCTTTCAGGCTCCACATTCTTCTGTATAGGCAGTCCTAATTTTCTTAAAGCTTTAATTACAGATTAGCCCTTCCTCCAGCACTGAAAATGAACGTGTTTAGCCTGTTTTATGACATTTGCCAGAGAGAAAGCTAACATTCTATTTTTTTTTTTTCTGGTCGTGTAATTAGTCATTATTTGAGTTAGCTTGCCTTTGTGTTTCAGTCATGCACCCTGGAACAAAGTCAGATATTTTTTTTTCCACATATTCAGTCTCACTACTTCTGTGTTGATTTTGTGGTTAGGCACTGCTAGATGTGGCCCAGTCAGAACTGGTAGCTTTTCTATTAGTTTCCACAGCCTAATAATCTATTTCGGCATACAGTTAATTTTTTTTTTAATTGAAGGGTTTTTTGCCAACAATGTAATTTTAGCTGCTACTGGATATACTGAATATGCTTTTACCTCTATAGAAAAACTTAAAGCTTGGAATAGGAAACATTCGAACACTACTGTGAGCTTGGAAATGATGTTTCAAAGGAGAACATGGCCAGAGTTGAGAATTTGAACATTTATGCAGTATCATTTTTAGAGCTCCTTTCTCATCAAAGTCACTTTCATCAATAACCACATTACTGCCCCAGTGACCTAACACTTCTCAACTCTTAACCATAATCTGACTGAACTTCGTGGTGTGTTTCAGGCATGCTTTATAGATGAATCTTATATCATTTTCTTCTCTTGCTGTCATGGAGTGTCATGAAGGCATACCAAAAATCAGGTCAGACAGGTAATAAACTCAAAGGAAATTTATTCTAACCGAAATTATTCAGCAGAAAACCAAATAGAAATAGAGTTTATCCAAAATCATTCAACACTTTGACAACATTTTAAACCACAGGTTCAGGATACTGGTTGGGGTTCAATCACTGCATGGTCAACACAGGCTTGGGGGATCCCCAAAATTTGGAATGATGATTCAAAATGCACACTCACTTATAAGACAGGGACTCTCAAGGGTAACCCAGAATGTATAATCACTCACCAGTAACGCAAGGGCACTTAATCCTCGAGGAAGTTGCCTCGGGCAGCATCTCAACCCAAGGGGAGAGTCCTTGACTGCAGACCTATTGCTCTAAGGAGGACCAACTCAAAATGGGGTCTCCAGTAGTGCCCCATTTATACCCTAGTCAAATCTGATCTGTGGTCATATATGGTCAGTGGTCTAGAAACTCCTCTCAACTGAGGCATTTAACTGGCTAAGGGTCCTGTCTGTTGACTAAGCGGCATGTACCTGACTATAGTGGCCCACTGATATAGAAGTCTCCTGTGTTTTTGAGGTGGGGGAGAGGGTACCTGCTACATTTCCTTGAATATTTTATCTTTAAATGTCTTCCTACTCTTGCTAATACAATTTTGCATGGAGTAGGGAAGATTCCTTACAGTATAATGATTTTGTCTCAGTTTAAGTTTAGAGATGGGAGACAGATTGAATCATATTACTGATGCAGGCTTTTCTCAGCTTTCTGTTAGCATTATGTATTAGAAGCAGACATTCTTATTGTTTACATAAGATTAAAGTTATTTCTGAATGTTGCCGGATTACTGATCTTGTAGCAAGTTGTTTCAAAATCTACAAGTGTCATACAAGAAGATAATTCTCTTAATCACATTTGAATTTCCACTTTATTAATTCAGTGTTCCTCTTTAGCTTTCATACAAAATCTCACACTTGTAAGTCTCACGAAATAGAATTTTAGGAAAGAAAAACAATATTTTCATATGCATGCATGTATGTACAAATGTACATCTCAGTCCAATTATTTGTATTTCAGGCTTCCTCCATCAACAAAGGAGTCTGAAACATTCCTTTCTGGGATTGCAAAATCTTCTTCATGCCAAATCATATAGCATATTTATAATTTAAAATATAACTAGTTGGGGTTTTTTACTTGTTGTGTGTCTGCTTTCTTAAATAGACCCATTTTTTGGTGAGAGATTAAAAATTTTAAAAAATGCACTTGCCCTTCACTTTTCTTTATTTCTAATCTATACAGTCTTGTCTGCTTTTAAAACAATAGCAAACAAAAACCAACCTAATAAGGAAATTAATATGCTACCTTAAGAAAAAGAAAGAAAAATACTGTTGTAAAACAGAACTTACTAGCATTTATAGAGACATTACTCGAACATATATATATATACACACACACATATATACATATATATATATACATATATACACATATACGTGTGTATATATATATATATATAAAAAAACCATCACCACCACCACCACCACCACCAAAAAAGATAAAAGAGCTTCTTTTGTTATGGAAATATTTATCATGTTTGCATTTCTTATGGCTAAAACAATATCTTAAGATATATGAAATTAAGCCAACAAAATAAAAGTTTTTTTGTTTTTTTTTTTATGAAGTTGCTGTTAGCTCAATCCACAAAAGAACTATGTTTCCAAGGTGAGCTATGTCACTGGCATAGTGGTTTGTTACTATAATTCTATTGACATAATTACAATTCCTTTTGACTGCATGCAGGATGCCAGAAGAAAATAGATATGTGCTGTCTTTTTCTCATGTTCAAAAGTAAAATTTCACAGCTGATATCCATAAATCAGTGCACTATCTCTCAATGCAACAATGAACTAGCATTTTGCCTCAATCTGTTTCAGGTCTTGGCCTTAATGAACAGTTGATAACTGAAAAGAAAAGCAGAAAAGCCAAAATGTTAGTCCATCGGGGGTTAAAAACCCTCAGAAATATTTTCCTTTTTTTTATTTTCACTGGGTATATCCCTTAAATTCCATGTTGAATCTTAAGCTTTTTCTTGACATTATCTTGCAAAAATATGATTTAGGATAAATAAACTTTTCCATTTATAAACCTCAGCTCTGATCTTTCTGAAGTCCCTAAGAAAGTAGGGGTAGTTTTATTCTGTTATCATTTTTGAAGTCATATAAAAGATTTTTAAAAATATACTTGTTTTTCCTCTGTAACACTGGTGCATATCATAAACTCTCATTACATTTTGAAATATACATAAGGTTAATATGAAAAAAAACAACTGTAAGTAATGTGCATCATTATGATATGAATGAAAAATGTTCTCAAGAAAAAATCTGAGTGCTATTAGAATTGCAATAGATACTTCCAGTTTTGAATGACTTTTTTTGTTTGTTCATTTTTTCTGAAGCCTTGGGAGTTAAGCACACATTGCAATATTGGATACATCTTTCAGAGAATAGTATTATTTTTTTGGCATTTGCACCTCCTGGGAATGAAATGATGAGTTTAAGCCATGTTAGTGCTAGAGTCTGCACAAAAAAAATATATATTTAAAGCATTATTTTTTTATGAATTAAACAGGCAATAAATGTTTGAACATTCTCTGAGGATATATTTATAAGATTTGTAAGCAATTAGTAGCATATACAGAAATAATAAAGTGTCACAGATAAGACAAGTGACATTCCTCCATATATAATTTGGACCCAATGAAATGAGTATTATCTGCCGTGGAATAGTTCTGTTAAAGAGTTTCAAATGGGTTAGATTTGAATGCATTAAGGCTGGTTTGTTACATCACTGGGCATTACCAGCAATGTCTGTGTAGAGTATAGATTGCTCAAGAACTCTTTATGATTACAAAGACATGTTTCTTGTTTTCTTTGGCTTCATAGTTTTCTGTTTCATCAGCATGACATAAAATATAAAACTGTGGGGAATTCAAGGGATGGCAGTTAGACGAGGACTCAGATTTTTTTTTCTAGTCAGTTCTTTAAAAGCAAATGCAATGTTTTTCTAAAGTAAACATTTAAGATGTTTCAGAACTGAAACACCTTAAAAATTTCAGTCATGTTTTCATATCTGAAAATGTACTTTCCGTGTGGAATTCACAATGTACTCCTGGTAATTCTATTGAATGCAGTAAAACCTGGCCTGTAGATGAGAAAGACCAAATGCATTAATATGTTTTTCATCTATTGGTCAAATGATTCTTAAAAATACAAGTGAAAAATACTTTTAAAAACACACAAAGTACTCATATTGCAAGCACATACAAAAATTCAGTTTCATTCTATACCAAAGCTATAACCTGCCCCTGGCCACTTTTCTCACTTGACCTGTTTATTCTATTCCACAGAAAGCCATATCTTGAATTCACCCATGTAATCTATACATCATCCGTCTTTCAGTTTCAGAACATTAATTCAACCTAGGAACAAATCAGACTTTTATTGACATTATAGCTTGGACAAAATCACAAAAAAGGCAAATAATTTGCCTGGTCAGTTGCTTACATAGTTGTAAGACCTTTCCCTCTAACCTCCGCTGTCGTCAGTAAGAACATTATCACTTTAAAGATTGGATTGATACTTTTATCCTTAGTTAATACAAGAGAAATAATATTGATTATATTGGAATACATTCAAATCAGACTTCACATCTTTGTCTCTCTTGAGGAATCTATGCTGGGTCTGAAGCGTGGTCTGCAGGACTGGCTGGCATAGGACACCAGTGTCCCTAATGGGACCAGGTTATTGGCCACTGTGCACATAGCAGCATTAGACTTTTTTTTTCTGGCTAGAAACATTCTCTAAAATCAAATCAGTGCAGAAAAGACATAGACCTTTTGTTCACCTCAGCTTACTATTTAAAACATAAACGTGAGTTAAAACCACAGTACTGGACTTAGATGTCAGAAAAAATTCAAAACACTGATCTAGGTTTGAATTGACTTAAGTGGAATACTAATGCTCTCATGACACAGGTCAGTGCATTAGGGCCTATGCCTGACAAAACTGAGCAAAATCTGCCAAGGTGGCACAACTGAAGCTTGCAGTGGGAAAATGTTCAAAGCATTTTTTCAAGTTTGTTTGGGTTGTTTTTTTTTTTTTTTTAAGAGTTTATGGAGCTCTCTGGCTCTTTCTTCTGTCAGAGGAGAATTTGAAGAAAAAAAGCTCTTCACAGCCTCCTTGATAGGTTGTTGAATCTTTTCAAATGTAAGAAAAAAAATGTTGTGGGAAGCAAAACCCAGGAAAGCTTGGTGAGCTTAGCTGGAGCTTTAAAGAGATTATACCCAAAGTTCACAGGCAGACTTAGAAAAATTTGAACTTGACTGTTATCTTGAAAAGCTGTCGAAGGCAGGGATCATCAACACCACCACAGCTCTCATCTCTGGCAAACAATTTCAAGCAGCTTTAGGTACCAGATAGTATAGCCTGGGGACTCAAGAAAGAATTTTCAGGGCTGCTGTGTCTTTATAGGTTTCTGATTTGGAAGCAAAGTTTACCATTGCTACATCTAGTGAAAGAAAAATAGTAGATAGATACTGATGATGTGTAAGGTGGTCATTCTCTCAGCGTTGTCCCTATTGCTTTCAGTTTCAGCAAGAGTACATATGAGATGATTAAATTTTTTTTTTAGAGCCAAGAAAAGCATTAGGTGGTCCCTGTGGTTGGAAACAGCCCTATAGGAAACTTTCATCCCTCTGTTAGGGGTGGTATATTGCCTGCTCAGAAGTCAGGCTTTATTGGCACCTCACAGTGGTTCGATGACTACATGAAATGAACTCTTGGGTTCATTTCAGCTTGTTAAAATGAAAAAAAAACCAGCACAACCATGGCACATTTGTTGACAGCCTTATTATACATGTCAAGGGTTGACTGAATATGGTACCTGAAGCTATCTCTTAACATTTGTTGAGTATTTGCTTTGTGCATACAAGTAACTCGACAAAGTTCCCTTCCAGGGACTGGCAGACAGAAAGTGCTAATATTACTTGCTAAACAAGTTCTTTTTTAACTCCCTAGTGTTTTGGATAATGAGAGATGAGGTTCATGGTCTTGATTCACAGAAAGAGTGAATAATGTATAAAATAATTATACCTGCCCACTGCAATGGTATGCACTACCATAAGCTGCCAGACCAGCAGTGTAGGGGACACAGCTGTCATCTAGATAAGATTAAATTCTTCCAGACTAGCAATCTATTACTAATATTAAATAGGTATTTTAAATCAGTTAGGCAAGTCAAAAGTCAGCACAGCAGTGAAGAACAACTAGATAGGGTGGTTTTTTGTTTTTATTTTGTTTGTTTTTTGTTTTTCCATGTTGCCTGCAACAAAGCCAGTGTTTCAAGTGACACTTCCTAACTATTTGAGAGTCAGAAGCTCATTAGCTTCAGTTTGATCAAACTCACTTGTAAGTGATAACCTCTGCTTAAACATCTTGGAGAACAGTAACAAGACAGAAACTACATGGCAGCACCAAGGAACATATACAAAGTCAGGAAAAGATAAATTTTCATAACTTTATCCTATTACACAAAAAAATTCTGGCTGTAAAATTCAGTAATTTTAAGGAAAGAAGATAAAGTCACTATTTAATACACCTATATAGTTTATTTAAGGTATTCCACCAGATTGATCATATTCCTTTCTTTATGCGTGTTCTGTTGTGGTCAGAAGCTAGTCCTAGTGGCCATACTGAGGAGTGGATTTAGTAGCAGCATTCGCTATAGATGTAAAGAGATTGACATGTTCATTTTAGGAAACAGGGAAGGCTACATAAGCTCTAACAACAAAGATTTGTACAAATACTTTGTCTGCCTTCTGTTGTGTGATGCTTTTCAGGATTTCATCTTCTTCAGAACCCAGAAAAAGACGTGTTTAGACTTGTGTTTTGCATTATTAATCTACCCAAATCATTAGAAATTAAGTTCCAGCAAATATCATGCATATACTTAATCCATTATAAGGAAGAATGTTGAAACAGGAGGTTTTCCATGCTTGTCTTAGTGTTTATATAGCTTATTCATCATTAAAATCAGTGCATAATCATAACTGGATCTATGAGCAAGCTGTCAGGCACAGTGACAAATCCAAGCAGGCAAGTAATTTACCTAAGCCTGTACATTTGTCTAAGGAATAACAGGCTATGGTGGTAGTCTTTCCAACTGATAATTTTCGGTCCATTTTTCAAGTGCAGATTTGAATAAAGAAAATACCTTTGAACGTCCAGTACAAGGACAAAATATGTAACTAATAAAATATCTTATCTCACAGTGCTCAGAAGTTGATACATACATGATAACGTAGCTGCTTGCACCTGTAGTTTTCTTACCTGTATTAGTGTATTTGAATGTCCATAGCAACACATGATTCAGAAGTCTTTTAGATAACTGGGTATAAAACAGATGAATCAGTAGTCTGTCCATGGCAATAAGTCTGAGTTGCAGTGTATTAGATTTATAGAACAAACAGGTCCATGTCTCAGTCTTTATCTGAGGTCTGACCCATATCCTACATAAGTTAACTGTGACCTAATCCTGTTGCTACTGCAGCCTCTGGAAAGCTCTCAGACTCTGACCCTCTACTGAGAGTCTTTTCATAAAGTGACAGGAGAATGCTTCCAGATAAGAACAGAAGCAGGATCTGAATAACTGCAGTGCTACAGAAGCAAGCTTTCAGAAGCTTCCCATTGATTTGGATGAGGAAGGTGCTTAGCATTTGCTTTGCAGGTTCTTAAAAGAGCAAGTGGCTGTATAAAATTTACTTCAGGGAAAATACTCCTGTGAATTACCTATAAATAAATCTCAGACACTGGGAGTCAAGCTTATTTTAATTATTTTTGGACATCAGTTTTCATCTTGGAAGAATTTTGTCACAGCCAGGAAGGCACCAGAATTGGGTCAGATCAAATGGTGGGTGCCTTGCAGACTTTGGCACTTTGGTGTTATATAGCAACCCACACACAACATGTTTTTTCTGTAGATCATGGAAATATCAGTTAGCTAGACTTGTCAACAGCTGTACCATGTCTGAGTGACTTTTTGTGGTTGGTTGACACTGGCCAGCAGCTAAGCACCCACACAGCTCCTTGCTCAGTCCGTCTTCTTGCAGGAGGATGAGGGAGAGAACAGGAAAAGCAAAAGCAAGAAAAAATTGTGGGTAAAGATCAAGATAGTTTAACAAATGCAGGGAAAAAACAAAGGCAAACACAGCACAAAAATATGCAAAGGCAATTACTACCTTCCACAAGTAGACTGATGCCCACCCCACATTCAAGGAACTACTCCAATTTTTATCAATGAGAATGTTATTTGGTAGGGTATATCCCTTTGGCCAATTTAGGTCAGCTGTCCCAGTTGTATCTTCTACTAACTTCTTTCCTATTTGCTGGTGCAGCAGAGTGGAAGAAGCTGTGATGCTGTGAAAGCACTGTTCCACAAGAGTAAAAACATTGGTGTATTATCAACACTGTTTTAGCCACAAATCCAAAACCTAGCACCATACAGGTTGCTATGAAGAATATTAACTCCATTTGAGCCAAACCCAATACATGTACTTCCTAGGCAGAGATACACCATTGACCTTGACAATGGAAAAGATGATGAACCATATGAAACAGGATAACTATGATAACATAGCAACAGGGACTGAGACTCACAAGTAGATGTGTGCTAAAAACACAGCAAGAGAAAACATTTTGTCAGGTTATTATCTATGGAAGGACTCAGTCTGTGGCCCATTTAATCTGGAGCCAGAAAGGACATGACAAAAGGAAATGAACTCGTTTTTCTTGCTAATGTCTGTGAAACCAAGTGGACAAATGGTAAATACACCTTAAAGTTTCAGTATTTGACTGGGTTTTATTTTAAAATAAAATTTTAAAAGGAGTTTACTAGACACCAAAATGCTCATTTGGTGCTAGTTTAGCCAGTCACAGGAAATGCTGAAGACAGAGATAATAGTAAGCCAATTTGTTGCATATTTTTTAATCCTGCCATAAGCTGTGCAATTATTTGAAACACCTATTTAGAACTCCTACATCAAGTCTAGGCCTTTGAATTCAACCATCATAGAACTGTATGTGCATTGCAATTATATGTACAGAGTGGAGAAAGAGGATGAATGAATGTTTCTGAATGATGTTAGGAAACTGATAACTGTGCTTGTTCTGTTGGCTAAGGGGAACATCTGGAAGAGATGGAAACTAATGACATTTATACATAAAGATTACTGAATGAATCAGTGCTTCAAAACATGCTATCTCCTCATGGGTATTGAATGTCTTCTTCTCTAATTTAACAGGGTTTTCAAAAACATTGCAAAAGCAATGTAGAAGCACTTGCCTCAGTTCTCTAGAGAGAGGGAAGGAGTCTTAATGCTTGTGACATAAAGATGTTCAGCATGATTATAAAATCTATTGTGCCCAATGACATACTAAGTGGCAAAAAAACCAGTGACGTGCTTCTTCAGAAATTCACTTCACCCAGTCATCTGAATAGCTGAAATTTCTCTCTCCTTCACGTGTCATGGCTCAAGGTAGAGTTACTCAAGTAAAGAATTCTCCTTAGCTTTCATAAGATTCCTAGATGTCTATTGGAGTCAGCAGTGACTGTCTATTATATAAATATGTTTATGTTCAGCTGGCTCTATTACTAATCTATTTTCCCCAGAATATACTTTTATGGTTAAACATGTACATGGACAACCCAGGAAGCAATTTAAAAAGAGAAGTCAAATGTGTTTACAAATGCATGTCCCTTAGAAGATCGGTGTGTACCACTGGAGAATCACATCTTGGGGTTTGGACAGTGTATACAGATAAACTGATAGCTGGTATTCTTTTCAGGTGCTGAGCTTCATTACTTTCAGAAGAGTGAAGAGACAATTATGCCTTAGCAGTCACAGTCATCTGTAAAGATTTTTGTTGCACGCAGAAAACACAGTCTTAGGACAAGATTGTGCACATCTTACAAAACTCAAACATTTCCAAATCACAGTGTTTGTGAGAAAGAGTGAAACACTTTTCTTTATCTCTTAATTATACAGAGAGGTTAGATAGTGCCTTTGTTTAGGCATCTTTTTCCAGACGAATTAAGCTGGGCAAAACGAATCCAGTATCTAACATATTCTAGTATAGTTTGAAGGAGATCTTTCTCACATTATTTTCATCTTTTTGTCCTTGAGATGACAGATACTGTAGGAAGCCATGGTTCTTGAATAGAGGCATGCGGAGAGTATAGGAATTTCTTATGTGGTCTTCTTATAAAATTACTTATTCTGAATTTGTGAGCTGTGTGCAGCAAAAAACTGCTTCTTTTATTTATTTTTTTCCCCTACTTTTCCTCATAAACAACTAAACCCTCTAAATGAGTTTTTTAAAGAAGTCCAAGTGAGATTAGACAAAGCTGGTCAAAAGACAAATTCAAATTATGTCAGAGCCAAAGTAGTACATAAAGATGTATCATTTGGCAGAGTGAGACACCCTGGGGGCTGAGTACTGGTTAGTGATGTAGATTATTAAGGTTTTGCTTGTTGCTGTGCTGGCCCAGAGTGATTAAATAAGGGTTTGAAACTGATCCTCTGTTAGCTTAGCTAAGTTTCCCAGCAAGCCACATGCAGATGCATACTTGCTTTTCTGTACCTAGAAAGAAAATCAGGTCTCAGATGGAGAACAAACTTGCTGACACATCTGTTCTTTACCTCGAAACACTTACATGAGTGCTTTTCAAAAACAAATGCTGATTCTGCAACAGAACTGTCATCTTAAGGATGGTCCTTTAGAAAGGTCACCTCAGAGCCTGCATGTGTTATCACTTTACTGACTAAGGAGTATGAGAAGGCTATTTCTCCTTTTTCCTTGAATAACTGAAGATCCTGGGAAATTTCACAGTTAAATTTCCTCTCCTAAATCAGATAATAATGTTTTGAAATGCTGGGATTACTTGTGGAACAGCAATTCTGTAGATGAGCAGGCTGCTAGAAATGCTGTGTTAAGAGGACTTTGCAAGACTGGGTGCATCAATACAGCAGGTCAAAAGGGAAGGATGTTCTCACTATACAGATTCTGGAATACCACAGTAACTGCAGTAAAAATTACATGTATCAAAGACATCTGTGAAAGAAGGAAATGGAATATAATGCATTATCGCCTTCAGAAGCAATATTCAGTTTCAGGGTAAGGTTAAGTATCAGGTGTTCCATTTGCCAACTGCAGCGACAGATTAAAACAAAAAGAAAACCTTACGCCTACCACTGACCTATAAAACGTATTTTTAGCTGTTAAATGAAACATTTTGCCAGTAATTGTTGCTGTTCATAACCTGTATTTAACATTTCCTCAGAAAACAGGATTTAGAAGGATTCAAAGTTCTCCTAAGATCTAAAAATTCTTACTTTCACAGAACTTATTGGCTTCTTTTCCCTGTGCAGTACATCTTGAGGCTTACTGGTTTTCTTCTCTTTCCTCCTCTATCAATTGACCTTTTCTCAGCTATTTAATCCTGTAGGAGCGCATTTCAGCCATGCTAGCTTTATCTTCTGCTTCTCTGTCAGAAACACTTCAGTAGCCTATAGATGTATCATCATTTGGCATATTATGTACCTAAGAGGTTTTATCTACGTATTGGGTTGTAAAGTCCACCATAAAGAGACAACTTTTACTTGTATGCAGCATCAGCTGCATGATAGCTGCATGGAGCCAGCATGATACATGCAAAATGCAACCAGGTCTTTAAAAGTAACTACTAAATTTTAAGCATTCAAATTAACACATAATTAATAGAGTTGAGAAGGAGAGGACGCTGAACATTACAATTGAAAAGTATCAGCCTGAAAACTGCTGGAGCTAATGTTGATCACAGTGATAACTTGCTGGAGTTCTGACCATCCTTGTGCTTATTCTACACTGACATGAGGGGTTTTTTTCATAAAGAGATGAATCTCCAAGGACTTAGGTTTTCTGGCAGACTCAGAACCAAATCTCAGATATCAGTAGAGCCCACAGCGTAAACAATCCCTTTTATCACACTGGTCATCCAAATATCATTTCAGTACACTCAGGTTTACATTTCTTGTCCAGAAATAACATTGCTACCTATGTTCTCAGGTTTCTTACCTGCAGGTAATTTATCTTATGTTGCAGTGGTTTTGCTCTAATCTAATGTCCAAAGAGTTAAAGAGGCAAAAGCATTCACTTTTTATTCTGGGAGAGGCTTTGCTGACTTTTGCTTTAAAAGTCTATGAAGAATAAGTGAAAGCAAAAGAATGTATTTTTGCAGCATGTATCAATCTTCTGGTAGTCTTTGATCTCTTTAAGGGTATTCATGGTCTAAAGGACTACCTCACTTTTATAGAAATAACTGAAACCTGGATCTGAAATAATTGACACCAAAGGGAAAACATATTAAATGTAGTAATCTCTATCCACCACCTATTTTTTTTTTCCCAGTGCTGACTTTAAAGGCAAACTAATCCTTAGTTTTTTTGAAAAGTAGTGATTTAGCCATAGTAAAGATATTACGTTATGAAAGCAGACATGTACACACTATTCACAAGGACGATACCTGACGAAGTTTTAAGGAAAAATATCTTTGTCAATAAAAATAGTTGTCTTATGCATTTTTTCTTATTTACTTCGAAGATTTTTCTTCCTTAGTTTAAAGTCATAAGTGAAAAACAAACAAGCAAATCAAACCAAACCAAAACCAAACCTATCAAAACCAAGCCAGTCATATACTTTGTGCTCAAATAAGGCTTCAGAAAGTCTGCAAGAGACATGTATTTACCTCTTAAAAATTTGCCTTTTGCAAAACTAGCTGAGACTTGTGACAGCACCATTTCTCCCTTATCAACTAGGGATGAACTCTTGATTAATACAGCCAGTAAGGAAAAAAAAAAGTGCAGAAGACCAGCCTCTACTGGTTTACGTGAATAGATCTTATAACAGAAGAGGGTTTTGTTGGGGTCTATTGTTCTAAGCTCTGCTAAATTTCATGGGCCAGATCACATTCTCCTGTGGAAAAAGCTCAGAAAAAAAAGGCAGTGTGATGCCCAAAGTTAATCAGAATAGTATGGCACACAGTTCTTTGCAAGAGGTATAGACACTAAATGGGGCAGATGTCCATAAATTCCCTGCCTGAGAAAAATTTCTGAACAAATGGGGGACCATAAAGTATCACAGAGCCCTTGTGGATTAGTGGGACTGACAGAGGCACCCAAGGTGGGACTCAAGGTTTCCTTGCTGCTCTGTCAACTTTGGTGGTAGAACTTCTCCCTCATGGGCTCATTCTTTTCATAACAAGAAAATAAAGACCCTGTCTAGAAAGGAATGACATGACAAAGCATTGAGTAACATCAATGGTATGTCAGAATCTCTTTTGAAATGAATAGATATCATCACTGTTCCTCTCCAAAGAGAATTTCTTCATAGGTGTGTCAGAGGGTACTGAGGTGCTGGGCAAATTATTTTTAGCTTTTCCACTTTTTGTGCTCATCCATACTTACTCAGAATCAAGACCATTTAGGTGGCAGAAAGCTGCCATGTAAGAACAGAAATTCAAAGCCTTTTACCTAAAACTAACAACAGAGAATTGAAAATGGGATAGAATGTAATTAAATCATATCCAATTTAGAAAGTTATATGCATGCGTTTATTCACAGCTAATGCCTAAATTTCCCTCGTCTAAAAGAAAAGTAGTAGCCCCTAATATTAGCATTTAACATAGTAGTTTGTAATTCAATTGGAATCTTGCTTCCATTTTTGTAGGATATTCTTTATCCTTATTGTGCCTTGGCCACTGCAGCCAAAAGCGGCCTGTTAAAGGTGCCAGAAAAGAGGTGGTTGGCCCAGTCCTCTTCAGAAGGAGTTTTGTGTTAAACCAGGCTAATCTGATCACCCATCGCATTTTTTTAAAAAGTTCATGTATATCTCATTCATGGATTAAAACAAAAATAACATTTGCAATTAAAACACATATTAGAGGTAAAAATTCAGGTAACAGTTGTTGGAATGAGGGGCTCCAGGAACCATTTGCTTCTGATTGACATCTCCATATTACAAAACATCTGAGATTCGAAACTTCCACAGATTTACACATTGAGCCTTTTTTTCCACTGATATGAACAATGTTAAAGCTGTCTTAGTAGTCAGAGATATGATGTTGGTCTTATTGCCGCTTTACTGAGATACTACAGAAATGAAGAAAAATAAGTAAAGTTCAAGGCAAGTTTTGAGAGATCTCCAAAGAAAAAAGTGATTATAACTTCTTCTTTTTCAAGGGGTCAGTTGTTCATTGAGGCAGTCTCTGAGGGTGACATTACATTATTAGACCAATTTGTCACCTAAATTAAAGCCATTTAGCCTGTTATTTAGTGTGCAGCTGCAGAACTGATGTGTTTTATTTTATTTTTAATGTGTTTCTTTACAGATGGGAAAAAGAAAACTCTATATGGAGGTAAAAATCACATCAGAACCCTTTAAAGATGTTCCTCATGATAGAAACTGTCTCTGGCAAGAGGAACAATAATCTGAACAGATCAAAGTGCTCTCCTTTGTTACATATATCTTACTTGTTGGCTAAAAACACAGCAGTGCAGGGATATGTCTTTACACAGCCATCTTATTTCCTTTACATCTGTTTGGGTTTTTTTTTTTCTGATAATGTGCTTTCCCTAAAACAGGTATAACTGCATTTGTCTATCCACAGGAGACACTTTATCTGCCGTGACCATGGATAGTGTCTTCTTAATTTTGAAATAACTTTATTTCTTTTTTATACATTAGTACTAGTATTATTTTATATGTTTACAAATTTAACTTCTGATATTTAAAATGTTTGTCCAATCTACCAGGAATGAGAAACAATATCAACAAGATAGATGATCATGTGGTAAATACCTACTGGAGAAAGGCAAGAGTTTTGTAAAATGCTATAAAATGAAATACAAACCGTTCTACTCCCCATTTTAATCTGATTAGAAGCATATTCAGAATTTATTGAAATTATGGTATAATTTTTATCCCTTTCTCACTTTATGATCCAGAGTGTTTAAAAACATACTATGTTAGCCAGAGGCAATATTTCTGTCATCATAATAAAACAATGTCCTAGCTGCTCAGTTCTCCAAATGGATCAATATTTTTGATACATACTATACATTAATACTACACAAATCTATTTACCTGAAAGACTATCCACTCCTGAATTTTCTCCCTATTTCTATACTAAGCTTTTATTTTGAGAGTAGTTTACCTTCTAAAAACCATGCTCTTTTCATATATTTTTGCTCTCTTTTTAGTTTTGTTCAATACTACAGTATCATTTTTCATTACTTCTTGGTTTTTCTTCAGTCTCTTTGCTTCTGATCGCTTTTCTAAATTGCACTTCAATTCTTAACTGTCTCCTTATCAAAACTCTAACTTTTTTAAATTTCTGAAGGAGTGCATTGATATGTCAGAGAATAATAGTGCTGGATTATTCTTATAACAATGTTCATGTATCCTTTTACTCAGCTCCAAGCAATTGCCATGTGGGCATAATTTTATATCTGAAGACTCTGGATAAGTTGTTTGCTTCCAGATGGACTCCGATATCTCACTCTCAAGCCTGCAAGCTCCATTTGACATCTTTAACCCTGCACAACAGTAAAACCACAGTATTTATCAGTTTTATCAAAGTACACAGTCACAAGCAGGCATATGATGGAGTCCTGTTTTCTGTGGGCAGTAGGAGTGGGATTATACCACAGGGTGCCAGACTGTAAGGGGCTGTTACAAGCAATTGTTAGGTTGAGCTTTTAGTGATGGGTTCATATGCAGAAAGTTTGTAGCTGGCAGTTGGTAGAGTGAGCTTGGATTAGTTATGAAAGATCTTTGACAGGATTATCTGATGTCTGGAAAATCCTGAACTTCTACGCTGTGATTACGATTTAGCATAATCTCATTTTTCTTCTCCTGAATCTGACACTGAGGGGCATGGGGAGACCTCAGGCTGAAATTCAGCTTTAATCGTTCCTTATTTATATCTATTAAATGCCATTTTGGAGATATTCTCTGAAATGATTCATGACCCATCAGCACTTCAGTGAGGTGTTGTCCACAGTCCATTTAAGAAGTCTTTCTAGTGAAGTATGACAGGAAGTAATGTCAACCTTGACAGAAGAACTCAGCAGGGAATGTCTTAGCACCCTGTCAGGCATCTCTGCACCTTTTTTTTCCCCACAGTGCAAGAGGAAAACACCACTTTGTAACGATAACTCACTGCAGCCTAAGAGAAAAGAGCAGTAAAAATATTACTCACAGCAACTAGTTTCCTCTCCACCTCTTGGAGTTCTTCATCCATTTGCAGCCTTTGTGTATTTTTGCAGGCAGTTTCACATCTTGAGGCAACTGCATTTCTAGAGAGATCTGTGCTGTTAGAGAAGGGGCCTAGCTCTTCTTTGCACCCCTCAATTTTCTTTTTAGCTGGAAGAGAGCAGAATTTTTGTACTTCTCTCACGTTTTCTCATCAGTTCCTTCCCTATGACATGGCTGTCAGAAACATGTTTTCCTCAGAAATTTTCTTTTGATTTGAACTGATCTGGCAAATCAGAGCTTAAACTGCAAAATTAAATTACTTTAACTTATTAATCTAGGTGCTTAATATAATTATATTTTGACAGATATGAACAAACTAAAGCTTCTAACTGTGCATAAAGGGAAGAAACAGATGTATTCAAATTATTTCTGGTTGGTCACAATGTGAAGATCTCTAATCTTTCTCACAAAAGCCCTTTTAAACAGTGAATGTTTCATTCCTTTCACATTAAGAAACAAAACTACGTGTAAACAACAGTTGATTTAAGTATTTATTATTTAACCTTTCAGTAAAATGTTTATTGAATATACTTTCAATATTTAAATTTATAACAATAATTTTTAAAAATTAAATAAAGTTAAATTTGTGACACAAATTAGCTGAAGGTAAGCAACTCTAAATTCAGGTTGAAAGTATGTTGTTATTTGTATTGAGTTTAAAACAAAACAAGCCGAAGTACAATGGTAGAGGTGGAAAGAATCATGGAAGATTGAGGAATGATAACAAAAGTCTTCCGAGTGCATTATAACTGCTACATTTTAAGTCTTCTTTATTTTTAATTATTAAATATAGCCACGATGGCATACATTTGGAAGAAATAGTTCTTTAACTCTCAAAGCTTTGAGAAATATGATGTAAATTTCTATTAACTACTTAAACATTCCTTTGACCGGATCTGGAAAGTATTGGCATATTAAAAGCTAAGCACAAAAGTCAAGTCATTTATTTGTCAAAACGGGATGTTCTACCAAAGCTGAGGTATTTTATGAAGAGGTAGCTGGATCTATGACATCTTCAGGGGAAGGCAAAGACGAGGTCAACTAAGACACCAGAAACCCATCTTCAGATCGCAGTGTATCTTATTTGGAGCAATTTAATGGAAAACATTTTATTCTAAAACAGAAAAGACAGAACATCCGCTTGCCATTATTTATGTCAGTACCTTAACAAATGGACTAAGAACTCTCACAGGACAAATTTATTTAAAATAATGAAAAAATACCCTTCTATTTTTACATTATTTATATCCTTGATGCTTGTTACAGTAATGAATTGTCATTTTATTTGCCAAAGGCGTCTTCCTACATCCCATACAAATATAATGACTCGTATAGAAGCTCTTGCTTGTGATACGGTTTCTCACACATCCCCACAAATATTTTGTTGCCTGCTTTGCTGCTGCTGCCTTTGAAGGGCACAGATACACCCTAATTCCTGTGGAAATCCACTAGGTGCATGTACATCTTTTGGAAATTGTAGGCTATCTCAAATGAGACTAGATACATGTTTAAACATCTCCCAAATGATTTAATTCTACAGCTGAATACATACACTATTAATATCCCCCCGGTTTAAAGGGGAATTTCTCAGTTAGCTCATTTGTGTAGACAAAACAGTGATTAAGGCTGCATTTCTGAGGTATGTCCCTAGAACCACTCAGTATATGAATGGAAAAATCAGTTATGATTGATGCAGCTGCCCTGGAAGAGCAAAGAAGTTGTTTTAGATGAGTTAGCTTAGGTATGTATTAACCATAGTATCACTTAGCCAATAAACTTTTTGAATTAAATAAATGAACATCATTTAGAGAAGTGTGATTGAACTTTTGGATGCTGCTCAAGATTGTTCTATTGAAACAGTAGCTCCTCATTCTTCACTGAGATGCACTGATGAGGAGGCCAGAATGAACACCTGTATCCTTCCAGAGAAGCATTTGTGTGTAGAGTCCTGTCTTTTCATTTTACTTGTTCTCTTTCCCTCCCTCTTCCCTGTTTTCTGTGGGATTGTGATTTACTTAGAAGACAGGAAACTAGCGTGGGTTGCAAATATACTTAGAGTTTATTTGAATACTGCTAAAGCTGAAGAGGCAAGCTTTCACCTGAGGGATGTTTTTTAAACTTGCAGCTTTCTGATTATGATTCATTCCTCCTGTAATTGTCATTAGAAGCTACTCTGGGAAGAAAGATGACGAGTAAGTGGGGACCATATACTATTTCATCCAGAGTCCCTGGAGCACTCTGAAGATGAGAGGAAAGCCAAATCAAATAACTTGAGTGATATTAAGTCAATAACTTTTACACTTTTTGCTTTTCTTCCATGCCTTCAGTTGCAATACACTGACCTAGTATGCACATGGATAACGTATCTTAAATTCATGGAACATCCAGCATCATTATGCTTTATTATAGAAGCTAGATGAGAACATAAGAACAGAATACTAATCAATCAAATGGAGACTCTTTTTAGCTGAAATAGCACAAAAAGTATTTATGAACCGATGCTCAGAGCTACGTTTTTCCAAACTGCAAATTTTGTATGTAAAATATTTGAGGAATAATATATTGTCCTGGAACACATACTCTGAAAAGCTTATGCCAAAAGAATACTATTAAATTTGCAAAGGCAAACTCTTCAACATTAAATAAAATTGGTTGCTTCTAACTTAAGATCTGTTTATTACTGGTGACCATAATTAAAGTGATCACATATTATGTTTTTTCAAGGGACTTCTTCCTTATTTGATGCTCAGAGTACCATGCATTAGTCAGTGGCCTTTTCTCAGATCCTCTCTGTGGAAAGATGTGGACTTTTTTGTAAGGTAATCATCTGTTTGCTACTTTAGGACTGCCCAGACAGCTGCAATCCACTTTCACATGTCCTTGCAAGACCATGCAATAGTTTTGTATATGTTTTAAATAAAAAATAATTCATACAATGAAAAATTAAAAATAAAATATTCATTGATCACATATAAGATGATGGAGGAAGTGAGAGTAGTGATAGGGGGATTGGTTGTCATTCTTTAGTTGCTCACATTTGGTGAAATTTGTTGTCTGTCGTGAACCAAAGACCTGCCACAGCACATTTCAGCATCATTGCTTTAAGTTTGGCAAGATTATAAGAAACTGAAACTCAGATACTATGTTGGACAAATATTACCCAGATATATTTCATTAATTGTTAATATGTCAAAGAACAGCCAACAATGATTGTCGTAGTTTTCTTATCAGATTTTGTACCATATAAACAATTGAATTGAGGCTTTGGAATTAATTTTACAAAATATGCTAATACCTTGTAGACAGTAACAGACTTAATCAGATGAAATACACATCTAATAGTGAAAGGATCTATTATATACAGCGAAAAAAGTGTTTGAAAACTCATGGAATTGTTTTGTACTAAAACTAATCAAGGCTTTTTTAAACGAGTGATGAACAGAAATGTGAAAAAATAGGACATAATTAAAATTTAAAAATTAAATTATTCTGATATCCAAGGGTGTTAAAAAGTAGCTGTGGTGCTTTATGTTCTTTTTCTTCCTTTGCCTCTAGAACTGTTAAAAGACCAGTACACAGTAAAGCCATGACACTGAACTGCGAGCCTTGAAAATGAGTTCTGATCACAACTCTGCAAATGATTTGCCTTCCGACCTCCTAGTTCTCTTTTCTTTTAGAATGTGATGGTTTAGGGGTTTTGGTTTTTATTTCTTTTTTTTTTTTTTGTATGTGGGAGGGGAAGAATAGATCTTGATAAATTTTTGGTCCATGCCTAGCCAAAATGAGAAAATATACAGAAAAACAGACAATTATAAGAAAATAAAAGTTAGATTTAAAACTCATCTTTTTAATAATCCCTATGGTAAGAACAGGAAAGATTTGATTTCATGCATGTTTAATATTCCATTTCTAATTTGTGAAATCTTCAAGCTCTTATTTAAACTACAACTAATACTGATAGAAACCTGTCTATATGACTTGCAATTATTAAATTTTATCCTTAACAGATTAAGATACTTCGGCATAAATTCCTCACAGTATTAAAAATGCGACAGCCTTGTTCATATCACATCCTAGCTGGCTTTAAACACAATACAGAAACTCCTGTTAGCCCCAGTTCTCAAAGCAGAGGCTGTTGCTCTTGGTCCTGCTAACCCTGGCTCATCAACTCTTATTTGACCTGGGCTTATGGGTAGCTTGTTAGCTCTCTGTTGCCTACCCCACTTTCGGAACTAAATGTCATCCAAAACCTCTGAGAAGCTGAGCTCAAAACCTGGGCTAGTATATCGATGAGCCATGAATTTAACTGAGCAGTGCCAATACACCTATCTCATCAGTATCTACCAGCTAATATTTTCCCCCTAAACCAGCTGAGGACAAACTTAATGATAAACTAGTGTTCTCTTCTAGATTGAGCCCTAAGCTATAATCATAGGACTCAACCAGACAAAGCTTTAAGCAGAAACCTGGTTTTAAACTTAGCCGGTAACCCCAGAAAGTCCTCTAAATTGTTTTCCTAGTATGGTGACATCAAATCTAATTCCTGGAAGTCCTTCCAGCTAATGTCTCTTCTATTTAGCAAACTCTGAAAACCAGGCACTTAAGTACTAGTACTAGTTTAGAGGCTTTTCCTGGCCTGAACTTTAAACTCTAAGTGAACTCTAAACCCTGCCTGAACTTGGTAGGATTGGCTCTGCCAAGCCTAGCCTAACAGGATTCAAAACAATAAAACAACCCAGTAACATGTTGTCAGCCCTTGATATATTTAGCCATTGTCCTTAAATCCCTAGCTATTCACCTAATTTATTTTGAATTATCTGTCTTTCTCTGTGCTATCTCTAACTCTAGTTCAGACTCTTAGGAGCTTGGAGTTTACCTAGTCTATTGAGCCTTGTTAGGCAAAATCCTCATCTCATCTTTGACCTTGGGATTGACCCTTGATATCCCTGGAAATAATTTTTTCCTTGCAGACTGCAAAGACCTTTGCTGTCATAGTAAAAAAGGACTACTGAATAGGATTTTTTTTTTTTTTTTTTCTGGAATCTGCCAGTTCTGCTGAAAGATGTTTAAGGTAAAGACATCCAGGTAGATCTTACAAGAGATGTTGTGAGGGAGCTTGTGTGTTACAGTATTCAGAATCGCAGCATTCAACTTTTAGACGTCTATTACTCCTTTCAGTTTGTTGGGAGGTGAGCTATATCACTATCAAACAGGGTACTTTGGCCAAATATATGCAACCTTCTCTGTAAATCCAGATAGACAGAAAAACTACTTAGTACATGCAGTACAATGTTAATTTGATTCTTTAAATAACGGTTCATTGAAGTGAAGGTACCTAAGGGCACACATGCCTAAAGACATGTCTATTAGGCAGCAACCTTTGCTAGCTAAACATTTGTGATAGAGGTGCAGCTAATTTCTTCTATCCTGTGTGAATCTGGAAAATACTTGTTAATTATTACAGAGGTCAAAGACCAATGTCATGGGCTTATGGATGCCATTCTTATCTAAGATGTCCCCAAAATGCTATGTTTCCAAGCAAAGAACTGTTTTGTAACTACTAAAGGAGAGTGTAATTGTTTTTTTAAAATATCATATTTTCAAGCATTGGAACCTTTTGGCCTTAGCTGACCAGTTAAACCCATTGTTCAGACATTTAAGGAGAATGACTCTCCTCCTAGAGAGTTTCTTTGTAGCTGAGCTCTAGTATTCATGGTTTACCTGCCTTCTTGGTATACATTTAACCTTAAGGATTTTGTCTTGTCAGTATATCATGACAGGGGCTCAGGGAAGAGCCAGCAATTCCATGTATGAAAATATTTGAAACACTTGTTTTCTACCCATTAAGCTTTGCTTTGCCCTGTTCTCAGTGACTGTTGTGCAGTACTAATTTCACTCAAATTGAAATGTAACTATATGCACACATAAAATATATATGCACACGCATGTGTACATTCATGCACACACATATACACACCCTTTTTTACATAAACTACCACGCTCTGACCTGATTAAAACAGTCAGTGTGTGACAAGCTCGCTCTCAGCTGCTGTAATAAATCGATATTCCTTTTAAGACTGCAAATGACATAGCTTTTTGGCATAAGAGGATTTTTGAGTCTTGTACTGATGTAAAATGTGTTGATGCTGTTGATGGGGAAGTGAGTGCATTGAATACTATTGTCCCGGATAGGGTTAGTTTGTAGAAAATCAAGACATGCTATAGTACAAAGCATCAAAGCATTGACTCTTTCTGATCAAGCATGTGGAAATGCACATGTGGATTTGCACCAAATCAATCTGTGGCTTTATTATTCACAACACATGATTACTGATGATTGTTCTGATGGAACTTGTCACAGGACTATTGTGAATCATCTGCTTTTATAGCAGCATGGTTTATAACCCAGATGCACTGGGAAGACAAATAGAAATAAATGGTGTGAGTTTGATGTTTGAATTTTTATTCAGTAAAGGGTTCTCAGTATTCACTCTGATGTTGCAGTCCCTGAAATTAAAACAGAAGCTCTCTGAAACACTTTCCGGAAATTAGGCCCATTTCATTATTTACATTTCAGGAATCATAGAATGTCCTGAGTTGGAAGGAACCCACAAGGATCATTGAGTCCAACTCCTGTCCCTGCATATGACAACCCCACAGTTCACACCATGTGTCTGAGGTGTTGTTCAGTCTCTTCTTGAACACTGTCAGGTTTGGGGCTGTGACACCTCCCTGGGGAGCCTGTTCCAGTGTCCACCGCCCTCTGGGTGAAGAACCTTTTCCTAATATCTAGCCTAAACCTCCCCTGGCACATCTTCATGCGATTTATCTTGTTTTGATCATGAAATTAAAAATATTGCAATGGTTCTTATTTTAGCTTCTTCCAGACTTATCCTATTTAATTACCAGTTTACTATTCTGTCAGTGGTGGAGTTTCTGTAAGCAGTGGAGAAGGTTATAAGGAATTATATCTTATTTGCTTTCTTTACACTTCTTGAAGTCTCCTGACTTTGTGCATACAGCTTACAGTTCCGGTATATTTTTTAGTGCAGTTACTTATTTGCTTTGTGATAAATGCTGGATGTTAGCTATATTAGGAACCCTTTATTCAGCTTCAATTAAAAGGCTTTCTTTTGTTTTGTTTACAATATGTTGTCTGAGAAACAGTCTATAGAGTTAACTTGAGCAGATCATGCTAGAAAACAAAGGAGGAAAAATTTATTCTGATATATTTAATATTTATGATGTGAATCATCTAAAGTAGCCTTACAGGAATATTCAGAAGTGCAGAGTGGAATATATATGTAAATTGTTGCTGAATGAGGGCCTGAAATTTTATAAAATATGCTCAGAACTCCATAGGTTAATTCATGTAGGTACAAACTTTGAATAAATAAAGATAGCCATTGCTCATATCTCTGATTATACTCTTCTTGACCATTCAGACCACTGATGATTTTTAATACTAATCTGATATTGTCCTGATTTTTAGTGTTCCTCTTTCAGATACTTAGATGCATGAGATGTAATAAGATTCAAATGTCTTGAAGGATGATTTCGCTACAGGCTGAATTTTGAAAAAATCCTTAATTGGCTGTTACAGGAAACTCCGTGGTTTTTGAAAAAATTTGCCTGACCACACAACACTAAAAATTATTTTGAAACATCTTGGCAGTGCCTTTGCAGACATTTCTGTGGTTGTTCTGAAGTAGCACATGAAGTAGCCTTAAAATAGCTTTCACTTCCACTATTAAAATGAACAAAAATGTTAAAATAAGAAATATCTTATGACACTCTAGGCACATGTTCACTGCTGGCATTTTAGTTTAGGATGTTTACCAGTCAGCTTCATTTATTGTGGGGTGATCTCAGAGTGCATGACCTGGTTTCCTTTCATCTGAAGCTAAACTGGAAGATGTGATGGAGGTATGTATCTATTTAACACACTCCAGTCACAAATGGACATTCACCTCATACTAGCCATATGAGAGCTAATCTGAAGTAATCCCCCTGCCATGGAACATGTGTGGTATGGATGTCTTTGTCACCACCCATCTCATTCTACAGGTTAGCATGTAACATACTGGCTGTCATGGTTTAACCCCAGATGACAACTAAGCACCACACAGCTCACTCCACACCAGTGGGATGGGGGAGAGAATCGGAAGGATAAAATTGAGAAAACTCATGGGTTGAAATAAAGGCAGTTTAATAGGTAAAGCAAAAGCTGCACATGCAAACAAATCAAAAGAAACAATTCATTCACAGCTTCCCATCAGCGGGCAGATGTTCAGCCATCCCCAGGAAAGCAGGGCTCCATCACACGTAACAGTTACCCATGGAGACAAATGCCACCATGTCCCCACCTTCCTTCATCTTCCCCTAGCTTATATACTGAGCATGACATCTTCATACGGTATGGAATACCCATTTGGTCACTTGGGGTCAGCTGTCCCAGCTGTGTCTCCACCCAACTTCTTGTGTACCTTCAGCCTACTTGCTGGTAGGCAGTCTGAGAAGCAGAAAGGGCCTTAACTGCTTAGCAACAACCAAAACATCAGTGTATTATCAACATTCTTCTCATACCAAATCCAAAACACAGCACTATACCAGCTACTAGGAAGAAAATTAACTCTGTCTCAGCTGAAACCAGGACACGGGCCATTTGCTAATGCAGACACTGCCTAACATGCACCTGCACTAGGGCATTTTTTGGCCTAAGTGTTCTGAAATGTAATGATACAAGCAGCAGTTGTGTTTCAAGCCAGTCTTGAATACACATGTAAAACCCCAAACAGATAAATTAAGCAAAATTAGAAAGTTACACAGATAAGTAAGCAATATCAGTATAACATGCTTACACAATGCAGTGTGGGAAATCGTGCTGATCAATGATGGACTACATATTTAGGACACAGAATTACTAATAATAGATGCAGAAAGAACAGATGAGGAAAGAGCTGCCTTTCTGTGAAAAGATGTTTTCAAAGCAGCCTACATGAAATTTTTGAAGAAATAGAGATGGACTAGGAAATTAAAGCTTGAAATTACAAAGCGTAAACTGATAACGGAAATTTTCTATGCACTGTCTGATTAGAAGGAGCAGCATGACAGGATGATAACAGAAATCAAAAGGCAAAAATATCTAACCTCCACTCCCAGGCACATCTATTTAGTATGAGTGGTAAATATGCACCACTTGGCATGATGGATGTCTCTGTTTTCATGTTCTTAATAATGCCCTTGAGTGGACTAATCATTGCTCTGAGAACATGCCAAATTGCATGTCTCTGTGAGTCCTGGCAGGAAGGAAAGACTCCTTGCAGTGCTTGCTTAAATTGATATGCATGTGTGTACATACATGCACATCCTTATTCTATAGTAGTTAGAAACTTAGAACTGTTGCAATCTTCTGATTTCTTCCCTAAGGTCAAGGAAATACTAGAAGCCTTGATCAAATTTGAAGGTAGTGTAAAATGGGAATACAATTCACAGAAATGGTTAATAGTCAGCCTGAGTAATGGGCCACAAAAGGTGTGGCCTAAATGGTAACTTCCTCCTCAAAGTTTTTATGGAACTACTTAAGTAACTTAAGTAACTTAAGTAAATTAGGAGGAGTTTTGCTTTTGTGGAACCTATTCACCTAGGTCACTAATATAACTTCAGTCATCTAAAATTTGTCATCTAGTTTTAGTGTACTCATTTTGGCTACTCATCTAAGGTCCATGAAGAAAGAGTGACACATAAGTTAACTTATCCTGCCTCTCCAAACTACTGAGATGTTTAGGGTGTGATCACTTTTGGGAATCTCTATTTCTTTCCATAACTATAAAGTGGCTTAGAAAGCCATGTATACTAAGGAAGGTTTTGTTTAGAAAGCTAAAGTTTTTTAAGCTGAAAATTGAAAAAAATAAGCCTAGCATATCCAGAAAGCAAACCAACACAAACTGATATAAAATAGGTGAATGATGGGTTGAGACACTGTTTTAGACTATACGCCTATCTTTTTAGAAAGCAGTGGTGGGATCTACATGATCCAGTCCTGACAACAGAGGTTGGGACCTGAGTTAGTCTCCTTAGACTTCTCTTCTAGTCAATTAAGAGACGGTGGTGTTCCTGAGAGGCAGTTCATTTCATCCTAAATGAGTGGTCTAAAATATTTCACATATATTGTGCCCTAGAACACCTATTTCCCTTTATGCAAGGAGTCTAGGGTCATTACTTCACGTGCAGGAATTTGGGTTGTAGAAGTCTCAAGTTAAGTGATGTAAGTCAGATTCTGAAAATTCAATCGTTATCACCTAAATACAAAGAAAGTGCTTTGTATAGTGTTATCAAGACTAAGAAATATCTACTTATGCCTTCTTCATTCACACTGGATGCATGTAGGCAAGTAATTTCAATGGGCATTTACATACTAAGAAGCTATTCACCAGTAATAAGAACAAGATGACTGTAAGCAGACTTTACAATGCATTGCAACAGGCAAGTCTTTCTGGCATGAGAGAGGGGAGAAATAATAAAAATGGTGGCACTCATCCTGTTATTAGCGTTGCTTCATGGCCACCACACTTTGGACCACATGATAGCACAGCTGAATCACTCAGCAATCTAGGCAACAGCAAAATGTGATGTTTTACTGAAGCTTATGGTATTTTGTAAAGACAAATAATTAAATGCAGTTTATAGATGGGGAAGCTGTTTCGCTGTCTTGGCTGTCAAGACTTCTCAAAACTGCGACTCTAACTAGAATACAGCAAATAGAGGAAGGCTAAATGAAATAATAGCTTTTAATTATTAAAAAATCCCCACATTCTACTGGCATTGGAAAAATAAAAAAGAACAATTTAAGAAATAATTTCCTTCAAGGGACAGTAATCTGACTAAAAGCAGGAGAGAAGTAAATAAATGCAGGAAAATTAGGAAATGTTTTCCTTTTTCTTTAGAAGAATGTGTTGATGATTCTTCTTCTCTGAAAGCTCCTGTTTCTCTTTGCTTTTGTAATCTGCCTGAGTGATGGCACAGTCTTTGTTAGCAGAACATATGGTGACTACCTGACCCTGTATATGCAATCAGGCAGAGTCCAGGCAGAGAACCAGTCATCATGCACATCGCAATGTTACTGAAAATGATCATTTGATGTGAACATTTTTCCTCTGGGCCTCTGCTGCTGCTGTCAACAATCAACTTAGCAAAATGACCAGGGGCATATTTCTCTCTGGGGATATATGTTTTCGCTTTTGTTGGATATCTGCTGTATAATATGTCCTAGGCATGAAAGGGTGTCAAACCTGCCATGGACTGTAGTGTGTGCATATTATAGAAACACTGCCATTTTCTCAACCCTTTCATGGCCTGCTTAGGTGTAGCAAGGACTAAGAACTTGTCCTTAATAAGGATGTAATGGTAACAAAAATAAATTAAAAAGGTAGGAAAGATTTTCACACTCTGGGACCTCAAGTTTTGCTCTACCCACATCAGCACAGCATGTTTACTGTTGGAGTCTTGCTACTAAAAATAATGGATTTTTGAATATAACATTGTATTCTTAGAAATGGTATTTAAATAAAAAAGAAGTTTTGAATTTGAAAAGCTCACTGATTCTTCTTTTAAACATAGCTAAAATATTCCTTCCACCTGCCCCTGTGCATAATGACCATTTATAGCAATAACCTGACATGGCTTTAGAGACTAATTACAAGAGAAAACACAATGAGATGGTTAAGGGAGCTTCCTTGTTTTCTGTCATTAGGCCTATGTTAGGCCATAAAATTTGTTTCATGCTATTATTTTCCCGCAGTCCCTTGAGGACAACTGTACCTTGGATTTCAGTGAGGTTTAGCTGCCTAGACTCTTGGCCTTAGTAACTTATTTAATGAAAGGATGTTTTCTAACTGAGAGAAACCATGTTAGCATCTTTACTTTGTGCTCACAGAATGGTCACATTTCCTTTTCATATCATATTGAAGATGGGAGGAAATATCTTGTATACAGATGACATACAAAGGACTCTGCATCTTTTCTTATGGCTCTGTTTTGATGGGAAAAGCCTTTTCTTAGGCGTTTTCACAAAAAGAAAATTGGTATGTCTGTGTTCTGGCTCACTATTCAACTATCTAATGCCATTCAAATGTCCTGTAGTTTACAAAGGCACATAAAGGTTTGTGTATCTTGAAGCTGTTCATACCAATTCCTTTACATTGTAACTTTAATCTAATCTAAGCAGGAGTTCTTTCTTCTCTGTCCAAGAAGAGCTACTGGCCTCTACGGGTGACAGCACAGCAGCAATCACTGTTGGCATTAACTCTGAGGATTCGAAAGACATAACTTTGCTGATGACTAAAGTCAAAGAGAGAGCTGCCAGTGCTTCGAGTTTATAGGCTTGATCCATTGCCAGCGGACAGCACAGGCAACCGAATGACCCCCACTGATTCCTCTGAGATTTTTTTCCTGTTTTGTACTATAATTTGCAGTGAACACTTAAAAATAAAGATGATTTTTTTTTTTAATTTGTAGCATTAATGATACAGAAATAGATTTCGGCAGATGTTTTACATCCTCTTCAGCAATGTTCCACTAAGCCCATGACCCATTTTAGCTAGAAATCTTTAAAAATGGTCAAGATAAAACTGGTGTAAAAGTATTTTGTTATGAATATTCAAAGAATCATAGAATCAACCCCACAGTTCACACTATAATCCTTCGGTAGTTAGAACACCTCCTTCCTTCCTTCCTTCCTTCCTTCCTTCCTTCCTTCCTTCCTTC
>VWYH01004898.1:303357-581458 GCA_013399365.1 Pampusana beccarii | reverse complement strand
TTCCTTCTTCCCTCCCTCCCCTCTCTCAAATTAACTCTGCCTTTCTTCCTCCCTTTCTTCCTCCCTTCCTTAATTGCTCCCCCACTCAAACCACCATAATGTAATTTTTTAAAATTAGATCATCTGCAGGTCGCCTACTTATATGTTGACTGCAGCATTTTTTTATTGCAGATGTGCACATGCCTTTGTTCTGCCTGGGCATTCAGGAGCTTTTTGCTGGTTTTGTTTTTGTGAGCTTTTGTTTGTTTGTTTGTTTTGTTTTGTTTTTGTTGGTTGGTTGTTTTTTGTTGCTTTTGTTTGTTTTTCCCTTTCTTTGCATAGTCTTAATTACATTACCTTTTTTTTTTTAAAAAAAAAAAGCACGCAAGAAAATTGACATTCTTTTAGGGTGACTTTTCTCAATTAAATCAAATGTATCAGATAGGATTAGGGAAAACGCTTGCAGAGCAGCGGGTCAAAGAGAATGAGCTTCTTCATGTTAAATAAGAAAAAAAAAGTCCTAAATGATATGACTTGTATTTTTTGTTGAATGCAGTTGCAGATTATATTTGAACAGGCAAATATCAACATGATCTCAATTTCCCCCAAAAGAAACAGGAAGAGGATATTTTGCATGTATGTATCTACAAATAATACAATCCTTAAAGTCTGTACACAGTAAATAAATCAGCAGTTTAGGACAGAGCTTAATTCTGCTCTCCCATCATTTTCACTGTTGCAACGACTTCAGTGAAATTTCAGTGGAACTCAGATTCACTGGTTCATGAGAAGAATTAAGCTTCTTGGTCTGATACGAGTCTGAATTATGGGCATGTGACCGAGGCAATTTCATTAGTGATTAAAAAGCATACAAAAAGCAGATATATGTGGCATAAGGGATGATAACTGGAAGCTTTGGAATGGATTCAAGAAGGAAAATATTTTTGTTCCTTCTCCCGCTTGCTGCCTGTGGCTATGTAACAGGCATTCCCACTTGCGGTGGTGTGAATATTTGTTATAGTCTTTGGTGGGCAGATAATGATCAGTTACAACTGCCCAACTTCAAATGAAAAGTGAGTTTTAACTTGCATTATCCTATTAACATGGTTCTCCACGCTCCTACATGAATACAAGATGGCTGAGGAAAGGCACGGAGGTACAGAAGCAGAACTGTGAAGCAGTGATGATTATAGAATCCAAACTCTTTTTAAAACACACAGCACTTCTGGCTTAATGAGAACGAACTCCTCTTAGGCACCTTCTGCTGGCAGTACAGAGGGACACCGCCCTGCCCAGAAACTAATGTACTCACCCTGAGTTGCCTTCTCTAAGCTTGCACTGAGCAGGAAAAATACCAAAAAGATTTGTCTTGACCTCAAAAGAAAACTTATGGATGTGGCCTGCACCTGCAAAAGTACATGTACCTTCCTGCACACTAGCACCATGCTCAGCTTTCCAGAAAGCACTCATGGCCTCTATTTGCTACTGAGTAATGCTGTCAGAGTATAGAATGTCTGCCTAAAGGGTGGGTGCTGTGAAGAGCCAAATGTTCTTTTGCACATGATGCTGCTGTGGGACAATCCCCCTGCCCCTGGTGCATCACTCTGCCCCAGCTGGATCTTCTGGGGTGAGCCTGGAAGTGGAGAGATTCAGGAACCCATGGTCATTTGTCAAATTGGAGAATACTCCAGCAGGTGAACAGAAAAGGCATAGGTATTAGTGAACATCTACTTTGCTCGTGTTTCTGACAACTGTGGTTTCAGTTTAATTATTCATAGGAATACTTCGCTGGAATACTGCTGTGTTAATGTGCTCTTGCATATTTTAGACTTTTAGGACTAAAACCTAGAAGCAGTATCCAGTTTGCCTGTCAGAGCAGCAAGTTGGGCTGCTCTTCAAAGAGGGGGCAGAGAAGTAAAAGCAAAATCATCTTCCTTTGTTACCTCAGAGTGGCAGTACTGTGCCTCCCCATATCCCTGTGCAGATCAAGAATTTCAGCATGTTGCAAAAAAACCTTCACTATACATACAGTGGGTACCCATGGAGCCACTGTCATTGCTTAACCATTGTACATGTCAGAGAAAAATTGTAGCTTATGGATATATTGTCAGTGATAGGTAAAGAGTCCATGCAGTTGATCCCATTTTGTACAGTGGAACTAAAATTTCTACTTTTGCTTAGGATCATTGTGTTGGGGCAGGCTGTGACCTTAAGCAAAGGCACTGTGTTGTGATTTTACTTCCCTGCAAAAGATGTGCTATGATATTCCAGACAGATGTTTGTGTAACCTATTCTTAAAGACCTCCAGTAGTGGATGATCTACAATGTCCCTAAACAATCTATTTCATTGCTTCATTATCATTACTGTTAGAAAATTTCCTAAATTGCATTTTATTCATAATTGCTTGTAGTTATCCGTAAGTGATTTCCACAATGCCAGATGTGTAAATAAGAGGGACTGTTCCCTCATAAGTCTTTAATTATCAATTTTGACAAATTTAAATAAAACACCGTCAGTACTTGAGAAAAAAAGTTTGTTCTAGAAAATGTTTAATTCCTTGCACTAACCAGGACAAATCATATCACAGTTTCCAGCATTTCAATGCTCTCTGCTCCTGAAATAGTGCAAAATGGCCAGAAACTGGCTGTGAACATGATCATGGAAATCTTGAATAAAAACCTTCTGATTGTAAATATGTGAAAATCTTTCATAGGGGTGTAAGTGTAGACTCTCAGTCTTTCTTCTGTTTTGACATGATGCAGTAGAATTTCATTCTGCAATAAACTGAATGCATTGCTCAGTTTAAAGATGTTACAAAGCTACTGTTAAGAAAAAACAGTCTTCTCATTTTGTTCTTTTAACTTTACCAAGGAAAGAAGAAAGAATCTGAATGGTCATTAGTTTGCATAGATAAAAATGTACCCAAGTCCAAACTGGATATAGAATGCGGTTGTTCTGATTTAGTAATTTTTGTGATTTGCGTACATGTAATTGCTTATAGGAGTAAGGCAGTAGGAAATCAAGCCCACTAGAGATCTTGCCTTTTAGATGCACTTTCATTTGATGAAGTCCAACTATGAAACCTTACGAATTTCCCCAGATCTTGAAAAAAAAATTATTTTGGATGAGTAAATTCTGTAGACATTCTCTAATTATAAAAACTAGTGGAGCCAGCATTGAATGTAGGCTGATTGATTAAGTTAATGCTTAATTCACAGGTTATCAAGCCAGAGTGAAGTATTTATGCACCAGAAAGGCACAGTATGGTACTAAAAATTAAAACAGTTAGTTTGAATGACAGATGGAGAAAGTTCACAAAAAGACTATATCCAGACCTCTTACGCCATATCTACAACAATATTCACATTACAGAAAAGGTCATATGGTGCCTCTAACCTGTATGTAAAATCTGACTCTAGGATCAGTGGGGCTGCTGTGGACACTGTGAAGTACAAATAGATTCAGAAGTAAATGAGTAGACTCTGTAATCCTAATTTCTGCTCTGGTTAGTTATTATTAAGTAGAATGTGCTTTGATCTCAAATATGGAATTAAATAGAAAATCAGCAGAAGTGAATAAAATCTCAAATGATTGCAGAACTTTTCTCCTTGTAGTAATTTTGGAAGAGTAGAACAGTTTAAGGGTCAAGTCATCCAATGAATTTAACTTAATAATATTGCTGTAGCAATGTAATCTCAAGGAAGGATATAATAAAATAAGTATTGCAACATGCTACTAAGAAAAAAAATGCATATGTAGACACATATACTGGACATGATGATGAGTAAATGGCCTGCTTCAGAAACAACAGGGATAGAATCATCACCAATGCAATGGACTTTTGTGTGTGTGTGTGTTTCAAAACCATCAGTTTTGTACAATAATCTAAAAAGAGAATAAAAGACATTTGCAAAAAAAAAAAGCCTGAGCAGCTGAAAATGAATATAGAAGGAGAAACTTAAAACCTGAAACATGCTAAATCATACTGCAATTCATGCCTTAACTTTCCAACACTACTTCAGATAAGAAAATTTGTGACAATGGCGCAGGCCAATAATTAACCTTCTCTACTTCACAACACAGTAAAGACTGTAGCCATAGCAATGTTACATGATTATTTTATTCAAGGTTGTTGGATGGCATCTCACAATGAAAGCTACAAAATCCACAAAATAAATTGACCAGCAGGAAGAGAAAGGTCTGTTTGCATTTCTGTGCAATTTTGTTTCCCTTGGGAAGTAGAAGAGAAGCTGCAAAGGGGATGAAAACGTTTCTTCTTGGCTGGGAATTTCCCTTCTGGGTGAGTCGCTGGCTGGTATATGATCGCTTCAGCTAAGCCTGTAATACCCCTGCCCAACCCTTCCTGATGCACTTCTGGGCAAGCAGAACTCAGTTGCTACTGCCTGTCCTTTCCTATGTATGCTGATGTTCTGTATCACAAATATGTAGTGACAAACTTAGCATGTGCTGTTAGTTCACTATTTCTGGTCTAGTAATGGTCCCTTTTATTGCTGGTAATCCTGGAAGTCTGATTTTATAATCAGATCTTCCTACTAAGTATTTCTGAGAGATTCAAAAGTGTTATGCCCCATAACTGTACAAAATAAGGTAATCTTATTGCATTTATAAAGGTGGTTGAAGAGATGTACATGGAAATTAAGGCCAGGCATATTAAGAGCGTTCACCTACTACGGGTGTTCCAAGCTTGGCACAAACAAATGTTTGACCTAAATAGAAACATTGGTAAGCGTTTCTTTTAAGTTTGATGTTAGTGATGTTTTAAAGGCCAGACAGTGATTTAGTGGGAGATCTCAGAATGAACTTAGGAAACCTGAACCCTCAATTCTGTGGTCTAACCACATGGAAAATAACTATATCACATATAATAAAATCATACATCAAATCAATATGACAGATCTGTAGTTGTTCAAATGAACTTTTATATTTGATCTGGATTTAAGCTTACCTATAAATGTAGAGGCACAAACGAAAAGAAGATTGACAAAACGTAGAGTTAGAAGTAACAGCTTCTGATGCTCTTGATCACCTTCTGCATCAAAACCTCTTAATAAATGTTCGGTTGCACTACTGCAGTGTACTGCCAAGGTGACCATCTGTCACTTAGCTTCCAGGGAATCTACAGAAATTCTCTTCTAAATCAGGATTGTTATTTTATCCTTAGATTGGGGAAGGGAGTTCTTTATAAACTTCTTTAATCTACCTGATGACTTTATGGGCTAAATTGTTAATAGGATAAGAACTCTCAGCGATAAGTAAATAACATCAATTCTCATCAGATACAAAGCTCACGCAGAGATTGAATGATGAGGGTAAAAGCTATCATGGAAACTTGAATCAAATTTATTAGCAGATGTTCAGTGGTGCAGAAGAATTATACATGAATAATAAAGTGCAATGCTAGCTGATAGCTCTCAATTTCCCACTTTTCCCAGGAAGTACCTTTTAATGGAGGTCTTTTTGCAGAAGCTTAACATTGTGTTGAATTATAATTAAGCCATATTGAGAAAACATTCAAGTGACAATGATTTATAAATGATCACATTATTTTGGGCTTAGCTTAGGGCTTCAATGACTAGAATTATTTCTCAGTTATGACCATATGTCTGTTAAGAAACTTGATTTGAATGTAAAAACTATTATGGAGATTTTTGAGACAAATGAAAAAGAAATGAAAAGTGTTAACCTGCAGTTTTCTCTTTTTGTTTAATTAACTAAACCTTTGTGTAATTGCCAAAGATTGATAAATGGAAGTTCATAACAAATGTAAGTGTATGAACCTGTCTGTAAGACTTTTACCTTGCCTGCCTGTCACAGACAAGGATGTGTTTTATGACCTGTTTAACAAAGCCAGCAGTAATAACTATTGGCATGGACTGGAAGAGCCAAAAACCACACACTTCCACCTTCCCTAAAGACATTGCCATTGTTGTGGTCCCCCTCTGTGAAGCTGAACCATGGTTGCTTTCTGTCTCTGAGAGAAATTACACCTCATCAAGACAATCTTTGTTTTAAGCAGAAAAATGAAACTTTACCCCTCTGGTCAGGGAGCTTAACGCATCAGCCAAAAAGTGTCCTAAGAAGTGCAGAGATGGATAGTGATATCCTAAAGGCTAAGAGACTGAGGATGACAGATGTGAATGAAGAAGAATAAGGGGTGGAAATGTAAAGAAGTTGTTTCTTTTTGTGTGAGATTTTACAGTTATTACCATAAGTACCTGCAAGACAGATCAAAGATGACACAAATATCTGAAGTATAGAGAAGATTTGAAGCTATGGGCAACTAATTCAGTCATCTAACATAGACATGTCAAGATGAAAAGGTGAGGTTTTGGCCAGTTAAATGCTCCCCCTCCTCCCTTCTGCAAAGCATTTAACTCCATACTCAAGGCAAACGGAACATTTTGGTAAATTAATTTCTGTGCATGGCTCTGCTTTGTGATCCTTCAGCCAGGCCCATGCTACTGCCCAGTATCCTGGTACAGCTTCACTAGCCAGGGGAAAGGGGTTTTATTCTTTTCTCTTTCTAATGCATTGCATTCATTGTTAAGTCTACTGCTGAGAACTAGCACAGGCTCTACAGCGTTACTTAATTGGTTGTAAATTCACAAGTATGCTGAACATGCTAACAATGTGTTTACAAAGGGGATCCTGATACATTTGGGGGCCTGAGTTACTTGAGGCCTGGTGATGCTTGCCAGAGGGCACATTTCTAAAGAACCTCAATTGGATTCTAAAACAGCCTTATTCCTCTTAAATTTGCTTTACTGCAGGAACATCTCATGTCAAGGTAGTCTACATAACAATCTTTAATGTCTCACTGGTGATCTCTACCACTGAAACCGAATACTGGAACACCAGATAAAATATTCAAACAAATTTATCACCAGAAGACTCATACTCCTTAAATTTGCCATCACAAGTCAATTTGGGGTATATAATCGCACATTTTGTTAGCTTCCTTCTTAAAGATATACTCAAAATTCACTATCTTTAAGTGGCAACTTAAACTGAAGAAGCTTAGAATAAAAGAAAAAAAAAGCTAAAGAAAATCTTCTCTTCAGTATCTAATTTCTAGCTCATATAAATGTGATGAGGATGTCTGAAATGCATACATGACAAAAGACTGTGACACACTTCCAGTTTCCAATTTTATATAAGGCTGAATATATCTTTATGTTGCCACAGCTCATCATATCTCTTGTGCAAACCCACTATCTATTGGAAAATGAATGTGTGCAGACTCTTGAGTCTCCCTTAGAAAAACTCTTGCCTAACAGTAGATTCATATCAGAATATTGGAAATCACTATATTTCCAGTTAATTGGCAAAACCTAGTCTTTTTAATATCTGAATTCAGAGAACTGTAGAAAAACAGTTCTGATAAGGACTTTGAATGCCCCATCCTCTTGCCTTATGAAGACCAATCATATCTATACAATTTGTCTGTGATAATTCTCAAATATTAGGGCAGTATTGTTTAGTCTTAATTAAGGTGTACTCCCACTTGGAGTTCATGAGTCCTTAGATGAAGAAAGACTGAAGGATATACCTATGCATTAATCTCATAGAAAACTCTGACCTTTAAAAATGTGATTTCTATTATTGCGGTCATTTTTTATTTTACTTATTATTAGCTATTACTTAGCATCACACTAATATTTCACTATTGTTTTTTATAATTTTTATACGTTTATTGCTTTGTACTTCTTATAATGCTACATATCTCTGGGAGGTTGTTTTCCTTCTACGTTACAAACTATATATATATGCTATGTACTGCAATTTTATTGATTGGGCTTTTAAAGGATACTTGGAATAAATATGCGTTAGTTTTAAAGAAGTATGTGACACATCTTATTATTTGAATTTTTAGTGGCTAGGCAATGAAATTTACTGCTCAGAATTGATGGGCAACAAATCCAACAACAGGTAGATGGATTCATCAATTTCTTATTAAGAGGAAAAGTAAAGCACAAGGATAAAGGTCAGAGTATGAATAGTCAGCATGGATAAGAGGCTGAAGCCATCACATTGAAAGAAAGCAGTTTCATATTCAGTATTACATTTGAGACTTGTAGAATTATTTCTGTCTGTTTTTAGTTATCTCTACATTTCCAATTGAGGTTCAGTAGCAGATCTTATGCAGCAGAAGCTCTTTTAGTGCCACAGTTATTCTTAGAAAATAAAATAAATTGATTATTGTTTTAGATAACTAAACAGTGTCACCACAAAACGAACACTACTCCTCATATGAAGCATACATCTGGAAATGTTATAAACACTATTATATAAGTCAAAACCAGAAAGTCAACGGGTCTAACTAACCTGCATTTCTGCACAGCTGTTTGCAATGCTTGTAGTATTAGATTTGGCCAGCACATACCACATGGTAAGTTAACAGTATAGCCCTGCGTGCTTCCTCTGTGAATGACAAGCATTGTAGGGCAAGTCAGGCTACAAAACCAATGTGGTAAGCTGGAACAGTATGACGTCTTTGAACTTAGCACTTTGAAGGAAATCTTCATGACACAGTTTTTCTTTAGACCTGTTGCCTTGCTGATTCTGTTGTAGCTGAGTAAAATCAGCTTACTATTGGAATGATGTTGGGAAAGTGATTTAGATCTTTACAGTGGAATTTGACTCATCTGTCTTTAGCTGTCTAGAAATGGGTCTAAGTCACCCAGCTGGATATCTAGAGTCAAGTGGAGTATCAGGCTCAACCTCTCTCTCTCTCTGCAATCTCTCTTACATCCTGTGAATATCTTTCAGCTGTGTGCAAATTTCTGCAATACTTGAGGAGTCACAGGTGGCAGTACACACTTTCGTTTAAGCCAGTGAATTGCATACCTGCATGGCCAGCCTAAGCAAGGTGTAGAAACTATGTAGTTAAAAGGAAGAAATAGGCACCTACAGAATCATTAAGCAGATTAATTATTCTCTGGAAATTCCAGCCCCTCTGATTGCCTACGCAGTGTAGACAATTTTTAGAAGGCTAAAGTTAAACAAGATGAATGTCTGTCTTCGAGACAAAGGCGTTAATGAAGTAACATTTAAAAATTGAGGTGCATGAGAAAGTCTTTTTGCCCACAGAACACACAGGTCTCTGCATTTTTCTCTGTATGAAGAACAATTTAATTCCTTTCTGTAATTTAAGATTCTGTATAATGAAATTTGAGCATATGACACTAAATTAAAATAGAAATTTCCAGGTCATTCTCTGTGAAGCGCATTTCAGTTTTTCATGACAAAGAGATGTGCATCTGAACTTCTGAAGCTGGGGAGGGAATGTAATCCCTGTCTTCAGCTCCCTGGACAAATGGTTTAAATACTGAATATTATATAGTACTCAATATTGCTTTAAATGTAATTACTGGAAGCTCAGTTTCTGTCTGATTTTTTTATTTAAAAAGTTACTCCTGCATTTGTCAGAGGTCCAATCTGATAATGTGTGAATAAGTCACATGACTATACCAGTTTAATGGTAGAACTAAGCTTGTACCTTGTATCTGGCCTCATCACTCCAGTAGGAATCTGGGGACCTCTCTGAGAATTGCATGGAAGTTGGATGACAGCGTCTTTATTTTTTAGGAGGGCATCTGGGTATGGCCCCCTCCTCCAGACTGGAAACTGTAGGTTTAACTCTCCTTTTGCTCCTTCCTTCCCTGTAGAACAGTGCAACAGAGGAAGAGAGAATAGCAATCTTGTGAAAATTAAACCAGTAGCTAGCTAACATCTGTCTCCAGTGAGAATATCTGATTATTTCTCTGAGAGAGCAGGAAAATAAAAATAAGGGCAAACAACAAATTATTATCTGGAGAGAGCAAGGATAACCTGAGAGTCTGCCTGATCCTTGGAAGGATATTTAAGTTTGACCAGACTGACTGAGGTGTTTTCCCCTCCATTTTAATTCTGAAGAAAGCATCAAAGGGAAAGCACTGTGGGTGGCATTGCCACAGAGAATGTGTCTGGCCTTGCTGTAAACAAGGCACAGCAACATGAGACCTGTCTGACCCTCAGCCATGGCAGCACATCTCCCAGGGAGACCAGAATCTTCAAATGCACTTGCACTTGAGACTTTCTTATCCTGTGTTGATTAGAGACAAACACATACACCCCAAAACATGACTCCTATCTGCCCCCCTCTTCACAGACTCCCCTCCTCAACAGCTCCTCAACATTGTCTTTGGAGGTATTTTCCAAGAGCTGCTTTGAATATCTGTGCCTTAGATCTATTCCCACAACCTTCCTTTGCTTCTTGTCTGAGAAGCAGTCTTTTTGAGAGACTCTTGGATTACTTTATCCTCTGCAATTTGACATGTTTTATGAAATAACCCTTCAAATTACCTGCTAATGAAATAATAAAGTTCATGCAGGTTGCAAATATATGCATTGTAAGCCATAATTTAATTTGTTTTCCCACACAAGTCAAAAAAGTTTAGCGAAGCCAAAACTGATGATGGGGTCTCTGTGGGTCACAGGCATGATATCTCAGCTTCTGGGATTTTAGTGCTGCAAAAATTTCTTTCCCTTGGCTGGAACATCACATTTAAATTGTCAACTCAAACATTGTAGGCTTTAAAACTTTGAAACTACAAATACAGTAAGGATCCTCTCTCTATATATGTAGCAATGTAAATATAATTTGCAGTTTGAACTCTGAAAGATGCATTTCCTCCTTCCTATCATAAGCTCAAAACAAGGGAGAGTAGTACAGGAAAAATATAATTTGTTTAAATTTCTTAAGTAAGTTGATCACCTTACAATGTTATTTAGGGAAGACTTCTTTAGTAAACCTGTGAAAGAGGTAGCACTTTGAGGAAGATTAACAATCATCAGCTATTTATGAGGACAGTGATGATTTTTTTAAAACCTCTTTCTTCATTTGACCAAAGAGTACATTCTGATCTTACAGTAAGACAGCAAAGGAAGCCAACAAAATAAGCACTACTCTTTAGTTGAGACAGGAAGCACACAATCAGAACTGCCTTATTTCTGGGACCTCTCCAAAGGAACTGATTTTGTCTAGAAGAAGGAACGGTAACAAAGTCAGACCAACAGAATTTCTTTGTAATCGAGAGACATTTGGATGTTAAAAATGGCAAAATGCTACTCAAACTCATGAAGATTTTAGGACATAGGTAGGCTGTGAAAAATGGTATGGACCAAACTTGGAAGTCTAGATACCGTAATCTTCAATCTGAAAGTCATTTTATTCAATGAAAGCAGACAGTGGACTACATCCTAAGGCATCTGAACTGAGGAGTCAGTATGCAGATGTGTGCATGTAAGCAAGAGCTTGATTTGGTTGCCTGCATGTAGGCATCTACTGCCCACTTAGACATTTGAGACTTTCTACTTGGCCTGAAAACAAAGCAGATCTTCCACAGGTCTTGGTCACATCTCCCGACTTTTACATGTGTTTCAGATATTCTACAGCTTCTCAGATGATACTGAATTCCATTATGGTATTCAGCTAAAATAAGGTCATGGCTCTAAAATTTCCATTATAGCCTACAGTGATTCAGTACTTACTATATATTAAACTTAGGGAGTGGTTCAGCTGACCAGACATGAACTATCTAAACACAAATGTCTAGCATTTCAGATGCACAATTTTATGCAGTACTCTGCATAAGCTGGTGGATGTGAACCAAGGACCAATGAATGTCCATTGTAACACATGGGCTCACACTCAAAGGAGCAGCAGTTGGAAGCTGGGATCTGTGTAGGCTGGAAGAACTCAAATAATCTAAAGTGACAGTAGAAATTTATGTTTCGGCAGCTAAGTCACATTATAAGAAAAGTATTTAATTTCACTTTAGGGTGACCTGAATTGCTCTCTCATCTCTACTTTCTGCACTGACTTCGTTGATTATATTTTGAGTTAAGACACTTTGTACTACAGTTGTCTTAACGTTGTCTTAACCCGTAGGTAGGTGCCTAAATCTGACTTCTAGACCTGGCTTAAACCTGGAGAAGTGAAAAAACGAATACCAGACCGAGTAAAGTTTGCCAGTATGTGATTGCTGTCTGCATTAAAATAGTCAAATGTAAGTCATGTACTCATAGCCATCCAAAAGATAAGAAGAATATATTGGTAGATTGGCTCATCTCTGTTCAACTAAGTAGAGTATACTTCTCTCCTCAGCAATGTGGCACATGCAAAGATAAAAGACAGAGCTGTTCTTGTTACCTTCCTTCCAGGCAGCCTCCCAGGCACTCCCAAACACTCACGGGGTCTCAGAGACAGAAGGAATCGGCGACTGCTCAGAACAGTGCTGAGGTCTGCATGAGGGAGCTATTCACATCCCTGTGCACCTGCAAACAAGCCTAGGAGTTGGCAGGAATCTATTTCATAATGTTTCCTTTCCAGATAACCTTTGATAATCATCCTCCCAATTGCTTTTTCAAAATTAAATGCTGTAATTCCCTACTTGGCTGGAACACCCAAGCTGTACAGTCATCAAGACAAGGGAAGCGAGAAAGTGCTTGCCTTACAGGAAAAAGGCAGGAGTGTCACAGAGGAAATGAAAAGGATTTGTTCTAATGAAGCTTAGCACCTGCACTCACAATGATATAGTACTGTGAATTCAGCAGCTAGTGCAGGTCCGTAGGATCCCACCAATGCATATTTTAACACCCTAGCTTCTTGTTGGATGACACAATTCTCCTGAAGTTAGGCAATACTAGGAAATTCAGGGGTTTGCAATGGGAAAGCACAAGGAAGATTTGTAAGAAAATCCTTAAATTATTATAAACTATAATTAATAATGGAAACAATTTTGTTTTCTGGATTTTTTTCCAGAATATTCACTCACAATGAATAAAATTGTCTTTCAGCATTCCAAAAATGTAATCAGGCTGAAAGCATCAGAGCATGTCACCATTGCCAAATTACCGATTGTCTTCTTTCTTTTCCCACTACAAAGCTGGAACAAATAGCTTCAGGTGGCACTGCCTTTTTAAAGAAATATGGTCAATTATTAGGCTACAGGTCTTCTCTTAAGCACTTCTTTCTTTGATATTCTTGCAGCAGAAAACTGAAAAATGTCAGCTTCAGGAAATATGGTACACATAGGACTTCCCTGTGCATAGATCTCACAATAATCTGGATTATGAAAATATTTGTAGGAACTTCCTGCCTTTGGAGGATTTTATTCTGTTTGATCATTAAACTTAGTGATGTCAACACCATTTTTTTCATTCTGTATTGATTTCCATATATTACTTCCTTTTACCTGTTGCTGGCAGAAGCAAGAAATTCATATTCTCTTCGTTCTATTCTCTCCTACCTATTTGCTCCAAAAGTATGATACCCGTGTTAATTTTTTTGTTCAGGTAGTTCAATTTTAGCCCGACTTTATCCATCTTTCTTCACAATGATGCTGTTTATTCCTAGTTGTAATTTTTATGTAGGATGTATTTAGTTATATCGAGATATTTTACAAAGTTAGCTAAATGATGCATTATGGCAAGCCAGTTTGTCTTTATCTATCAAAGCCTAAGTACTGGTGATCTGTATCAATCCTGTGTGGCTATCCACCCCTGGTTTGGCTGATATATCTGTGAAGTGTATGAGACTATTAGATTCCTACACTTGTCATGTGCACCTAATTGTCACTGCAAGTATACAATAAAAAGGTCAATTCCTTGCTGAACTAAAGTTTGAAAAGGACTAGAAAGAGATATTTCATAAAGACGATGGAGAGTTTGATTTATATGCAAGTAATGTCATACAACAAACCACCAGGCTTTTGGGTGCTCAGTTTAAATCAACACTTTTTGTGGGTCTGGCTGAAACAGCATACAGCACACCACAGCTTATGAGTCAGTTTTTGTTAAATTATGTTTGAATGCACATGGACTCCTAGTATTTGTGACAGTAAACAAGTAACATTTCCTCTGCTGCTTTTAACCAAAGCCAAATAAATAATTGATGAACATAATCAATAATATTTTGGTTTATATAAGATGGTGCATAGCTCAGTCTGGAAATAAGAAAAAGGATGAGGGACTTGAAAAAGGACACCCCTAACAAGCCCCTTGTTACTAAATTAAGTTTAGATAATTCAAGAATGGATTTCTAAAACCCAATTATATGTACACTCCTTTGTTTTTTTTTTTGCCTGTAGTGAGTGGCCTATATGGTGGCAGACATTTTCTCTTTTCTGGTTTAAGAACATCAACAAGAGGAAAAAGTATAATTCTGTGCACACAGTTCTTAATTCTTGAGTTTAGAAGAAATATTTCTAGCAGCACGTAAGTATGGCTACTTTTAACCCATTCAATATTTATTCTTCTGTTATTCTAGTATGATGACAGAAATTGAAGTTATGTTTTAAATGGATCCACTAAGTAATTTAGTTTAATTATTAAATTTGATTCAATATTTAATTTGGTTTAATGAAAGTGGGCTTCCATAAATGTATACATTTAACTGATATATATTGGGACTGTATAATTTTAAATAAACTAAATATTTAATAGAGAACACTTATTTGAATTATTCAGTATACAGACTAGATAACTGATCTACTCTTTCAAAATAGAGGATATACAAATGACACATTATAATAATAACATATTTCCAACCAAGAATAGGTTTAAAACACATTAAGCACATTGTTGATTCATTTCTGGTCAAGCAAACCAATCTCTGCTTAATGGAACCGACCATTGAGAACTCATCAAGAAAGTTTCCAAAGATATTGTAACTTCAATATAGCTCACAAAACCTAGACTATTAGAATATGCAAGAGTATTGTAGTGGCAAAATGATTCTAAATCTACTGTAACAATATAATTTTCCTCTGTTTTTTTGTGAACAGTTAAATGTTCAAAAGATTTGTACCTAATGGTTGTTTAGTATTCCAGATCAGATTCAAAGAGCAGAATACTCAAAGTCACAGTTAAATTCTCTAACCAAAATACATATTTCATGTTAATGTTACATCATAAGGAAACTACAGAAAATGAGAAATAAATTAACTTCAACACTCACCTAATTTCAGGTGTATGTGTCATGTCTACTGAAATAAACGGGACAATACTTAGCTGAGGCTTACATTTTTTACAAAGAATGCGAATGTTTATAAGCATATGATTGTGCTGAAGGATTTTGTTGAATCAATGAATGTGCTTCAAAAATCATGTATCATATAAGTATCCTTCTCCTTGCTTGTCAGCAGACGAGATCTGCATTTCTGTCAGAAAGTATCTTATTTGACTGCCAATGAAGACTGCTAGGCAGCACTTGTGATATATGGCTGTATAAATGCTTGTGCCAGCAGAACTGATGGACCAGCAGGGTGATGCCTGGAGACAAGAAAGAGTCAGTAGCATTGTCAGATGTGGAGCCAGACTCTCCAACAATGAAACTGCATCTTAATAAAGGGAGAGACAAGTTTTTAATCTGAAGAAAAGAGAATTAGAAACTAATTAAGATGCTAAAGCTGGTACAGATTATTCTTCTTATTAAAGACAAGCTTGGGAATGTATTTGGTTATCTTATCTACTGTAAATTTGCTTTCTCTTTCAAATCTATGCTTTCAGGTAAACACTCTTTTATCCATGTCAAGGCGTAACAACAATGCATTCCTTATCCATAGTGAATGAAGCTTTTGCAGGCCACATAAGAGGCACCAGGTCTCAACACTCTGCAGTGCACAACACCAGGGGTGGTGACATCTGCCTCCCCCTGCGTGCTCTTCTCTCTGCCTGGGCATCACGGGGCTCAGGAAGGGAAAATCTTCTGTTTCTAGGGAGACTTTTAAGTCATGAAAAAAAAAAAAAAAAGTGTCCATATGACCAGATTAATTCCTACTTTGTTTGAAAGATAGGGAAATGGAGAATGTGGTCTTTTTGTCTATAAAAAAGGTGCTTTCTAAAGCACATTAGTCAATCTGCTTCTACTTTTGATAAAAACAGTAGTAACAGTTCTTCAGCACACACAAAACAAATTAAATCTGTGCAATTTCACATGAAGTACAGGTGGCTACTGTGAAAATCTTTGTAAGAATATGAAACATCTATTGATAAATCAATGTTCACATTATTTAGTTGTGATTGGAACATATTTCTTCATACATTTTTGTAGTAACAGAATAAGTTTATGTAAGATTTTGATGCCCCTAACAGATTATTCTTGAGTTTTATTAGCAGCAGGAAGAACTAATTTGAAATTGCTGAAAATTTGTTTATGAAGCACAGCCAGAAAGTACTCAGAATAACGTAAAAACTCATGGACTTTCCTACCCTGATACGAAATAATAAAAGATTCTTACTGTAGCCTTTTCCATGATGGGACATAACTCGGTTTTATTCAGAACTGTAATCTCCACTATAAAATCATGGAGCTTTTTTGACTGTTCCTGCACTCAACAGGAGAATAGTAAAATAAATATATTTGTATAATCTCATGTCCCTTTCTAGCATGTCTAATCAAAGTTTTGGGTGTTTAGAAATCCTGATCCCCATAGTAGCCTCTGGGAATCCCTAAGTATTTGCAATGTAATATGAAAAGTACTGTCCTACCCCAAATTTTCAAATGTTCTTAAGAACCCTAAAGGAACAGAAATGGATGTGGGAGAAGGGGGAAGAAAGCATAGTACACGGGATGATATGCAGACTATGTAAATTTCATTTGGTGAGTCATTTGCAATTTCATGCTTTCGCTGAATTTTAAATTGCATCAAATCGCAAACCTACAGCTAAGACCAGCATTTCTGGGCTTCAGTTGTAATAGTTTAAAACAGCTGAAAAACAGTATTGGCTAAGATAGTATGTACAAAAGTACCTTAGTAAGATTTCTGTACTCGCGTTGATTAGAAGCTTCAATCAGAGCACTATCTATCGAAGTGAGGGTTAGGCACCGAGGGCAGAAGGCACGTCACATGAAGATTGAGAGGGAATTAGCATTTTCTTATTTGTTAACATGACCTTTCCTATCTCGACTACCAGTGGGAGAAAATCGGGAAAATGAATGGGGGGGAGGGAGGGAAGAAGAAAAAAAGCACACCACCACCAACAAAAAAACCCTACAAGAAAACCTTGAGAACAGATCCTTCTTTTTAACAGAACTCTTCTGTTAAGGTTTTTTAAGTATTTGTGCCAGATTTTGTATGTTCCACACTCCTGATTGTGGCATGCATGCACACACAAATTAAAAACATAAAGTAAAAAAAAAAAAAAAAAAAAAAAAAAAGAAGGAAAAATTCCATGGAGAAAAATATATTAACAGTTTTGGATGAAACTCATGCCATTGCATGAGAGTGTGCTGGCAGTGTGCTGAAATTGTCACTAATGAACAGATGATTTAGCTTTTATATTAACTTCACAAACCTTCTTTACACAAAGTCTGAAATAGGCCAGCATATCACTAGTGTTAATGTTCCATTACATTAATTATTTGCTAATGGATTAATTCAATTTATAACAAAAGAAGTGTTTAACTGTCCAGTTTTGTTTGCCTTAAATCTATATAAACTTGAAATACAGTCTCCTTGACAAATGAGGTTACTAGAAACTAAATGGAAAATCTTATTTGCCACCGCAGTGGTGACATGAAGAATTGCAGCCTTTAGCTCAGGGCTACTAAGCTCTTAATAATGAGAGAAAGGTACTCCATCTTCACCTATAGCCACAATTACAATGAACAAAAATAGCTGCCAAGGCTTTTACAAAAAATATTCATGACAATGTGAAAAATATTGATTTTAAAAGCCAAGAAATGAAATATCTTCTAAAGTGCTTCATTCGATTCAGTTATTATTTTCCAAAAGAAACTGAGGAGACCACAAAGCATCTTGCAGAAATCCTACATTAAACATAAATCCTCCTGGAAACAGCATAAACAAGAAATCCCAAAATCTCCATGAATTAATGCATCTCTTGAGTGACCAAGACCTATGCAAAGTGTGCACCCTGACTTGATATTATGTTTGAACGTTGAACCTTGAGCCATTCTTTTTCCTCCCCCACCTCTTTTTTTTTTTTTTTTTTTCTTCTACCCAAAAGAAAAATTTAGAAAAATGTGTCTATATGTGTGAGCCCCCAGTATGCCATTGCATAGCTTTCTGCTCTGAGATGCTCAGGGTGTCATGTAGGGGCACTGCATGCTGATTCTGAGCCATTATAGTCACTGCACACCGGATCTGCAGTGTGCTTCTGAGCCATTATACGTGTCAGATGAGATGGCAAAGTCCACTACCCTGAGTCCCCGTGCATTTCTCCTGATCAGAACATTTATTTTTGTCCTTCCTGCACTAGAGCAGTATGTCTGTTTGGTACATAAACACAGGAAAGATTGGTTTAATTTTGAACAGAATACTGGTTTTATTGCAAAGTGGGAAAAATAATGGTCAGGGAAACATGCTGGATAATCTCAGATCTTACAAATCCTTTTCTGTTACCTATCCGTACTTTTCAATTTTAACTTTTATAGTAGTTAGAACTTTGAAAGGCTCTAGGTACCTCATTTCCACTGAAATCACTGGAAGATAATAAATATCTTTAACAATCTAAGTCTATGTAGTTTCGGAGCCTAAGCCTTCATTTTGAAAAGGGACTTAGCAGCCAAATGTTAAAACCATTTAAGTTGGGAGTGTAAAGATGTAGACAGGACCCTAATGAGATTTTCAAAGTGACTGACTCCCACTGAAATCAATCTAGCTTAAGTCCTCCTGGCTTTCAGTAGGATTAATGATTCTCTGTAAGTAAAATTATTTTGGAAATGAGGGTCCCATAGTTTCAAAAATCTTACTGGTGCTCCCTAAACTACAGTGCTATTATTTAGTGTACATATTTTAGCTTGTTTGATATATGTCGGGCTTTGACACATTCTTGCTCACATTAGCCAGAAATACAGAAATACATTAAGTCAGGGCTCAGTTCTCAAGAAACCAATAGTACTGTGTGTATCTTGGTCTATAGCTCACAGGTTAGAAAAATGATGGGTTAGGTTCACGTCCTTACCCTACTGAGGGCATCTGAGTACGTGGGTCCCCATTTCATGATGTGTCCTAGCAAACCTGAGGATCACTAACATATTGTTTTATTACCAGATACTTGGGGCATGGTAGAACACGAGTAACTGACAGAAAAAATATTTTGGCCGTCACTATATTCTGGCAATGAAAATTATTTGTTATTATGCAAGAGATTCAAGTTGAAGCCCACATAATTTTCATTTTTCTTCCAGAGTGGAGCAGATTCACCTGGAGGAATATAAGCTGGGAGTGTCTAAATGACATATTTTAAATAAGCTGATGACTATCCTCTCAGTCTTCCTGAATGGCACCTTCATGTCAGACATTTGAAATCTTGCCTACAGCTACCTTGAGGGCATGAAGGTGGGATCCATCACACATGACCTGAGATTCATCCCATTTGACTTGATCATGTATATTTACATACATATACATGTGCACACATACATATACATACATACACATGTCCAAAACAGCTGAGATAAAGAACAGTTTAATTACTTCTTCATTATGCACTAGCTAGGTGATGGAAGCTCAAGCTAAAAGCTAGTGTTACCCTGTGTCTCTTCATCTTGTAACCTCTTGCTGTCTGAAACAAGTCATGTCTGTGAAGAAAAATGCAGGTCCATGGCAGACGTGCCTCTCTGGAATGCTAAAACAGGGGCATCCCCAAACAATCTTTGGTGTGGCATCTTCTTAAGGGAATGACTGGTTAGTAAAATTTATTTCAGAAATGGACTTCTGGGTTCCCATGGTAGCTTAATCATTTATACAAAATGGTACCACTTCATTGAGAGTGATTGTGAAAAATTATGTCAGAATACTTAAGCAGTCACATGCTCCTTCATTTTTTTTTTAATTCTAAAGATGCCCAAGTTACATTTTTTCCATTAATTGAAATATATGTGGTTTTTTTGATCCTTTCAAGTGAGGAAAGATAAGTGAGGAACAGATAGATCTATTTTTTTTCCTTCCTCCTTTGTTTGCCACACTGGCTAGAATAAAAGATTAATTTAAAAAATGTTTATTCCCATAGTTCTGATTACTAGTTCCTGGGCCATGGAAATGGAAACAGATTAGTGGGTAAGGAATACCAATCCGGGGTGGGGGGGGGGGACAAACAAACAAACAAACAAGAAAAATATTGACTAGTGCATGTAAAGTAATAATTTCTTGTCAGTCCCTGTAGGTGTTTTACCCCGATAATTTCAGGATAGGTAGCACTCGCTTTTTATAAGCAGGACAGTAGAGTTTAACAGACCATCTATCAATTATTGGTCATAATACTGTGAACCTCTTAAAGTGGCATTGAGCTTTCAAGGATGTTTTAGAAAAGTACAATAATGCTAGAAAATATATGTCTCTAATGGTAGTTGGGGAATTACAGAACAAACGAAGCTATCCCGTCAAGTGAAGACCAAGCAAAGCATGGTACTTTTAGGACTCTATTTCATGTTATTTTGAAAAAGAATAAGTTTGTTTTAACTGAAACTGGTATTTTATTTTTAAACTCTTTTTAATTCATGCTAATATAAGCAGGTATATATTTTTTTCTCCAGTAACAGATTGATGTATCTGAATCAAAAATGGCAAATGATAAGAATTACATTAAACACTTCGTTGTTATAGCAGTACTTTTTGTTGCATTCATTCCAGGTAACATTAGGAGAATGCTTTATACCTAGTTTATTTGTTTGCTTGTTTGTTTTGTTTCCTCCTCACACAAATATTCAATAACAGTTGAATCCTGTCCTAAAGAAAAGCCTTATACAACACTTGTATAGAAAAAATACCTAGGACACAAATGCCATAGAGTCTGTGCACAACCCTTCTGCTGCAGAGCAGATTTTATTCTTGTTGAATATTGCCAGACAATGATTTTTGTATTAACTCCATTACCATATGAAATGTATCAGGGCACAGCTATGGGCAGATGCTCTAGAGACAATAGGAAGTTAATGGACCTTAACTTTAGTTGATGTCAAATACTGTAGCTCCACCAAAATCAATACAGTTGTCCTGGCTTATGCCAGCTGTGGGCCTGGTGCCAAGACTCAGCCTTGAGGAACATCATGCGTGATACAGCGTCAGGAACTACACTGCTGGAAGCAGTAGGACTCATCCTGTATTTTTTTATTCAGGATGCAAGATACACAGTTTTCACCCTACGTCATCTTTTGAACTCAACAGGATATGTGGCATGAAATTAGTAAGGGTTACAGAATTGGCTTTTGAGATAATGTGCCTTTCTTTGTGGTTGGACCAAAATCCCATTCCTGCTGAAGTCAATGAACATTTATAGCAAAGCAATTTCACCATTTTAGCTTCAGTTTTACAAGTCTGTGTGTTTTATTGGCCTTTTTTGAAGCTCCAGATCCTCTGATTACTCGTCAGTCTCAACCTCTATTTAAAACCAGCATGTTTTAATTTGTCATTTAGTCCCTAAAGACTCAAGTCTGTAAAAGCAAGTATAAATAATTCCTTTAAAAAACCTTAATGATTTTAAACTGAGCTCAGGAGTTGGAAAGCTTGAGTTGTGATTTTGTAATTATCTGGGATTGGCAGCTGCATCAGGAGGACCAAGAATGCATTGCCTTTCAACTGCATAAGCATAATTCACTGGGCTTCCTGACGTGCCTGAATGTGTGGGGGTGGGATTTTACTTTTTAAGAGAGTTGGAGAGTTTATTCACACCTCTCACCTAGCAGTTGTATCTGCCATCCCAGTTGTAGGGAGGAAAATAAGAATACCACTCTGATGAATATTCATGCCTGATGAATAGTTTTAACATTTCCACAGCTGGACTCCGGCTGAGCAATCACAGCAGCAGTCAGAAAGTAATATATGTGAAATGAAGCTATTTTCAGGCAATATTTTCTAAATCAAATTGCCAGCTGAATGCTGATAGCTATGGATCAAATACTGTAGCCTGCAGTAAGTAGGCTTATACTGCATGAATAAGCACACATAGATATGAGACTATTTCTCACACAGTTATTCTGCTTATATAAACAATGTTATTCTTGTCAATAACATGCAACACCTGTAAACAATGCCCTCAGTCTGTTGTAAGCAAGAGTTTCCATGTCAATGAAACATCAATGTCTACAAGCAGGAAAATGGATAAGTTTTATCGAAATGTAATTTTTAATAAATGAGTTATGTTAACTGAACCAATCATTTTACACTTGGTTTGTTGAATTAGGCAGGAAAATATGACTTTTTTTTCCTGTTTTTTTGTTAGAAAGGAGCAACTACTATTGTTAGATTTACAAGCATGTTGGAAATGAAAACATTAACCAGTCAACAGAAAAGTGCCCATCAGAAATTACTCATACTGACAGCAAAGTTTCCAGGTAAAAGTGAGAAACAAAAATATCAAATTAAAAAGAGACATGGACAAGAATAAAGGAAAGATTTACTTGAAATGATCTAGTAGACCAAAAGTCTCTTCCATACTCTGTACTTCCTTGCTGTCTTCTTCAGATGAGAAAGGCCATGCTACCTATGGCAGTTGCACAGCCCGCTGAGATCCGGAGCCTTCAATGGGGCAGTTGATGGCTCCTTAGTACCTTTTGTGCCCCATTGTGCCTGTCCCAACTTACACATTTGGGTGGTACCACGGTGCTGAGGGTCACATCCTCCCCTACCCAGAGTGACTTCACTTCCACCCAGCTCAGGGGGCAGGAGAGGTGGGACCTCAGTTGATTGACAGGGTTCTCAACAAAGGAGGTGCCCAGAGAAGCTTCTGGACTATGTGGTAGTGCCCACAGCCAGATCTGACCAGGCTATAAAGTGGGGTCTCTGCCAAAGATACTCTTTGAATGATCTTCTTGGAGCAGTGAGTCTGTGAACTGTCCCCAGCATCTAAGGAGACTTCCTGGGATTTAGAGCGCCTCCTCCTGTGGTGAGTGGTTATTTACTGGATATATCCTTGAATGAGTCCTTGGCTAACCCTGGCAAGTGTGAACCCTCGCCTAACCCAGGTGAGTGATTATTTCTTCCAGGTATTCATGAAAAGGGGCCTCTGGTTTTGTTTCTTGAGAGTGAATGTGTGCACCTCATGGATCCCCATTATTCTTATGTTGTCGCATCCCAATAATCTCCTCAACTGATATCCAAACCTGTATTTTACGTTGCCATAGAGCTAAATAATTGTATAAAACCTGTTTCTAGTTGGTTTATTGGCTACACTTTTTCCAGCTAGAATAAAGTCAGTTTTGGAACTTGTTGTTCACCTAAAATTGACTTTTGGGGTGCCTCCATGACACTATCGTAGTAGCAAAACCAGAATTCATTGAAGGGATTTGGTGTCAGGAGTGTCATTAATTACAAGTCTAATCTTAAGCACATTAAATTGACTGAAATAGACTTTAAGACACGTAGTAAAAAAACTTTTTGTGATACCATTCTTCCTTTTTCTCTAAGTACCGGAATTTTCTTAATGAAGAATACTCTTCTGATTTTTTTCAAGAGATTCAAATGCAGATAATATTCTATTATTAACAACATATTCCTCTTCTCATTGTAGGATTTGTGCTTCTTTAGGCTATCCTGTTTTCAATAAACTATTATTCCAAAACCTTAAGGAGTTAAGATAATGATTTTCCTAGTGAGCTGTACCTCAGGGTGAACATTTTTTAGAACATTTCAACAAAAAAAATCAGGCCAGATGTTTCCTGGGAGGAAGGGAAAAGAGGTATTTGTTTCTCCACATGAAAAAATCTGGAGATTTTATTTAAAAGACACCACAATCCAGAGCAGGGATTTGGAATTAGGCAGGGACATGGTCTCTACAAAAGCCAGCCCACATTTTTCACTCTGTAAACTTTTGAAGTACACTGTTTCCCATGTACACAGAATAGCTTTGGCAAAACTTCATTTCCTCATTTTTATTTTTAATTTTTTGTATTATATGAACACCCACCAGTGTTGGAAATGTAGACATGCAAACGTATATAGGAAATAGCATGCAAATAGTGACTGGGCAGAAATTCCATTTAAAATTAAGATCGTAAGTCTAAAATCCCCTTGGGGGCAGAGGAACAAAATCTTTGGCTAACACTTTAAAATCAAACTTTTAATTACTTACTACTATAATAAATGAACAAATAGATGTTGAAAATATCAGGTTGGAAGAGACAGTTTCTGTGAAAAAACAAGTGATTTGGAGAGGAACTTTTTTTTTTCCTGTTTTAAATGCAATCAGAATTAGCTGTTGTAGTAATCTTATAAAATAATGAGATTTTTTCATCCTTAGCAATGTGTCTTGAACGCTTTAACTGCATAAAAATTAAAATATTTTAAAATATTAACACTTGAAATTAGTAATTCTAACTTCACAGACAAAACAGGTTTCTTTTTCATACTGAAAAAAAAAGAAGACAAAAAAAGAAGAAAAAAAGAAGACAAAAAAACTTTTGTTCCTGACTTCTTAAATTAAAAAAAAAAAAAAAATCCAAGCCAAACAGGAACAATAAAAGCAGTAAAAAGATAGTATCAATTTCAAGTCAATACTGCTTTTATGAATAAGGCCAAAAGTGTACAAGCAAAAACCTCAGTGGGCAGAGATGTAGAACAATAATACAGATTTGAATGATGCTCAAATATCCCAACAGCCTTACCTAATTAACTCAAATGATGGACAGTTTTAAGCTCTTGGAGCAAAATAGTAAAAAAGTTCTTCTCATGCTCTGTTCATGCCTGTCAAATTATGTTCTACAGTAAGGCAGTCTTGCAGCTTGTCTTGCCTATGTACCTTGCTCAGGATGGGAATATTAAAATGATATCTCTCCTGTGTAATTTTCAGACTGGGTCTTGCTTTAGAAGGAAAAATAATAATAATGCTAATAAAATACTTCAACTTCAGAATGTTGCTGAAGGAAATTAGACACAAAGAAATTTCTGTTATCTGAAACAGAGGCAAAGCTTTATATTGTTTCTATGTGGATTCCCACATTTCCTCTTTTTTATTGTCTTTCTCCTAATGCAAACTGCATTTGATATCTCTAAGAAAACACAGTACAGGAGTAAGATACAGACATGGATAACAAATAGCTATAGCTTATATATCATTGTGGTCCTATTCTTTAGGTCACACTGCTTCTAATATGCTTTTAACCACTTAATGCACTTGTTTTGTGAACTGATACATGCTGAAAGGTTTTGATAGTAAATCAAACAAAATAAATTTTGCTTTTGAAGAAAAAAGCTGCTCTCCTAAATTTAACTCTGAGACCTGATCTATGGGTTGCCTTAAAAGTAATCGCTTTCAGTTTTCTTTTTGTTGTTGATATTGTTACCTTTTTAGCCAGAAGGATTTAATTGAAGAATAAGCTATCAGATTGTAAGAAGATGAAGAATGAAGGTCACAGCCTTTCTATTTTATCTCTATATTACTTTAAGCCTCAAACTAGCTCCTGGGATAATGCCCGTTACTGCAAAAATTTATTTCCACTGATCTTTTATTTGCTGCCCTTATAATGAGCAGTGCTCAAGTGCATGCAAGCATCTAATACACAGAAACATCTTGTGAGAAGATGACAGCTTGCTGTTGTCTTTAGACTCGCTGTAGACACAAGAAGCCCTGGAGTACAGATACTTTGTTATATTTTTATTAAAGTCCTAGGATATTATTAAATGTTTACTGTATAGTTTGGCCAATTGTCAAAGTGGCGACATTAAGGCGGGAAGGATGTAGGGTGCAAAGAGAGGCAAATACGGCTGCATTTCTCAGAAAGCAGAGTTTCAGTGGGGAGGGAAGAGGAAAAGACACTCAAAAGGAAATAGGATGAACCAGGAAGGAAGAAGAGTCCCAGAAATGCCCAAAAGATTCAATATGGATGAATTTAAAGTGTTAAAAGAATAGATGTCTGTAGGAGAGTGGGAGAAGGTGGCAGGTATCGTAGCTCTAAAAGCTACAAAGAATTTCATTTATTTTCCTAGGATGCATAACTATATTGCAGAAAAATGTCTAATGTTCACATTATAAACTACCATTGTAGGCACATGGCTTAATAAATGTAAATTAATAACAGGATTCTGGCAATATTTAACAAACTTTGGATGCAGGCAAACAGAAGAGGAACCCAGGGATCTGAAATGCCTGTATGGTCTACTTTTAGCAAGTGTGAAACACTACCTAAGTCTGTTTAAAGTCACTAGCTGAAGATGAACAAACAAGTATCTGTGATCTCTATGTTGCATGTGCCTGTCGTGGCAGTGGCTTGACCTCTCAATTTCTGTCATTTAGAAAAAAAAAAAAAAAAAAAAAAAAAAAAAAAAAAAAAAAAAAAAAAAAAAAAAAAAAAAAAAAAGTGGTTGGGCTCCATAATGGTCTAGCACTCTGAAGTTTAGCATATCTTCATATGCAGGTTTATTGAAAGTTGCTTGTTGCAGTATATTTCCTTAACGTGAAAAGTCATCAATGTCAGTCTGGTAGACTCTAGAGATTCTCTGGAATACATTTCCATGCTAGTATTCCATTAACCCATTACAACGGTCATTCCTGTAATAGTAGTTCAATCCTGGTTTTGCTAGAGATACCCAAGTGGTGTAGAAGTTTCAGGCTTTCTGTCACAAATTTTCTGCCTCTGCAGTTCTTGGGTTTCCACTGTCAGCTGTATTTCTTGCCAGCATGGGAATCTCTTCCCTTTTTCTTCGTAGGTGAAGACTACCAGGAAATTCCACTAAAAATATACGCTTTTCTCCAGCTGTTTTTTTTAGATTGTTTCTACCTCTGATCGGTGGCTGCTTCATGGAATAGATTCAGCATAATAGCAGACTCTTAGAAGTTCCTTGTTCTTGAATTAAGAAAATAATAAATTCCAAGGTACAACTCCATTGCTAGAGCTTACTAAAATCCATTCCAGATGCAGGTGGATTAATAGTGGCATTTAGACTCTTGAAAGCATTGAGTTTCTTTTGATATTGCTTTTGTTTAAACCCTACAGTATATTTCACAAGTTGAACATATAAAATGTCCTTTTTTTTCCCACAGAAATCAAGACTGAAACTGTTAGTGGGTTAGTAAATTAAGATTCCTGAAAAGCACACAAAGCAACACAAGTATTTCATCAGATTCAGGTTCCTATTAACCACAATTTCTAAACCTTTCTAACAAGCAGTTTCTGTTTTCCATCAAAAACTGTTATGAAATCTTGCAATTAAATTAATGGAACATTGTATCACTAGATACTGTCTCTAAGACATTTTTGAAGTTTGCATAGCCTGAGGACTTTTTTTATTTTTAAATCAAGCTTGACTGTAAAGATTTCTAAAGTTTGTGCAAACAACCACCTAGTGCCTGATGAAGGTTCTTGTGCTTTGAAATGAGAGAAAAACCCAACCCAAAACAGATTTTGCATGGCTGTGAGTCTCAGTTTTTTGTGTTAATTCTTCTGTTTATGACTTGATAGTATAACCTGAGAGTTTTCTACTTGGAAGGATTGCTCATATACATCTAAAATCACAGGATTAGAAGGTGCAAAAGACAAGTGACCTTATTTATAATTTGATAGACTTTCAGGCCACAAAACACCATCCAGTCTGATCTCCTGACGAAGATCACAGGTCATTATTTTTTTTCTTAAGATGTTCCTATAAAAAACCCAAATATTTTTATTTCACTTAAGTGCATCACTCCCCAAATAGACAATGGACGAGAGAGAAGTTCTGTAATTACATAGTGCTTCTGCTGGTGTTTGGGCACATGAGAACTGCCTAAGTGACCCTACTCACCAATCATGAGTGATTTTTCATAAAATTTGATGAAGGTTTTTGATAGCTACATTAACTGGTTCTGTTTCCTTGGCCACTTGGGCCTGTTTTCTTTGGCTGATTGTGATCTTGTTGCTCATTTGGTATGTGTTGTAGGAACAATTCATCCTACTCGTAAGTGAGATCCTGCATCTGGTAAAAAGATGCCAGCTGATATCCAGTCCTTACATTTACTCCCTTAGAAGTCCTAGGTCCAGTGACATTCACAGAACAATTTCTAGTAGTAATAAAGACTGCAGAATAAAATGTTGGAAGCCTCAAATTAAAACCTTAGTTTCTGACAAAACTTGTGTTGAATAGTACGTAAGGAGTTTAGAAAAATGTTCACATAATGAGTTAAGTGTGTGGTAACAGAATTTGAGCCTAACAGTTCGGGTAAGGGTTTAACATCCCAAACGGAATTGACGTCATTAAGGAAAAGAGTGGCTGATGAAGTCTCTGAAGTCTTTCATGTTCTCTCCCCACCTACATCAAAATTTTATATGCTAATCATGCACACATACTTTTCTCACAACCACTCGTGTGATTATTATAGATTATTTATATTATAGTACTCATGCGATTATTATTAATTATTTGTATTATAGTTGTGCTTAGAGGCCTCAACAAAAATCAAAGCTTCGTCGTGTTACTTGCTTCATGAAACTGCTGGAGACGGTCTCTGACCTGCAAGCCTCTGGTTTAAGTAGGCAAGGCAAAAGAGAAACAACATGATCTGTGTAAGTTCAGAAGGGCTGAATGATCAGTGGATGAGGGCCTTCAACACTGTATCCACACCTAGTCTTGGGAAAATCTGTCTCCTGGGCCTTCATGACTGCAATATGCCATATTTTGTACTTGGATAAGGCTTTTCAAGCAGCCCTAATATCAGTCCAAATGCAAAACACTTTTATATACAGTAGGCTTAAAAACAAAGTAAAAATTCAAAAATTAAAACAGGGTGCAAAACAAATACGAGAACATACCATTTGTCATGCTTTGTTTTTGATGTCACACTAGCAAATGTGCTGTATCTATTAACCTTTCTATAAAGAGTAGAAGGTAAGCTAGTTAACATTTGACAGCTTTACAGAGTCTATTGACTTCTAATGAAAAATTCACTACTACAAGGTATTTTCCTTATAACTGTCTACTTCATACAGTTTGTTACTGAGACAGCCCTTAAAATCCTCATGTTTTACTCTCTAAGGTTCCCATATTCCTTTAGCAAACACAAGCAGATGTTATCATGATGATTTATTTACTACAGGAGCTTTAATTTGTTCTCTCTGAGTTCTCTCCACACAGAAGATGACTTTCAGGTTGTTAGCTGATAGCATATGCTGTACAAAACACATGCATTTTGTTGCTTGGTCCTATCCAGTAGTTTACTGGGTCTCTGTCAGAATGCTGGATGCAATGAAAACTCATTGTGCGGAAAGGTTAATGGGTACAACATGTCCTTCTTGCACCTTGGAGAGCATACAACACGTTCCCAAAATTACAGGAAGATAAAAACTTGTGATGGTATCGTTGAATGCCTGTATGAGGATGCAGGTGCTCTAATGATGAGTTTGTGGCAGAATCTCTTAGGGGGAAGGGTTGAGAGCAATTCCCACTCCACAGTGTAATCAATCATTGGACTAGCATATAATTAATACACCAGGTATATCACATAGTAATTTTCCTTTTTAGAAAACTTAACTGTATTTTGCAAGGTAGCTCTGCAGTCCCAGTGTCTATCTGATAGGTCTATGATAAAGAAAAGTTAAAAAAACCCTCAAACAATAAACCATTATTAAAACCCCACAAGAATAAAAGTACATACAATTTAGGGTAACAGTAACTTTGTTTTTACTCGTTTCACACGTATACATGGACCTACTTGTTTTATACTGCACTGTTAATTATTTTATGTCCCAAGGATAAAAGTATTCAGAAGTAGATAAATTTTGCTCTATGACAGGATAAATTTTACTCTATTCCAGTTCTGCAGAGGAAAACCTAACAGGCCCAAGTGTAACCCAGATGGACACAAAAGGTTGCGCATGTGCAGAAGGCAAGGTGAAAGACAGGGAAAGAACAGATTCTGCACATTCTAAGAAGTCGCTTCTGAAGCTCCCTAAAAAATTGGGAGTATGGGTAATCTGCTTGGAAACATATATCTAGAGTCACTGCTCTGAAGCATCAGATAAAGATTAATACTTCTCAATTTTGACTGCTCATTTGTAACAAAACCTTCCATATCAGATTCAAAAGAATTTAAAAATAGCACAGAAAACCTTCAGTTCTAAAGCTTCATTTGTTTCTTTGTTCTCTTATATATTTTGATTCATGGACTTCCAGAAACACAGCAGTTGAGGTTGGAAGGGACCTCTGGAGATCACCAGGTCCAACCCCCATGCTAAAGCAGGGCCACCTAGACCCGGTTGCCCAGGACTGTATCAAGATGTGTGGTGGGTGGTTTTTGTTGTTTGTTTTTTTTTTTTTTTTTTAAATATTTCTAAGGATGGAGACTACAGTATCTCTGGGCAACCATTGCCAGTGGTCCATCACCCTCACAGTATTTTGTTTTTTCCAGGTGTTCAAAGGGAATTTCTGTTTGTTTGTGCCCGTTCTCTTGTCCTGTTACTGGGCACCATTGAACAGAGCCCTCTTTGCATCTTCCCTTCAGCTATTTCTGTACATTACTAAGATCCCCCTGAGATTTCTCCAGGTTACACAGTCCTAACTCTTCCAGATTTTCCTCATATATGAGGTAATACAATACCTTTACATAATTCCATTATTATGCTACCAACAATGCCGGCATTAAATATCTTGGCCTTACCCAAATGAGCTCAATAAATACACAAAAATGATAGCAAGAGTAAAGAGAGACTGGTTAATGAAAGATAACAAAAACCTTGTCAAACTGCTGTGCCAGTTAATATTTGGCTATGTTTTCTATCGCTGCAATACACTGTCATTGCAACTGGAAGTGCAAATATGAAGACACTGAGTATTATGGCTTTTCCAATGTCCTGAATATCTCCTCTGTGTGACTATAATGCTCAGAGCTGTTCATTCTATATACATGATACACTGGCCCACCAGGTACCCATGGACTTGAAAATAATATATGTACTACAAAATGTAAAAAAGAAACCAATGATCTGCATCTTTTTAATTTTAGCAGATATATGTGTATTTTGAATAGTTTTCAGATATTGGTTGGAATTGTAGGCTCAAATCTGAAATTCATAATCCTTTGTCATTGAGAAAAATGCCCCCTGAGAGGAGGGCATTTCTCCTCTTTCTGAAGAGAAAACTCATCGCTGTGTGGATTAGAATACAGCAGATATCTCTGTCTTACAAAGGAGAAGGAAATAACTCTCCTTTAGTAGTATTTGTTAGTAATTAAGTACTAGTTCATTATATTACTGGTATCTGAGAGAGTCCTGACAGAAGATAGACATCACAATATGATGGCTTAGAGAGGTGATGGGAACACTGCTGACCAAACTTTTATAATGTTGTGGAAAAAGACTTGAATGTATTTTTGCAGAAATTACTCTAAAAGGCTTACAAGACAGAATTTCCAAAATACAAAGTTAGCCTCTTTTTCTCACTTTCATAAATGGTTACACCCACTCACTCTCACAGGTTCACATGCTTCCTATTCTTTATTTGGACAAATATAAAAAAAAGTTTAGACTTAATCTGAAAACAATGTCTCATTTCACAAACAAACCCATTCAGAATGTCTTTGTTGTCATGTGTAACAAAAACAACCGTTTAGCTTTCAAAACTGGATACGAATGGGAAGTGTCCTGATATTCCGCGTAAGTCACCTACATCAGGTAGTTTGGATTTAGTGAGCTTTTAACTATTTCAATGGAAGGAAAATGGCATGGAATCAGTCACCCACTTTTGTCTTCTGCTCTTTCTGACACAGCTAAACTAAGTTTAGATTTTCCTTCAGGCTGGGGTGGCACATCTCCTGGTGTCAAGCACTGAAGCATGTCCTGCCTGGTAGACAAAGAACCAGGAGGAAACAGAAATCTTCTGCAGTGATGTCTGAAGCTGAGTATGTCAAACTGATTGTAAAAATCATGTTGCTGCAGGAAGAGTAGACAAGACAGAGGATTATGTGAGAAAGAGAGCTCCAAGATGAAGGACTTCACATGTGTTTTTCATTTAAGGGTCACTCAAGGATGCTGTTTCTTGCTGCTGACCTTAAAACTTTGCATTGAATTGAAAACATGATGCCAGGAGCACCAGAAGTTCAGGAAGATAATATCCCAGGAGGCTGACTGTCATATGTCATTCCCCCTACTTACATTGCTTGGTTTTGGTATTTTTTTCTAATCAAGGCTTGAAAGAAAAGTTGTCTGTCATGAACTGAACCCTAGGGAAGCTTCATCCGTCTATTAGTGTACACCTATTTAACAGAAATAGCATGAGGCAATAGTTACCTGTTTTCATCCTGAATTTTCACAAGTCTTGACAGTTTAACCTTGCATGAATATTTTAAAATGTGTGTTGAACTTCCCCTTAGAAATGCTACTGGCTGTGGCATAAGCTTCAGTATTACAACTGCTCTGCTGTAATTAGGAAATAGATATCAAAATCCTAAGACAGGAACACCTGAGGTAGCTTATTAAATATTTATCCAGAGTAACACATTAAGCAAAATAATTTAGACAGTGAGTTATTCTAATTAGATGTCCACAATAACCAGCTTTTCAAATCTAAACATTAAGCACTTCATGTGACACAAAGAATGTATTTATGAGGAAAATAAGGTGGCTTTTTTTTTTCAGACCAAGATTGAGAAAATTAATTTTTCCCTATTTCCATTGGTAAACAACCAGTTTAGCTGAGATCAAGGCACAACAGCTTGCCAATTTGGGATAGTAAACCTTATTGATGTGCTATGGCATGTTACTTTTTTTTCCTTTAAATACACTGCAATTGATAAGTATCAGCCATCAGAGTTTCTATTACCTTCTTCTATCAAGTTATTTTACTTTATATATACACAGAAGTTAGTTCTACCTCATGTAATACTACTCACAACAGCGAATTTGTTCTGTAATATTTTTTTCATATACAGTTACTTAAGATTCTTATTATCTACTGTAGATTTACAAGGGCTCTCTGTACCCTCAGAAGAGAAAGTTTTAAGCAGAACTCAAATCCTGTGAAGAAAAGTGTGTCAGTTCATTTTCAGGGCATCTCCATATGTTTGCTGCTCTGTGCAGTTTCTTCTTCAAGTCTTTTGATATTTGTGCCTTTTTTGTATCATGAGTCTTTATTGTCAAGGGAAAATTGTCTGGTTTTGGGAGGGAGTTTAGAAAGTCTCCGGTGCAGTTTGCATCTTGATCCAGATAAATTCACTCTAAATGATAAATTAACCTTTGTCAGTAGTCAAGTTAATTTTACTGCACTTTTCTGGTCAACAGTCATAGAGGGGAACTAATTTTCCCCAGGTTTTTCAGAAATTCAAAAAAACCCACACAACCTTTTGAAGAGCTCATCACAATATATGTGTTTTAGTAGGAGAACAAAGACCATTGCCCGTCTTGTGTCCCAGTGCACACACAAACTACACTGAATTGTGGATTCTGTTCTGACAATAAATTATACTTCAAAATGTTTTCATTAATGATATAAGCATAGCAGGCATGGCAGAAGAAGTGGACACTTGCCATGTGCACTTCACTGAAGACTGAAACAGCCAAACCTTCAGGCTGCTGCTTCTGCTGCCAAGGAACTGAGATGAGCCTGATCAAAATGTGTGGGTTCATTATGGAGCAACAGGACTGGAGAGTTCACTTTTACTTATGGAAATTCTTGCCTTCCTTTTATAACAAAACTAAAGTTGCAATTCACACATACACCTCCATAAAGTTTTCTTACAATAATTGTGTTTCTTATTGAAAAAAAAGTCAAACTATTATTTTTGCCCATTATTTTCCCCATTACTGCACAAACTGGTACTTACTTTATCATCACATACTAATTTATGCAGTTTTATATGTTCCATGATTGTTTTCTTGTGTATGCATATTTGACAAAATAAATAAATAATCACAAATATTGTCTTTTCTTTTAAATGGGGAAAGGAAACAATATGCAACATTAAAGTATTTTTTATTTCATATTAATCAGAAAAGCATTTTTTCTGTTCCTCTTTAAGATCTCACTCTCCTTTCCCAGAAACATGAGCCCTTTTGCCAGCATCCAAAGGAGGAAAAGTAATAACCAACTGGGACAGATACATTCTGTCATTCAACACTATGTATCTGCATTAATCTGTTTTTAATTTGCTTATTGTTCAGCCTGAGCACTAGGGACTAAGAGTTTCAATTTTTCTTCTAAGGAATTCCAAATATGGTCAAAAGTCAAATGGAAAAAGTAACAAGGAATGTAGGTCATGGAAATTCTTAACTGGAAAATTCCCATCATCTGTGAAAGCAGAATATGTCATAGAACCACTGTATAAATACATTGATTACTTTGCCCTTCATTTGCTTTCTCTGTCCTCCTTTATCCTTAAACTAGAAGCTAGATGCTAAAAATTTTATCAGAAACTTAAAGGACCAGACTTTGCTGTGTGAGGAAGTTTTTGAATAAGACATCAAGTTTCTAGCCATCAGAGGATAATTTATTGATACTTGTCAAAAGGAAGTATCAGTCTAACAGAAATCAAGACAAAAGGAATGCTTGATGAATTTCCTTTGAAGTGCCTTTTATAAAAGTCCTTGGTAATACATATTGATGAACTCCAAATTGTCTTGCCTGAAGGGAAAAGAAAGTAGACTGCTTTACACTGTCTTATAAATATTCATCAAAAGAACAAGACTTATGTTTCCAGGCGTGAGGTGAATGATTACGGTTGTATGATTGCCTCGGAATCTGGATAATTAGTAAAACAGCCTATGACAGTGGGAGAATTTTAAACTTGGTACCTTGCCATCAGTCCTTTTGGATTTAAAGACAGTGCCTGCTATTCTGAAAGGAAGCAAATTTAGGGCCTGATGGATAGATATAATTATGCTCTCCATTAGTTTCATCTATTGTTTGTTTGCCTGTTTATTTAGCCAAAAATTAAAGGCAAAGTTGTTTAGCATGTCTCTATTCTGACTGGGATGAAACCACAGTATCTGCACTGTAAATGTCTTGCTGGAATATGCTAGTGGAAAGGGCTCTTTAATTAAGACACAGAAAAGCAAAAAAAACCAAACCAACAACCAAACAAAACAAAACAAAAAGGCTGGTGGGGTTGATGTCTCAGTAGGTCTTTTACAGAAATCTGCAGAGTAGTATCTTTCTCACTTAGCTCAGCTCAATCTTGATTGTTTCATAACATAACAAAGTCAACAATTTACCTTTCATGCTTACTTAGTGCATGTGATAAGGATATGAACTGTATGGGAAAGATTCACTGTGAGTCATTTGGGAAAAAAATGTGCCTATGCTCAGTGATCTGTGAATTTTCATCCGTTACTCAAACTGTAGCTTTCTATTGACCCTTGTAACAGGCAGCTAGTCTTCTACTAACAAAGACCCCCAAAAATGCCATTCTCAGGAAACATTATCCTTTACAGTGTTCAGCACTTAAATGCAATTAGGCAAATATAATATCCTCTTTGAAGGGAAATTGTTTCTCAGTTTAAGTAACTGAAACTAATTATCTCTGTTGAATGAAAGACACATTCTATGAGTATTTGAGTGGTATGCTGTTTCTCAGAAGCTGAAGGGGCAAATAGATTGTATTTCTGGGTGGGGAGCTGTAGGAGAATCTTACAGGAGATTCATCCTAGTTTATAGCCATATTTAAATGCAGAGTCCTATGAAGCAAGCCAAAAAGAGATGGCAGTCAGCCCAGAGCAAAGAAACTCGCCTTGTAAATAGCATTTTCCAAGAAACAATTTATTATGGAATAAAAGGTGCAACTGCTTAAAGTACTGGCATTCGAAAAATATTTTATTGCCATGAAAATTGACTTGACCAGAAACATCTAGAAGGGCTTAAGGAAATAATGTAAGGCTGAGTTGGGTTCAATACCTAGGTGACTGTGATGGGGGTGGCATTACATTTGCATAGAAAATAGGATGGTTTTATAGGTATATTTTCTTTGTGGAATAGACTATGAACTATCTGATTTTATTTTTTGTGTTCTATTTAATGTGTTGTATGATTCATACTACTTATCTCATGAAAAACAGTTTGATAACCAGGTCTACTAAAAAATTAAAGAGTTGAGAACATCTAAATCTGCCATATAGAAGCTCAAGAATTCAGCTGGCAGTGAAACAAACCATATCAACCTTGCAAATGGGGAGAAACATTGAGGAAATAGATTTTTTTCCCCTTTTCTCCATAGAGCATTGCTGGAGACATAAATGTTAAAATAGTATCATTTTTGTGAAACCTTCCCACTTCTCTTTGTGGGAACAGCTCACTATTTAAATTGTAAATGCTGTAAGATGTACAGAAGACAAAAAAGAATAGCAGTAAAATATCTCTAAAACCTCGCATTACCTGTAGGATTAACCTGAATCTCTGTACTTTCAAACAGTGAATTATTGCACTCTAAGAAAGGGAAGAAAAGATACACAATGACATTACAGATGGTGTAAATGACGTTCAAAGTCCACTTATTTATACATTAAAAGCTTGATGTCAGAGCACACAAAATAGAGCCATCAGCAGCAAAGAGAGACAGATATCTCTGTAATTAATCAAATGACTACTATACCTTTAAAGTAATACAAAAAAAGCAATGTGCTGAATTGAAATATGCTGACTGTCAAAAATTGTTCACTGAATTATCTACTTCTCATGGTCTTTACAAGATTTCTTCCTAAGAGGACAGGTAGTTAAATTATCTTTCCTCACTAAAAATACCAGGCAACCATTTACTTTTAAGACTACTTGTCACCAGCCGGGCTTCTCTGTTCTCTCTTCTACAGTTGATTGTTTCCAGACAAAGGTTTCTGTTAAATAGTCAACAGTTGCTAACAGTTACTACATTGTTATTCTCTCAGGGATCCTGGTTTCCACTGCATGAAAAATATTGATCTGAGGAGATAACCACATGAGTTTTAATGGGTTAGTCTGTTTTGGATACTATGCTGTTTGTTTCTAAAAGCTCAAATCAAACCTTTGTTGCATTGCAATTGCACTATGTTACCCATGACCATAGTAAGGCAATTCCATTGCATTGTCCTTCCTGTGTATGAGTTTCGGTAACTCTGCAATGTTGACGAACATGGTGTGAGCAAAAGGATCAAGACCTGTGGAGTGCCCCATCTTGAGTTGGGCACAGCTCAAACACATACCTAGCCTATATTACACTAGACTTCCCCATCTCTTGATTCTTTTTTCCTGTTCCATGGAGAGAACAATTTCCCTGTCTTACTAATCAAGGCCTTCTCCTTTAGTGTATAATAATCTGCTGAGAATTTGTCTTTTTAACAACACTGTCACTGTATTATCATATACATTTCCTCACAGTTGAGTCATAAGGTTTCTGTTGCCTTTGGGGTCCAGTTTTGGAGAATCCTCTCATCCAAGAGGTCATCTGTACTGGCAACTCTATATTATTATTTTATAGTTGCTATAATTTTTGTTTGGCTCTTGCTCATCTTCACAACCCCACCTCCTGGTTTCATAAAGCACGTATCCATGTCTTTCCTTAACAATTTTTAGCTATTGCTTTTGGCTTCAATGGCTGCCAGATTGGATTTTAACAATGCTTCTCTTATTCAAAACACGTCTAGTGAAACTAGCTATCAGGTCAAATACTCCTTACTGCTTCCTCATCTTACTGCAGCAATTTCAGGTTCAGAGCTGGTGGAGTCTCTGAATCTACTCAGACACTGCTCAGTGACATGACTGAGTCTACTCAGACCCTGATTTCACTAGACAGAGTTACATCTGTCCCATCCAGTTTCTTCATAAGCTTTGTAGAATTTCATCATCTTTCGATGATAGCAGTTTTCCCAACTTATTTAAAGGTGGAAATGTCTATGAAACTGCTGATTTCTGCCACTCTGACTTCTGTAAGAAATGAACTCAATTTTGTTATTTTCTTCAATGACAGAAACTTTTTCTGTTTCTCATACTATTTCATAATGTTTTTGAGAAAACAGAAGAAGAAAAAACGTTGCATACTGGTTTTGAAATGGCATTTCAGAAGGCAAAAGTTTGTAAGCTACAGAATGGAATTTATCATAAAGAAAGCAGAAAGAAAAAAAGCTGTTGGAGCAGCCTGATGGTGAAACCATACTGACCTGGAAAATTATATGTTTTTTTTCCTGTGACTTTTTTGCTTTCTCCTGCTGGGACTATGCTCAAATATTCACTGAAATAAGTCTTGAGAATAACTGCCAGTATATTAGAAAAATGAAATCTCAAAAATATTTCATGGGACAGGTGAAAATATCTTGTATCAATTTTTATCCAGTCCAAATTTCCCTTTATAGGAAAAATATTTTTTTAATGGGAATGTAACTTCTAACTGTCTACTGCAACCAAGCTAGTTTAAAAACTAACTAATCCAAACTCTTAAAATCGTGCCAATGAACATTATGGGGATAAAGATATGCAGAATACGTACACAGTTACAGATTTGAGATTTTATACTTTGAAAGGAAAAAGAGCTATTTATGCAGATTATTTATTCAGAGAGGACCTAAAGCAAGTAGAGACAATGGTTTTAAAAAAAATTCATATATATATATATACACATATATATATATACACACACACATATATATATAGGAGGCTTATACCTGGCTAGAACTAATTGCATGAACCAAAGGCGTGGGAGAATCCCCAAGTTTAATGCTCATCTGTGACAGATGAAAATTCTGACTGGGATGCCCTTTCCCTCTCCTCCCAAACCTTCCTTGCTCATTTAGATAGTTTGTAAATGTTTACTGTATGCTTATATGTGTGTAGTTTCTAATATAGTGCTTTTATAATTTTTTCTGTAGTAACACAGACAGCAGGAATCAAAGCTATCTGCAGATTTGGATGTATTCCACATATAATGATATTTCATGAAAGAACAAAGTAAGGTATTTATGACCTTCTAAATGACAAGTTTTAGAAATTCACTAGATAGGAAAGAGATTTCTGAGGACCAAGAACAGAAAAATGTAAGTCCATTACTAGAAAAAAATGGCTCTTAAGAGGTAAAGCGAGAAAGTGTGGGCTACATAGTTTAAGATGAGCTTTAGAAAAGTCTTCAGGAAAGTCTTGATAGAGGTCAGTAGGAGAACACTCACTAACATATAGTTCGCTAAAGGTGGCCAGAATAGCTTCAGTCAAGGAAGGTCATGCTTAAATAACCTGTTAAAATTCTTTGAAGATAACACTGACATGACAGATAAGTGATTTTTTTAGATGTAATGCACTTGGATTTCCAAGAAGCATTTGGCAAGGTTCCACATCAGAGATTACTAACTAGGTAAAGAATCACAGATAAGACAAGATACTAGATAGAAAAAGGGATAAAGATCAAGAGACAAAATGTAGCCGTGCATGAAAACATATTAAATTGGAAAGGAATAATGAGCAGAGAACACAGGGGTCAGTTTTAAGACTGCACTTAATTATGCGGTACATATTACTGGAAAGAGGATATAGAAAACAAGATCTCTAAGGGTCTGATCCAAAGGCCATTGAAGTTAATGGTTTTGTATCAGAAATCAAGCCTGAACACCAGTGTACCAATCTCTAGCTGTACTCACAGTTTAGAAAGAAAAAATAAGTCATAACATTTGCAGTTATTTAAATATTTTAACCAAGTAACGATAAGTAGTTAAAGCAAAATGAGAAAAAACAATCCATCAAATTTGAAGTTCCATAAGTTTGATGTAGTCTCAATTCCCAGTGCAAACAAGTGTTCATTAGGCTTAGTTTCACTTCAGCTGTATGTCTAAAATAGGGAAGGTGTACTAAATATAATAACTACCCAAAATACCATGAAATATATTTGGGATTTTTTCCCAAACTAAAACTGTTGACCCATGATGCCTACCCTGAACCTAAGTAACGTTATGACAGGTAAATTACAAATAAAAAAATGGTAAAGCAGCTAGACTCTAGACCATTTATTGAATTGTGACTGATTTGCAAAAGTTTAGTCCAAACTTTTGAAAGAAAAGAGGACTTCTAACTCACCAATGGGTTTCTGTTTGTTTTATAAAGGAAAACTTTTGCATACTATTGCAGTGGTGGAAATCACAGAATCACAGAATGTTAGGGATTGGAAGGGACCTCAAAAGATCATCTAGTCCAATTCCCCTGCCAGAGCAGGAACACCTAGATAAGGCTACACAGGAAGGCGTCCAGGTGAGTTTTGAATGTCTCCAGAGAAGGAGACTCCACAAGCTCCCTGGGCAGCCTGTTCCAGTGCTCTGTCATCCTCACTGAGAAGAAGTTTCTTCTCAAATTTAAATGGAACCTCTTGTGTTCCAGTTTGAACCCATTACCCCTCGTCTTACCACTGGTCGTCACTGAGAAGAGCCTAGCTCCATCCTCGTGACACTCACCCTTTACATATTTATAAACATTAATGAGGTCACCCCTCAGTCTCCTCCAAGCTAAAGAGACCCAGCTCCCTCAGCCTTTCCTCGTAAGGGAGATGCTCCACTCCCTTCATCATCTTTGTTGCCCTGCGCTGGACTCTCTCCAGCAGTTCCCTGTCCTTCTTGAACTGAGGGGCCCAGAACTGGACACAATATTCCAGATGCAGTCTCACCAGGGCAGAGTAGAGGGGAAGGAGAACCTCTCTCGACCTACTAACCACTCTCCTTTTAATACACCCCAGGATGCCATTGGCCTTCTTGGCCACCAGGGCCCAGTGCTGGCTCACAGTCATCCTGCTGTCCACCAGGACCCCCAGGTCCCTGTCACCTACACTGCTCTCTAATAGGTCATTCCCCAACCTATACTGGAACCAGGGGCTGTTCCTACCCGGATGGAAGACTCTACACTTGCCCTTGTTATATTTCATTAAGTTTTTCCCCACCCAGCTCTCCAGCCTGTCCAGGTCTCTCTGGATGGCAGCACAGCCTTCTGCCGTGTCAGCCACTCCTCTCAGTTTGGTGTCATCAGCAAACGCTTGCTGATAGTACACTCAATTCCCTCATCCAAGTCATTGATGAATATATTTAATAGTACTGGCCCCAGTACTGACCCTTGGGGCACTCCACTAGATACAGGCCTCCAACCAGACTGCTCCATTGACCACGACTCTCTGGCTTCTTTCTTTCAGTCAGTTTGCAGACCACCTCACTACCCGATCATCCAGTCCACGCTTCCTCATTTTAGCTGTGAGGATGCTGTGGGAGACTGTGTCAAATGCTTTACTGAAGTCAAAGTAGACCACATCCACTGCTCTGCCATCATCTATCCACCTCGTTATGGCTTCATAAAAGGCTATGAGGTTGATCAAGCACAACTTCCCCTTGGTGAAGCCATGTTGACTGCATAGTCACATCACTGTTTATAAGAATGGGCACACGTGGTACCATTACCAACAAATGGTAACAGGACACAGGTAAAGAGGACACAACAAATCTGTGTGTCCTCTCATGGTTGCCTTCAAAGGGCCGAATGTTATTTTAGGACTATATAAATGTAACTTCTTCTAAAATTATATTAGTCCCTTTGAAGGCAACTGCAAGGCTGATGTGGCCCCCAGTGAAAATGAGTTTGACACCCCTGGTTTAGAGCAACAGCATAAATGTTTTTGTCACATTCTTTCAGAAGCTTTGATAAACTGACTCTTAAAAAAATACCTTATTTTAAACACATACCACAATTCTTCCCCACTTGTTTTTAAACAATTCAGCAAGTGGGCTTATTTGAAGAATAATTTTGTTTTTATTATTTGTATTTATCACACATTTTTTTTTTCCCAATGAATGTTAACAAAGTTTTGGACACTGTACAGCTGGAATGCAAATGATATGCACTAAATATTTCAGCTCTGTTTTTTTGTTCCTGTCGCTACATTTACATGATTATTTTAAGGTGCTCTCTTTGGACTACTGGAAGGCTGCTCTTTAAATGACAAGATGATGTCAGAAGGAGGAATGACATAAGTTTATAATGAACCACCATGAAGGAATACAAATTAAACTACATTGTGAAACAGATAACTTTCTTAAAAATCTGTGTCATCAACATTATTTTAGATCTTCTGTCATGTTTTTCTCACTTACCTAGCGTTTTCATTTCTTCCCTTCTGTGTGCAGAGGGATGTCTGAACCTGCACTGCTTGGCCTAATGATATGATGCAATTAACTATATGTATTTAATGCTTTCCTCCCATTTTAAAGTTATTGTGCTATATCAGTTTTAGCTGGCTTTCATATAAATCAGAATGCTCTGATTTATAGACAATAGCTAGGATAAATTAAAGCAACACAGAATTAAGTTTTGACAGATTATTGTGTCTTTTTAAAGAAGGCAGATAAATATCTTAGCAAATTCTACAGATGGGTCAACAGTTCACATTTTAGGAGAAGAATTTATGTAGAATTGGAGGCAATTTTAGTAGAATTATGGGAGTAAGAATAATCTTTTTATTAGATGAATCCCTACAATATAAATTGAATTAGAAGTCAATAGTATGGTTGCTTCAGCATTGCTGGTCCTTTCCTTGCTTGCAGCACCCCTGTTGATTTCCTATATACTTTCACGACGTAGAAATCACACTTCAAGTTGTGCTTTTTGTCCATTCTCCCTTTCCAAAAATGTTATAAAAGGGCAGAAGTGGTTGATATACTTGCCTTGCAATTTTTCTAAGCGACACATTCTGCAGCACATGAATTTGACCTCTTCTTCATCATTAATTTTTGTATGCTAATAGGAGACTGAACACAATTTTCCTCATGATACTCTGTTGCTTATAGGAGAACATACTGAGCTACTGGGCTATAAAGTCTAAATCTGTGTCTATCCTACCTCTTGTTGACTTCAAAACTGTTACTCTGCTTGCCTACAGCATTAATGTTACAGAAGAGAAGAAAGCAAAATTTCTTGCATTTTTTTGAATACATTAACTGAGGTCACACAATGTTACATCTGGGAGCACAATCTAGCTCAATGCAACAGCTTCAAGTATCGCTCAGTCACTGTGCCTGTCAGAATTGATGTTCTAAACTGATGTCTGTTGCTGTCTCATCTGGTATAATCAGAAGATGCTATTCCCCTCTCATAAATCTTATTGCATGCCATTCAGGCAAAAAAAGTTTTCTAAACTTCTGGCAAAGCACATGTGTTGCTTTTTGATAATAACAATCTTTTAATCTGTCTAATAAACCTTTAATATGTCCAAGGAGCTTTCTTTCACAGTGCTATTTGCAGACTTTTTTGTGCTTTCTTCTCCTTTCCAACTGCATCTTTCAGCCAGTGAGTTACTTGTATCATACAAACAAAACATTTTCAAGATAAACTCCCCATTTAAATCAAAATTACATCATCTGTGTCATAATATGATACAAAACACCAGTGCAGATCTTTTGCCACATTTCAGTTGGTATTGACAGACACAGGTATTAAAAATTATAGCTGAGAACATATTCAGATTTCTGACATGGCAGAGTGGCAGAATTTAAGCGGTGAAAGCCAGAAGTACTCCTGCCACCCACGGACCAACTCCTGCTTGAGACACCAGAGGTTTCTGCCTCAATCAGTACAAATAGTTCAGATCTATTGCACGCCTAACTCTCACTTGGGTCTAGATATCAGTCATTCTTCACTAAAGTTTGTTACTAGGTTTCTTACATGACACAGAACATGGCTCAAACTTTTTCGAAACTGAATTCCAGTCCAAAACTTCGTAGCATTTGCAGTCTTCTCTTAAAATGTGCATGAAGGGATGCACCATGAAAACCTAGAGATTGTGTTAGGCCATCCTGACTGTTTCTGGATTGTGATTAATTTCCTTATGTAGACATGCCTTTTTGTGCCTAAATTCTACAAAAAGGCAGACTTTAACACTGTTCTCTCCAGTGGTGTTTGAGGGTACATCTCTGTCCATCGTTACAGAAGATGGGTACCATGCACTGATGCTTAGATACTACTAATGGCCATGTCAAAGGCCATACAAGAAATCTGAAGCAGAACGAAAGCTCGAACCTAGGCCTTTCACAACCAGCACTGTGATCCCATTTGCCAGGTCTTCCTGATTACAAAAGTGTCAGAGGAGAGCTGACTGGCCTTTAACATTTGATGGCCCTATGAAAATGTAGTGCAGATTCTGACCTGAAGAGAACACACATTATGTAAGAGAATGAGGAAAATGATGCCCATTATTTGGGTACTGTAAAGATGAGTGTAGAAAAAGCAATTTCAATTAAGCTATAATTTAATAAAAAGGAGACGAAAACCAGGAACTGTGTATACATAAGAAAATCTGCTGCTTTCTGCATCTAAGACATGACTGAATGCATTAGAAAAATCCACAGTTGGTGGCGTGGAAATGGCTGCTATATTGACGTGTGTTCTCTACCACAGAATGTATTACAGAATCTGTGCTATATATGTAGCTGCTTGGAGATGTATTATTTAATTCAGCAATGAACTGGGGCTAGACTTTGCATGATAAATGCTATGGCAACCAAGCCGTGTTGCATGGAATATCTTTGCAGATTAAAGTGCTTTGATTCGTGCATTGCAGCTCATACAAATGAATGCTAACAAACATATACATAATCAACATTTTGTGTATAAGTCACATTCTTTGTAAGCTGCCACCATCAGAAACATTTATATTCATTGCCACACATACACATAACATATGCATAAACACATATAAGACACCTGCAAGCATATGTAAGAATATTCAGAGGAGGAATGTGGATTTTTGTGCTTTTCTATTCATTTTAAATACTAACTTCTGTTATTTTGACATATTCAAGTATAAAGATTAAGGCTATGGAACACTACACTGGAAGAAAAGTGTGAGTTTCTTTGTAAATCATCCCAGATGAAACATTTCTGCTCACCCATTCAATATATGCTTAGCCAGTTAAACTGTTACTTTTAAAAATAATTGTTATGGCTGGGGATGGCTGTCATACCTGACTTAGTAAGACAAAGTAATGTTTTTCATAATAAAAAAATAGCAGATTTGCTTAAAATTTAAATGTGTTAAAATAAAATCTCACACCTGCAAAGTTCCAGAATTTTCATTTTTTGGAACACAATGTCACTTGGAAGAAAGAGAAGAGAACTTATGCCCCTCTATTCTGGAAACACTTTCCTGGGGGGGAGGGAGTAGGAGAAAGAGAAGAAAATTTCTATAACAGAATCCCCTGTCCTATAAAATTTTTGTCCTGGTTTCAGATCATGTGTATGTGTGATTGGGGGTGGTGGCAAATGATCAGACAGATACATTTATTTGTATAACCTTGACGTCCTTCTGTGCTCAGAGTGCCTTTCTGCATGGATGCTTAACTGTCCCTCCTTAAAACGTGAAACTTCAGTTCAAAGAGCCGACATGGAGAAGTGGGAGGTTGGTGGAGAGTGTTCATATGTAGCTGTGGGAGCACTCAGAGGAACTGCTTCAGGGTCCAGAATGCTCTTCCAAAGGACTGTGCTGCCAAGAGGAAATCAGTGTCTGGATCTTCATTTAAACAATGTAAAACTAGAAGCAGTGATGACGTGTTAGCTTTGTTCCTGAAGTTTAGTGACACAAGCGTGCCAAGGCTGGATCCACTCCCACATCAGCAACAACTCAGGAGGAGATGCATGGTTGCTGCAGGGCTTAGGTTCAGACAAGGTGCCAGGGAATCCTGATGCTCAGTGCTTTGGTGCCTGACAGCCAGACACATTCTCTGGACTTGGAATTCGCAGTTCTGAGTTAGGGCCCAAAACTTTCCTCAGTATTAAATGGAGGAGAGCCAGGCTCTTCAGCTGGGATTCACAGCAGACAGCATACTCACTACTCAAACATTTAAACCAGCCAAGAGGGAATGCCAATGAAGAGTATTTTTGAGACCACAGTTTTATAGTCACTTTGTTCAGCATACATCTCCACAGTTGTAAAAAGAAGCAATTGCTGTTTTCCTCATGTCCTAAGGTTGCTTGGTCCTTTTTCTTTGTAGAAGCACAAGTAAGTGTATGGCCAGAGGAAGGAACTGATGCAGATGGAAACAAATACTTGGATTTTTTTGTGTTGGATGCATGAATTCAAGTCATGGCTCTACTTGAGGTGGTGAGCAGCTGCGGGCACTGGTGGTGAAAACAAGACTATCCGCATCTGTTCAGTGGAAATCAGATTTTTTCTAAATAGCCTTATCACCTTCAATACTCAGCTCAGCAATGAAATAAACTAATTATTCAGGATGAAATTCACCTTATCTAACTTCATCCAACTGAAAGTAAGACAGCTGGTCCAAACTAATCATCTACGCTAATCATCTTCACCTTACAGTCACTGGAGAGAAAAAAACCTTGCAAATGGTATTTCATTCTTTGTCTCCTGTGTTTCAGGATGGAACGAACTGGTGGTTGGAGGTGCATATTTCTAGTGATCGTTTAACTGAAGTTAAAACCACGTTAGAAGTATAAGTGCGACTCCAACATATATGTTCAAAATCCGCATACATTCAGCCATTCTAAGTTAAATACTGGTAGGTCAAAAAGTGGGCCAGTGGTTTAAATACATTATTCAGGAGAACAAGTACAGTCACTTCTGAAATACTGCAGCATTTCGTAGTATGTGTGTCAGCTATGCAAAAGCTACCACAGGTGTCCTTATACGTGTAGGTGTCACGCTTCTGACTGCATTATGGATATGTCCTGACAACACAACTGTACTGCATATAGCAAAACAAGATCTAAACACCTGAGATAGCTCTAAATAATCTAAGAAAGTCCAAGGAGGAAAATTAGGTTGGAGGTATTGCCCACACTACTGAAGGAAATATAACACACAAGCTTGCAGATGCCAGGGATTTAAAAGCTTTTTGCTGGCCTAGCTTCACAAATCATGCCCTTAATTATAAGCCTTTGTGTAATACTTTCAGGTATGAAACAGATAATCCTTTGAGAAGGGCAATCTGTTCAAGGGAACTTTATGTAAACTGCCTACCCAGTGAGCTGGAAGATGGGAAAATGCTACTGCAAACAAATGAACAACAAATATAGGCAGAAAAATATTTGTCACTTTATCAAAGTGTTTACCCAGTTGATTGTTAATTGTTTAAACTTTGGATATGTGCAAGATATTTTGTGGTAAGTGTGTAATTTCTCCTTAAAATACCTAGAAGGAAAAATCTCAACTGGAACTATGTTTGGCTCTCATTTTGTGGAAATTCCATGAGGTAACAAAAGCAGTGGAAAAAATCAATTTGTTGTGGCTTCTACAGCTTTATGTAAGCTTTCCTCTTTTTCACTTCATTTTAACTGTATCCAAACTGAAATAGATGAGCCAGTTCACTACAAATGGTCAACAGCTTTTCTGCTTATGTATGTTATTTAGCACAGGAATACAATAAAGGTTCATGACCTACCTGACATAAATCTAGCTTGCTTAAATGTTACATGTGTTTTCAACTGGTGAAGTTGCTGTTTGAGCTAATAATAGGTTTCTTCAGCTGAAATAAAGACATAGACTGGAACAAATTGACTATCTGGGTAAAAACCCATTTGTGCATCGTTCACAAGCATAATAAAGAACCTGAGTGGTAATACTGAGTGTATGAGGATGGTTTTGGCTTTGTTTTTAGATCAAGGAATATCTGTTCATTTCCATGGCCTGACACAGACCTTGAAGTCTCTTCAGACATTTTCTTCATGCCTATTTGGAATCCTTTGAACTCCCTGTAAACCTGTTTTTCTGAGGCTTATGTCACAAGCTTAGAAAGAAAACGAACAGTGAATCCATAAGCTTATGTGAAAGGATGATTTGTTATGTGAACCCTCCATTTGCAAGCCTAGATCTGAAAGAGACAGAAAGTTCATATGACTATTTAAAATATCTTAAAATTGTTGAATCTTTGACAACTGCCTTCTTAATGCCATGTACTTTAATTTTCAGGTTTCTTTGCATGGGGCATTAATAACAGACTGTTAAATTAAACATATTCTAATCAATGCATTATAATCATACAGGTTTACATGTGGTAATGAAATTCCGCTTCATATTTGTTAGCTTTTTTTTTTTTTAATGGAAGCAGTAATACCTCAAAAAATTCATGTTAATTTTCAACGACTTTATAAAAAGCATTTGGCATACAACTTTGATCTGGTTTCATTGAGCCCTGTCATACTTAAACTTGGATTAACTTTAGCCTACTTCTGAAGGTATAAAGTATCCCTTGGTAATGGAGCCAGTGTATTCTACTATGGAAAAAGATTTGGGGTTACCATGAGGAATTAACTGTCTCTGCTTAAAATTTTAGTCTCTAATACACTGATAAACAAGGCAGGATGATAGATCCTGGCATCTACTCTCTGTGCCAACTGAGAAGAATTAGACTAAATGAGTTGTGTGAAAACAAAACAAAAAAACCCACAACACCTCTTGACTTAGTACTTTAATCAAAGCATTTCATCAAACTTTTGCTGCTGAGAACACATTAAACATAGCCTTTTACAAAGCTAAACAGGAGTAGAATATGGAGAAAGGCTAGATTTAAAGTATTTCTAATGATCATGAGCCTGTTTCCTCACTGTGACTTTTTAACTTCAGTAGACCTGGAGGCAGAAAATCGTGTTCAGCTTAGGGGTCCAAGAATACATAAGGACTTCATAGTTGCTGAACTGGACCTTGGAAATCAAATGAGTGGGAGAATTCATTTCCAGATGACATGATAGGGATCAACATTCATAGCCACAGAAGTCATGTAGTTTCCACCTCCTTGTAGAATGATCCCTGAAGCCTGCATGTACAAAATATTTCCCCATTAACTTGGAAAAGAAGAGAACAAGCGAGCAAGAACCCCTGACCTGCCCAATTTTATCACAAAAACAACACTGAGTTTCTTCCACCAGTCCTTGTAACCCAAACCACACTTACTGTATTCCATCAAGCAGCCTCTGTCCGTAGTTGGGTCTTATTTTCTTCTGTTGTTCCCAGAGACCACTTATTCAAAAATTTCCTAAGTGAGATTCCAAATGAAGAGTCCTGGAGCTATAAGGAGAGCAGTACTAATCATAGACCCCCTTTTTAGAGAGTAGCACCTCAGCCAGAAAAACCATTATCTGTAAATGACATTTGCTGTCTTTTATAACTCATTTGACATTGTTTATCAAGAAACAAAGATAGTTCTATTAGGATGGTGGTGTTTCTATGGTTCTCTGTGGTGATGATGTATGCTAAAATTAAGAAAACACGTATCTTAAAGGAAGATTTTCTACACATACTGTTTGTACTCATAGCCTATATTTCCATCTTTAAGCCCAGTGATTTAAACACTTTTCCATTGTTTAAATCTTTATACCGTAACACTATTTTCCTGTTGCTATAAATTCTATTTAATTATTAATCCCAAGAAAAACTGATAACTGCAAACCCACCATAATGCAATCCTTTCATCTTCAAATAGCGTAGAGGAGGTAATATGCCACTCTTGAAAATCTTTCTTTAATCCTTTCTTCTTTTAGAATACAGAGCCATGAAGATTTATCACAGTTCCATAGATTTCAAAAGAAGACCACGGCTTTGTGATGTCAATCCATAGGACCATAAAGATGCTACTTTGCCAGAGCTATATTGTACTTCTAAAGTGGAATGTGGAAATTGACTTGCAGTAAAATAAATCTTATTACCCCATTACCATATCAGGCAAGCAAAGTCGTCGTTCTACTTTTTTCTCATTTCAGATTTTTAATCATAGATTTTTAAATGATGTACTGTTGAGTATTTCACAGTTTTATTTTAATGCAGCTAAAGTATCAAATCTTTTCCCCCTGATTTCATTGTAAGTGTATTTTTCTTTACAAAATATCTTTCTATCCAGTTGCTACTGTTCAATTAACTCTTTCTTTTTTTGCTTCAAGAATAATACAATTTGAAAAAAAAGCAAGTTCCTAATGCTTTATCATGGTAATATTCATTTATCTAATCAAAATTTTTGTCACTTTTATTTCTGAATATTACCGTGACTGGATTTTGACTGTTCCACGGTTACACAAATGTGGAGTAATGATGATAGAAAAATCCAGGTAGTCTCCCTGTACTCATCACATACCAACAAAGGGTTTTGCTATCACTGAACCAATTACTGCTTTTCAGTTTCATATTTACTTGTATCTAACAAAAAAGAGACCTCTTAAAAAAAAAACAAAACCAAACTAAATAAAAATACCACACATAACAGTTCATTGCATGCCAAACATACTTTAAAAAATGACTGAAAGAAAAGCAATCGAATATCTGCACCTGAGGAAAGACTGACCACTTAAATAAGCTTAGGTGAGATGCAAGCTCCTTTCAAAGATGAGTTATTTGTCTTGGATGACTAAGCTTATGTAATGTCAGGTACCATGAAGATTGTTGCTCTTTGGAATTCCCTATGTAATCCATGAAACAACAGATTCCTGTAAGAACAACAGCAGAATTTTCTGGCTCTGCTGTTGATACGAATAAATTTATTGCTGATGAGACAAGGCTTACAGAAATATAACTCCAATACCTTCGAGCTGCAGACTTCTTTTAAAAAAAAAAAATCAACCCATAGACAACAAAATCAGATAGTCTCTCTCTTCGCAGCCTGGGAAGTCTCTCCCTCTTTCTGTCTCTCCCTCTCTCTGCAAGACCACCTTGCTCATACAGTTCCGATGCAGTGGAGCATGGCGTCATGAGATGCTTATTCCTGAATTTAAATGGAGTGTAACGATGGCGATCCCCCGCGAAAATAAGAACAAGGTCCCGATCGGGCTTGGGCCACCTTCAATGTCATCAGAAGGTGAATTAAGAGGATTTGGCGATTCCATGGTCAGCTTCGGTACGGATCTTCCCAGTTGCAGCTGTTGCGACCAGCTGGGTTCCGCGCAGTGCTCCACGCAAGCACATACGTATAGACATACATACAGACACAGACGCACGTACAACTTCCTTGCATGCTGAAGCAAACTCCTCCCACGCTCTATTCCGGCACCCATCTAAATGGTTGTTTTATACATATTAACCCTGTGAAATGCTTTAGGACTTCGCTATTCACCTCCCAGATAATAAACTATCCGTTTGCAAGCCTGTCACACAGTTCACAGATCAAAGAATCAAGGTGTCACCAGCCGTCTTTAGTATAGATATCACTGGTTCTTTACTGCCTAGTTATGCTCTCATCGCCCTTAGACATTTTTTGTCCTGAGGTTACTTACCCCATTCAAATACTCTTATTTGTACTCTTATTTTCCTTTTCACTGCATCTGTGCCACAGGCTTGCTGGCTGAAAAAATATCACACAAAAAAATGCAACAGTGCCCCCCTCCTCCCCGTTATTTAACTCACTTTCCACCAGTCCTGCCTGTCTGCTTTTAAACATAGTCAGTTTTCCAATTTAAATTTAAAAGAAAAAAAAGCAAAAGCAAGCTTTATTTTAAATTTCAGATTAAAATGTAATAAGAGCATCTTTATTTAAAAAGAAAAAAGTAAAAGCTTTAGAGAGGACTGTTTTATTTTACTATGAGTTCAATAGTTTTTATGATATAATCTGGATTCCATGTCTCAGACAAAAAAAAAGTGTGTGTAGGGGAGCAGCAGGTGGAGACAGGGAGATAGGGAGCTTGGTTGGGGGTAGTGTTTATACCTCTTTAGTAGAACAGAAAAGTCCCTCAGCTTTCTCTCTGTGCTCTTTGGACTTGGTTTTCATCCCTTACATAAAAAGGGAGCATGATGAACAAGTTCTTGCTCAACTCTTTCTGCCAAGCTAGTGCCTGTGCCAGTAATTTATGAGTAATGGGTCACAGCTGTGATCTCCAGCTCTTAGGCTGTTTTGGTATTTCAGTAATTACAACAGTTTCATTAACATTTAAAGGGAATAGTCAGCTCAATATCAGTAAGAGACTATTTTGTACAGCGTGGATCCATTTTACATTTGCATTTGACATTTGATAATCTCTACACATAAGCTCTGAGCCATAGAAATGAGATGTCACACACAGAAAAATATTAACCCAGATGTAACTTCGTAGTAAATCTGTGAAATTGTAGAATCAATGTCCAAGACTGGTAGCGGTATGAAGAGCACCTCTTTTCAAGTCTTATGTTTGTTTCAAACATGAAACATAATTTTTCTGTCTTTATTTTGTACTTGTGACATCTGTGGATATTTAAAATAAATAGAAGTGGGAAGCTGGATGAGTTGTAAAGTAATCAACAGGTCAGATATCTGAATATATTGCCTACATGTATCTAATAAAATCAGATATGTTTCTAAAATGTTAACTTTTCGTTTTATAGTAGTCCTCATTTTAGTCTATCATTCTCCTTAGCAACTGCATCTCTACCTTGCACAGATGAGGCATTTAGCTAGACTCAACAAAGAAGCATCGTTGGCATTAGCATGATAATAAGCAGTAAACAGTACATAAAATTCAGTATAGACAGGTTTAAGCTGATGGACGTGGGAATAAACAGTCTTAAACTCTGCATACCCCATGAACTTAGGAACTGGACTGTCGTATAAAAATGCTATCTCAATGTTCAGCAGCAGTGAAAAAAAAAAAAAGTTAGGAAATACTGGAAAAGGAGTAAGGAAAATAGCAGAAGCAGCATAAAATACTACTGTCTAATTGCATAAAAACATAGTTCTCCGAGATCCTGAACACCATACATTTCTGATCGCCCATCACTGAAGAATATGGCAGAAACAGAGAGCAATCAATGGAAGGTGACCAAAGAAATCAAATGCACAGAGCAGTTTCCTTCTGAGGAAGTATCAAACAGATGAGGACTCCTCATTTTAGGGAACTAGAAATAGTAACAGAGGAGTGACGTAATATAGATGTAGTGATGACAGTGATGAGTAGCCTTGCAAACAAAGTAGTCTTACCAGGTATATAATAAACAAGATATGACACCTACTTCTTCACACACCACACAGTTCAACTTAAAAACATCTTGCTATGTCAAAATCTTTTATATGTTCAAAACCAAGTCCTCAAAAAATAAAAATATGTTCTTAAGAGGTGAGGAACACCTTCCCTTTAGCTGAGGAAATTCCTAAGTAGTGAATTTGCTGGAGGCTGGCAGAATATTCTGGAGAATGTTCACTATAATCCTTGTAATGTTCATATATTATTTCCTAAGAATCTACTATTGACTGCTGTCAGAAATAATACAGATACTCTGAAGATGGTTGGTTTGTCTGACCAATCTTATGTTCTGCTGATATAGTCTTGTCAATCCTCTGAAGGAACCAGAAAACATAATATGTCTTTATTGGTAAAGCAAACTTTTTTTTTTTTTTTTTTTTTCCTGTTCTCCTTCTAAAAAAATACTATGAATTCTCAGCACAAACTGGAAGTTTGCAGCAGGCTGTGGCCCTAGCCACCATGAGCTCTCCTGTCACTGAAGAAAGTAAGACCATCTCCCTTGATGAGGTTTGGTGGGCTGGCAACTGCTTTTTTTTGAATGTGCTTCTCAGTTCCACTATTGGAAACCTGGATGTTAGCCTGAGTCTGCTAAGGCATATTAGAGAAATCTCTCACAGGCAAATGGGGTCCTGAATTGATCACATAAACCCAGTAAATGCATACAAACTATACCAAAACCCACAGTCTGCCTCATCCCAGCAGTCCTGTCACACCTGCACTTAACAGGGGCTTTTGAGATCTCAGGCAAGGAGAGTGGTAGCCTCATTTGGGGACGTTAGTTGTAACAACAGTCCCATAGCTATGGCTGGGTCAACCTGGAGCTGCACCTGCAGTCTAGACCTACCTTTAGTTTCCCTTCTTAATCAGAAAGTGATTCAGGAGATGCAGTTGCAGTGCATAAATTGGTAGCAAATCATAATATATTAAGCAAACACAGGGGGAAATCCACAGCAGATCACTCTGCATCTCACTTTATTTAATAAATTTCAGATGAGACCCCTCACTGTTTCTATGCTGCTGAGCAAAATAATTCCAAGAATTCAATCAGAAATTAGTAAAGCACCTGTCTGTTGAGGAGATGTTGTTTCACCATTTTTAGAAAAATAACAACTGCTTAGACTTTCATTCTGGTGTATCATTGTAAACATTCTTGGGGGTTTTTTTGAGTGGAAATATTTAATAATTTCTTGTCAGTTACAAAATTGTTTCACTTCAGGCTTTTTAAAGCCTTTTCTGAAAGCTGTTTTAAGGCTTTCTGGAACTGCTTTAATTTTTCAGTTAAAAAATGCAATTGATTTATTTTTTTACATTGAAGAAAAAATATACGCTAAAACATCAAAATATTTTGTTTTAGATAAATAAATATATTGCTTACTAATAATATTTTTCTTCTGTCTTCCTAGGATATTTTTTTAATCCAAAATTAATTTCCTCTTTTTTTTTTTTTTCCTGCTTGATATTATAAATAATGAAAATATATTTATTCATGAATGTTTTTTCTTTCGGAAATGAAAATTCTGTTCTTGCTCTGCCACAGGCTTCAGATGTATAATTTTGAAAGGTCTGCAGAATGCATTCAGTGCTGATGGATGTAGTAAATTTGGCCTTTGGTCATCAAAAAAGAGAAAATTGTAGAAAAAGTAAAGGTGAATGTTTTCAGAGTTTTTCCTCTCATTGACGTTTTATAGAACACTACACCAAAACACGTTTTTAAAAATTTCTACCTTTTGTTTGTTTGTTATGAACTTAAAAATGCAGTCCTTAATTTGATATATGATTTGCAAAATAAGCACATTGAAATAGTGGGACAAATGTCCAGCACTTGAATTTCTTCATAGTAAAAGCAAGTTCAGAGGGAAATGTCTGCTGGAAGAAGCTGGAAGTTTCTGTACCACACTCTTCTTTGCCCTTTCCATCTTACCTTCTGCCTTATGCATAGATACACTTGGAGCTCATTGAGGCTTTCCTGCTATGCAGAGGCAAGGATCAATGTTTATAGAAGCCTTCGCTAATTTTATTTTTAAGTCTAATAGTCTTAAGGCATAAGCCCTTCAAAACATGCTTGGAGGCTAATGTATTCTCTATTTCTGTTACACAAATTTTTCATGACAGATGACAATTTATTGAGGCAACCGTATTTCATTAGTAGATTAAGATATTTATATTGTTTGCATGTAATTTTAAGTTAGTACGGTATCAGAAATGGTTTTGCGTGGAACAAATACATGAATACAGAGCACTGTTCATAAAGTAGTAATATGACTAATAATTTAGAATAGTAACAGAGAGCTTAAAAAAAAGAGAACTGCCCAAGTAGTTGACATTGTCCTGGATATTCTTTTTCCTCATTTACGTGGGTTGGAATACATTCTCTCATCCATTTTAATATAAAATTATCTTTGTCTTACGTTTTCAGTGAAACTTGTTTAAAAACAAAGAGAAAATAAATAACAGAAACAGCAATATTTGCCACTGGAAATCTCTGGAAACCGAAATAGAACTCTGAGATAGAAAACCCTTGATGATGTTGAGTTGTGTCAATAATTGTACCATTAATATTGCATCGTCATTAATATGGAGTCATCTTCTAAAGAAATATTGAAATTTTTTTGCAGAACAAGTTCTTGAATTCTGTTCAAAGAACAGCTGGTTTGAGATTAACTGAAGTATATATTAAATCCTGATTGTAGTGTCTTTTCTCGGCTGAGCTTATACTGTATCTTGTCACCTTTGAACAATGCCTGATATTGTAATTCTCAAGATTGTAAATAGTAAATCAATGCAAAGCATTTTTCTGTTTCTGTTTTCGGTTTAATCAATTTAAGCTTCAGTGAGAATCACAAGGAACGTTTCCTCAAATATGTTTCTTGGGCAGATCAAAGTTTCTATTATCAAAGAAAATAAGACTTTCTATACTGGATTTGATCACACATCTATTGGTTCTTGCCTTGGGCAGCAGACTCATAGTTCAGAGATAAATGAAACCCTCACAGTACAGTTTGCCAGTTGAGAAAAGGTGAAAGAATAGAAAACAATTTGGTAAGGCAGAGAAACATTTTTACTTTCCCAGACTTATACTTGTAGACTAATGAATGTTATATTGACTCAGTTCACAAAGCTGCACATTTTACATCATTAAAATCAATAACAAATATTTCAAAAAATCTTATCTGTTAAACTATCCTCCATAGTATACGTAGTGTCTGTGATTTGGTGAAATTTCAATTCCATGGGTTAAACATACACATTTTAAAGAAAGATTTGATCCTTGTTTGAAATGTACAGCTCTTTAATTGTGTATCAGCTTGTTTTCATCTTCGGCATAAGTGAACTCTACTTTCCTATAAAGGATGTGCATTACAGTCATTGCTGTCGAAATTGTGCACACCCTGATGAATGCAGCAGAGTGCTGAGAAAAAGTCGTAAGGCATAATTCATCACCTGTTATAGAATCATAGAATAGTTTGGATTGGAAGGGACTTTCAAAGGCCATCTAGTCCAACCCCAGTGCAATGAGCAGGGACATCTTCAACTAGATCAAGTTCCCCAGAGCATCATCCAGTCTGGCCTTGAATGTCTTCAGGGACTGGCCGTCTACCACCCCTCTGGGCAACCTGTGCCGGTGTTTTACCACCCTCATGGTAAAAAATTTCTTCTTCATGTCTAGCCTGAATCTCCCCTCCTTAGTTTTAAACTAACCATCACCCCTTGTCCTGTCGTAACAGGCCCTGCTAAGATGTCTGTCCCCATCTTTCTTATAGGCCCCTTTTAAGTCCTGAAAGGCTGCAATAAGGTCTCCCTGAAGCCTTCTCTTCTCCAGGCTGAACAACTTCTGCTCTTTCAGCCTGTCCTCATAGGAGAGGTGCTCCATCCCTCTGATAATTTTCATAGCCGAATGATTAAACTGAAGAGGAAGGCTCTACCACACAGAAACAGATAAGAGTACTTGGGTGAGAAAAAACAAAACAAAACAAAAAGCCAATTATTTTTTCAAGTGCAAAATAGCACTAAATAAGAGAAAACAAACAAAAATTAGAAAGTGCAGGCAGAACCCTAACTTCTCAAAGTCAGACATTCCATCTTTTTTCCTTCTTGTACTGAAATGACTCTGCTATAAATAAATAAAGAAGTAGACTCATTTTTTGTTCCTCGCTACAAAGCTGTTTATATCCAAGATCAAATTTTCTATCTGCTGAAATGGATAAAGAGAAGGTTCATTATCACATCAGCTCTAACAAAATAAACTTTTCTACAAAGTAATGCTACTACAATTTAAAACTCTTCTCACTGATGTAACAGTCTGCCAGGATTTGATTAGCAACAGCAAGGGCTGGGTTCATTTTCAAGAGGTCATGTCAAATTGAACCCCCATCTAAAAACCTGAGAAAATTAAATTAAACTGTCTGGGTACTCAGTGAGCTGTACTTCTCCACTCTCGAATGGTGAATCAACTGGCTTAATGAAACAGTAAGATGTTGAAGGGAGTGAAAAAAAGAGGAAAACAGACATATAAACAGCACAGCAGACAATAGTTGGCTATCTGTTTGCTAAGCAAGAGACAGTGCTCTCTTTTGTTGATGAGCGGACTATTGTGGCAGCTGATCTGCTTGCAGCCTTCTTCCATAACACCCAAATATTTACTGTGTTTACAAAATGTGGTGGCTGTATCACCTATTTTGGTAGGTAGGCAGAGCTCATCTAGGATCCAGCTGTCTCGGTCCTGTGAGCTGTGCACTAAGCCATTCCTGAGGCCTTGGGAGCTGCTTCTCTTCTGCAGTGCTTTCTGCTCTCTACCAGGAAGACACAGAGAATACAGAATGTCATGCCTTCATAAGCCACCTGACACTAATGGTCTGGCAACTAGAACACTTTTCAGGAAGACAGAGGAAGCAGATTTGAAAATTTGTAGGGAGAGGGAGAAATCAAACAAGTCTCCCATGTTCAGGGCATTTGTTGATGCTATTCAGTCATCAACTATACTAACAGAGCAGTCACACACACTACTTCTCCAGGTTTAGAAAACGTGAAGAAGGAACTCCACTGGGGGGAAGCCACAGCTGCACTGTGGCCAGCAGAGTCGACAAAGGAAGGTTCTTCTTCACCCTGAGCAGTCCAACCAGGCACCCTTTTTCAGCCTTTTGCACTAGCCAACTTTCAGGAGCTCGTAGTGAGTGCCTCACTGTGCTGGTTCTTACGATCTCCAGTGTAAGGCACCAAACTTTCTTCAGGCATCACCCAAGTAACAAAAGCATCTAGTGCAGAGTCTGGATGACACCTTGAGTGTCAGAGACCCAGAGGCTTACATTGCACAGACTAGCGTGAAGTCCCTTTGTAGAGCTATCATATCATTTAGGGATCCCTACTAATCCAAAATCCTTAAATGAGCTTCTAATCTGCTCAGTCAGTGGTATACTGGGCCCTTTCATCTGAAGGCATTCAACTCCATAGGCAATTACTAGCCCAGAGAGCTATTTATCTCCCTTATCAATGAAAATATGAAATGTTAATGAACAATGCATGTCAAATAGCCATTTGAAATCAGTAGGTCATTGTGAAAAAAAGGAGCTCCCAGTCCACACCTCTAAGGAAAAGAAAACCAACGGAGCCTGAGTGATTCTGGAAACTAATAAAATATATCTCATGTGCTATAGTAAGACCTATAGCAAGATCTCTATTTAATAAGGCCACACATTAAAAGCTTTATCCTAGGTGGCAGCTGTATTTATCAAAGCCAATATCTGCAGACTCAGAAACTACTTTTATTCTGCAAAAGCAATTATTCATTTATTCATTTGGGTCCTGACTATATTTTATCACTAACACATTTGGCCGCGTGCAATGTAATAGTTAGATATAAAGCATTCTGAAGTGCTGGAGAAGAATTCCCTACTATTAATGCTTCTTTAAAGCATTGCCTAACCTTACCATACCTTCAACATTTTAATGATTAATATGATGGCGTTATTAGAAATAAAACAAAAAATCTCCAACATGTAACACATTCAGAAAAATATGTCTCTCACTGTTCAAGATGTTTGATACTGGTTCCCTCTCTGACCTCTATGTAAGTGAAGCATTTTTCTCATGGGAATAAGGCCTGCCACTGGTAAGGAAAATTTTAATTTACCTAAATATGTCAAATAAATATTTTTACTATCTTAATTCTATATGCCTTTGCCTATCAGACTAAAATATTAGTTTCATTTTTTTTGTTGTTGTTTTGGTTTGGTTTGGGTTTTTTTCCTAACTAGCCCCTCAGGGAGTGAGACACCTGACTGCAGATATCTGGACTACAGGTTTTTACATCTGAACAAAAATTCCTTGACATTTTTATGGTCAATGAAGAGGCACGATGAAAAACAACATTTGTATTGGGTGTGGTTATTTTCATCCTAAAGATGCCTACAATATGATAGATGAATCACTTCTGAAAATGTAATGGTATCTAAGAGGAACATGTGCAATATTTTTTAGGTATGACTAAACAGGAGAGAGGGTTAAGGAACTACTGCATACATACATGTATAGAAAAAGTATAGGAATTAAAATGGCATGCTAAATAAAAGCTGTTTCAGTACCCACCCCCAATTCAAATTCTCAACAAAACTGCAAGAAAAGCCCTGTTTTCTCTTTGAAGACTAGCATAAGAAGGGACATTCCTAACATCTCTATGATATTAATGAATTAGTAGGTCAGACCAGCACCTGTAGGAGGTGCAATAAAACATGAACAGTCACCTATGGTGACTCACAGATTGGTCCTTAAAGTGCTGTGTATGTTTTAGTGAAGAGGCAATCTTTGAGAAAGATTGATGGGAAACCAAAAACTAAAGAAATCTCTACGGAACATATGGGATGCTACTTTGTGAGTAGGAGACATTTTCAGATGGATGGCAAAAGGCATGTCCATGACTCTAAAAATACAGCTGTCTAAATTTCAACTTTTGGTGTGCTATCATCAGAAAAAATGCTAAAATATTTGTACATGGTTAAATAAATTATACTTCTATAGGATGGCATTAGGACTACTAGGACTAAAACAATTTTTTTAAAGCTTGAAGATATGTACAAATTTAATCTAAGAATATATAAGAATAAGAAAGTTTTTATATCTTGATAGAAGTGTTGCAGTGCCATTAATAAAACACAGTTTTACAGCTTATAGTAATAATTAATTATGTATTTTTAAAATTTTCTGGAACATTAAGATATTTCTCTGTAACTGCGTATGAGTACTTTTTGAAGTATTCATCCTAGCTTTGCCACTCTTCCTGTCCTGTGTCATTGGGACCAGCTCTGATGTATTGGGTAGTGGCTCTGATTTATGCCCTAAGTTCTGTTTACAGTGCTATAGGCAGAACTAGATTTGCACGGAAAAAGTAAATTGTTGACACCAAAGAGAAAAAAGAAGAAAATGAAAAAAAAGGCAGAAGGACAATTCTACACACTTATAATTAGATCTGAGTAAATGAAAAACAGCAAGTTTTGCAACTTTTTAATGTCGGTGAAATACACTCTGAGGGTTTCTGGGCAATGAATGAGGTTCTGGAAGGAAGCAGAAGGAGAAACATAGTCCTAGCTTAAAAACGGAGAAAAGGAAAGGCCTGTTTTAAAGATGTAGACAACTTAATTTTAATTCATTAAACAGGGAAACAAACAAACAAACAAAAATCTATGTGAAGACTAGATGAAATGAGCCAGAAGCAGAAAAAAGCAATTTTTCAAGAAAAAATCCTCTCTATTTTCCTTGCAGGTGAGGGTAACAGTCTTTGTAGAGGAGAAGCAGTAAATACATATTTTGACTTCAGTAAGGCTTTTGACACTGCTTTACAAGATGTCTCACAAGCTGACTGTGAAACATGGATTAGATAACAGAAACAGAAAACTGAGCAGAAACTTGTACTATGAGCGTGATTATCAATGACTCACTCCCAAAACAGAAGGATGTAGCAAATGGATCTGTTTAAGTCCAGTAGATCCTGAATAACAGAGTAGTTCCACTAAGGCTTGGGAAAACGGAATCAAGAGCTTGCTAATGACATCTACAGAGAGCACCAGACTCCATCGGGCTGTAAGCAGATTGGGGAACAGATTTCGAACTGTGGCTGTGACACACAGGTTTCATTCCACTGAAGGCCCATGCAAGTTCTTCTACCTAGGCAAAAGTGATGAACTAAATGATCCTGTGTGGGGAAGAAATAGAAGAGAGAGTAGACAGCCAGACATGAAGCAGGGGTGACAAAGGTGAATATAAATTCTGACAGTTTAATTAAAGTATAATCCATGAGAAATATGTGGTAGTTTGTTCTGAATCTTCTGGAGCTGTGGAAACCTCACCAGTTCACAGAAGACATTGGCTATTTACAAAAAGATCCAGACACAATGGGCATGGCCGGTAGTCTCAAAAGTGTGACTTACAAGGAAAGATGGGGAGATCTGGAATTCTTTAATTTTTCCATTTTAGAAAAAAAAATTCTGACATTCATGTATACATTTGGTGTTTTATACAAATAATTTTGGTAGGTGTGGTGAGGGCATTTTCAATAGCACACATTACTGCAACTATTATATTTTATTACGACTTACCTTTTCTCCTTTTCTTCTAAGTATATTTTTTTAATTATGCCAAGATATGTCGATACTCTGTCACAAAAAATTAAAACAAAGATGGCAAGCAAAAATATATGAGGTGTATTTGCATATCTCTTTATTGTTAGGTATTACTTTTCTGACAGCCTGAGATTTGCAATGCTGGGAAAGGTATTTTTTTCACTTTTTAGAATACATAGTCCAAGTTCTTCGGTTAGTACAAACTCCTGTAGCTCCATTGCCTTAATCTAGCAGAAAAACCAAGACAAATAATATATATTTTATTCCTTAATGGTCCCTGCTTGTCAGTTGAATGAATAAATACTCTCTAGGTATCAAAGCATGAGGAAAAGCTTTATCTAATTAAGATCCTTGTATATTTTTGTATAGAGAGCGATATACAATTAAGGTCACTTGGGTAAACACAGAGAAGGAACCACTGAACTATATTTAGATCTAGTAGCTTAGGAGAATGTGATGCCACATCTCCTGGAGGACAGAATGTCCATCTGATTACCAGGTAACTGGGATAACTAGCTTCTGCTCATCTAGGACTTGCAATAGGGAGCAGGAACATTAGTGACAGGTCTAATTTACCTTGTGCAGAATCCCTGAGGATCTTGGCTCTTTCATTTTTAGTTTGGCAGATCATGTTATGCCATTAAAATGTTATCGCTTGAGTTGAACTGAGCCACGGACTTTGCCTTCCACAAAGGATTAAATAAGTGCAGAGTGTTTACGAAGATACCTAGTGTGCTACTGGAGCCTAGCTGTGCTGGAGAATTCCTAAATATTATGGAACAGCTGGAATTTGGGAGCAGGAGTGAGACAGAAGCAGTAGGTCTTCTGTTATTAAGATCTGGTTGCAGTTCCTTTGCAAAAGATTATTTTCTCCAATTACGCTTCAGCTGTAGGAAGAGAATGTGGCTGAACAGACTGTATATTCCAAGAACTACATCCATTTCCAATCCATGAGCCTGTGCACCCACATATGTCCTTAGAATGAGAAAAGATATGCACTGACAATTCCTATCCCATTTTCTGTGCCCCAGGCTCAACAGGAAGAGATGCAGTCTGGACAGGGGTGGCATTCAGAATCAATGCCTAACCTGGGTCTAAGGATGTGTTGTGATAGAGTCCTGCAGGACTAGCCCAATTTAAGTTTGCTTCCCCAAGCAGACTTAAAAAATATCTTATTAATTTTCTTTGTAGAAAACTATTGTTACAAGTATACAACTTGAGTAAAAAAGCTTACAGTCTTTTAAAGAGTTATTTATACATCTTCCTAATTTCCATAAGGTTATAAAATTCTTAAAGATAGAGAACAAACGCAATTGTCACAGGCCAACAAAATGCTCAGAATTCAATACAGTAAATCTTAATGGGTGTGAAAAACATGCAACTTTGTAGCAGGGCAGAATATATGGTAAAGTCAGCAGTCCCATGTTTATTAATGCATAAGCTATCTGACATTTTGTGCTGTGCAGATGCTTTTTCAAAATAGTGATTGTGGATTCCTCTGCACTGACTAAATTAATTCTCCTAATCTGATGGTTGTCTTGATCCTCTGAGGAGATAACTAGGTTAATAATATCACTCCTTCAGTGCTTCCCTGTTATTAATGCAACTCAGCTGCCTAATTTTGAGGGTCAAACGAGCGAAAACATAGAGGTCCAAATAAATGCAACTGAATGTTTCTCTGAAGGTCCTTTGCTGTCTGTTAAATTCTACTCTGATTCTTACAATTAACACCACACCAGCAAAAGCAAGAGTCACTGTGATTTCTGTTTTTCTGTAATATGCCATTCATAAAGTCTGTCACCCATGTAACCGTGACTTCTCTGGAAATGCTTTCTCGGTCAAGATCTTCATGATCCACACCACCAGCACATTGTAGATCAATCTTTACTAATGGAAATGTGTAGATAATTAATTGATTACTCTTGACTTGCTTCAGTGAGGACTTTGCGAACACATTTTTCCATTAAGTGAACAGATTCATGGCTCATTTGGATTAGACATGTAACTTCATCCTTATTAAACTTATTTGCTTCTGTCTGCTTCCGCTTTCTTCTTGAATTCAAAAAACCCACATATACGTCTATATTTTAATTTCTCTTTCCCATTCCCCTCCCCCCTCTGTTTATCAGATTCCCCGTCTTCTTTCTCTTCATCTGTCTTTCCCACCACTGTCCATTTATGTCTAAACTTAACGTTATCCCTGGACCTTTGTATTCTTGTAATACTTCCCGTAAAAATAATGTTTTCTGTATTTCTACCCTAGTATCTGCATGTTTCCCTGTTAATTGTCCCATCTAATCACATTCCACTCATCTTTTTGCTCCATGGCTCTATTTGTACTCATGTTTCTTTATCTCTCTCTAGAATAATTTATTTTAGCAGCATATACAGCCTGCCATTTTATGTTTTCCTTGGTGACCAGCTTCTCAGTTTAGTTCTTGACTCTCCATATTATTCACAAACATGCCTTTCCCCAGCTCAAAAGTAGGAAAACACTGTTTCTCATACAAGTATATCATATCCAACTTTAATGGTCATGGTTCCTTCTTCCTTTATGCATTATTCTCTGCCAGTCTGTACCCTCTCTTCTTTCTACATTTTTATCCTATCCTGGTTGCACAAATCTTTCTAGATGCCTCCTTCATTTTTCTGCCACCTAATTTCCCTTTTTTTTTTTTTTTTTCCCAAAAATAGTATCTCCCTGTGGTTAGAGACTTAATACTGTCAGACACTTCAGGTGTTTACCAGCTTTTTATTAATCTTCAGCAATGGATCTATGCCTCTGCTCTTTAAAAAGTCTAGATGATTTGGCTAATTTTTCTTATCGCTATGTTTACTCCTGTGTCTTGGTTTGCAAGATAGTTAGCACCTCAACTCTCCGTACATTTGCTTACTTGTCTTTAAGCCCCATTTTCCACCTTATTGTTTCCAGACTAACACTAGGAGTTCTCTGTTGTATTGATACATCTCATCTTCCTCTCTCACCTTTATAGACCAATTTTAAATTCTTCCATCATCATCTCCTGTGTGCTGTTCTTTGCATTCCTTTTGCTACCACAGATCGCATTTCTTTAACTCCCAGTTCTAGTTAAAAAAAAATACATATTTATTTCTGTGTATTAAATCCTAACTTCCTTTCTCAGTATATTTCATTTTTTTGTATATCTTTATCCAATTAACAACCTGCTAATTGGAAGATTTTGGCATCAGCTTAACCTTCTAAAATGCTGTTAAATGTAAAATACTCCTATTATATTTCCTTACTTCAGTTTCAGTCCTCAGAACTGCAAAATAGCAGTGAATACTGCAGGTTACAAAGATCAGTCACCCTTAATGACGCCCACAAGCACTTATTTCTTGTTTACTCAAGCTGTAGCCACTTTGCTTGAGCTGTGACATAAGAATGGTATTTTCCAACATCTGAGTTGGTAACTCTGCAGCACCTATAAAGTAGTATATTCTTCATCATACTGGGAAATATATATATTCTGCATAGATGGTTAAGTCTGCTTTCTGAAGAGAAAGAGATACCTCTAGAGAGGATTCAGAACAACGGAGTTAGTCTTGATTCTGAATCACCTGTTAAATTAAATTCCTAAAATTAGTTTGGGTTAACACTATGAACAGGATTTCCAGAAGACAATTGTACTCGTGAACATTCAGGGAAGAATGTCTAAAGGCCTGCAGGGAGAATGACAGTTAGAAACTTTCTAGATCTGAAGGACTATGAGAACATTCGCTGAAAAAAGAGGTACTACTAAAGAAGACAGTGCCTTGTCTTAGGACATCCTACTTCTAGTGGTGGATATCAAAAAAATAAAGTAAAAGCAGTCTTCATACTTGCCTTCTCTAATAGTCTTGAGTGAAAATATCAAATTAAGTGTTTAATACTGTCAAAGTTCACAAGTTTAAGAAATCTTAATTAATGTCAGCAGAAAACTTTCCAACAGAAAAATGTCAACACTTTCATTCATCTGTCTTGAATCGATCTCACTCTTATACAGGAAATGTCAGAATATCTAATTATAAATGTATAAATATTGAGTTTTCAGGGTGTGTGGGGGGGTTTGTTTTGTTGTTTTTTTTTTTGTTGTTGTTGTTTGGTGTTTTTTTTTTCATCCTACCCCTAATGAAGGTGAATGACAGTGAGTTCATGAGTTCTAAACAAACCTAGAGGGGCTTCCTCATCTCTGATGTGTATCTTGATGAAGCTCTAATATTTGCAAAATGTATCAGATGGATAATGTTCTCTCATGAACTCCAATATATTAAAGAATGGCAAGTCTTCCAAATTTTGTGTTACCTTAATGATACTTGTAAGATGAGTGCTGAATAAGGATATCACTAATATATATCCTACATTATTATTAGTAAACAGTTTTGCAAATAAAATATGATACCTATGTCTAATTAGCACTTCAAATAGTGATAGATATATTTAAAGTTGAAATAGAGTTTACTTTTTTTTTTCCAAATTATGATAAATATTTGTCCTTTAATTATTTTGTTAAATAATTTCCATTCATGTACAACCCCTTTCCAAGAAACAGTGTCTGATGGGAAAAAGTAGAAAGAGTTGCTTGAAATTTACTTACATATAATAAGAACACAAAAACTACTTATGATTCAAAGATAAGCTGGAAAATCTCACAGTAGAACTCACAGCTTCACAATTTTTTGGCATTTGATTTAAAACTTTCTTCCTGCAGACAACTGCTCAGGTCAGAACTCCTTAAAAATATTTCTGACCTTGAGACTACAAGAGCAGAGCCTGAAGACTAGAAGGCTTGGATGTACCTTAAAGATTCAAAATTAGAAAGCCAGGGCATAGGATCCTGAATTTATTTGGTCTTTATCATTCTAAGCTTATCCTCTCTGACTGGTGTTAGCACAGCATATATATGTCCCCTAAAGCACAGTGACTGACAGTGACACTGTCTCTGAATACATAGCTTCAATCGTTAGTCCGGACACATACAGTCAGACTGAACTGGACTAAGCGCCTGCTTGAAATTTGAGGGAAATAGCATTTCCAGTTAAACACTGCAGGAAAGTAGGTAGGAATGTGCTCTGTATGAACGGAAGAGTGAGGTGGGTAGGGAATGGCAAGAGCCTTGTCTTTTGCATTACTCACACAGTAGAGCCAGCTGTATTGAGCAGGTTCTGGGAATGCACTGGTGGGATTTAATAGCCCAATAACCTTTAAAATGGATTCTCTTTTTAAATAACACTTATCTTCTTTCTCTGAAATAGTGGCCTTCTAGTGATGGTGCAGGCAGCCATAGTGTGTGGGGAGCAGGATGGCTGATAAATATTGCTTTCATGATTTAAATTCTGAGAGTTTGTGTTTTGTTTTCAAATATTGTCATATTTTATTTGATGTCTTTCAGACACATTTCTTACAGAGATATTGTCTGAGTGAAATGTGTTTTGGAAAGCTATGCTGACATGCATAATATTCATGTTTAGAAATGACTCTAATTTGAATAGACTGCCTAGATATTACATCAGTTAAAAGTAATACTGAAGAGACAGAATGATGCTACTTTACCAAGTTTCAGAAAAAAAATTGCAAGCAATCTGTTTCCCAAGACTAACATTTGAACACATAGATATTATTTAGCTGTGCAACTATTTCTGGGCATTTTTCCTAAACTCTTGACGTTTCCTAAAGGAATCATGCTGAGAATCTACAAAGTTTGTAAATCATTTATTTTGGAGAAGTCATTCTATGATTCAGTAAAATGCTACTGAAGATCTCTGCATTCAGTATCACACTGTTATAAATAACTACTGTTTGTATGTCTTTAAATGTAGGGGAATGGTCTTCCTCAGTCACATTCTTTCATCTAGTATTTGTAAGATCACAGCAGACACATCCTCTAGTTTATTGCAGAAATTTGTATTGATTGTCAGAGGAATAACAAATTCTACCTGAGGCAGCAGTTCTTTTAAAATGTTGTTGGTATCAGAAGAAAATAAAGAAAATCTCGTTGTTAGATATGATTTGTGATACAATTCCTCTCATGTGCTGAGTATTAAGGTCTGTTAAAGGGAGAGATCTTTACTGTCCATGCAAAAGATATAAGGAACATTTCTTGTAACAAAATCATTCTTAAAAAATTGAGATTTCACAGTCCATTAACCTGCTATTAGAGACCAGTGACAGGATTTCTTTCAGAAATGATCTTTGTGCTTTGCGAGAGGTTAGCGAGGAGAGGGAGAGGAAAAGGAGAGGAGAGGAGAGGAGAGGAGAGGAGAGGAGAGGAGAGGAGAGGAGAGGAGAGGAGAGGTCACCAGAAACAACAACAACAACAACAACAACAACAAAAGCCCCCACACAATTCCTATCAAAGTCCATGCTATTAAAGAAATGAAATTGCTATACAAAGCTGAAGATACTGATTATGTGTAATGGTGCAGAACCAGGTTACATCAGCTTTGAGTTTCAGGCAACTCACTTTCCATTTTACTTGCATTTGCAGAAAGTTGAACCAGTGTCAACTCCCACTTAGGATGCAGTTGATGACAATGTTACAGAAAGTCGAACTGACAGAAGGAACAAAAGTTTCTGGGTTGCGTCTCTTCTGGGTTTTAATTCGTTCTCATTAGGAACAATCATATAACAGAGTGTTAGATTCTGAAACTGAAAAGCATGCATATGTATGGAATATGGTTAAATTGTTTGTTTGGATAGGGGAAAAGCAAATAAAAGAATTTTTTTTATTAATTTCAGTAAGAAGTGTGTGCCTCTGCCTGTTCAAACAGAGTCACTTCAGTGTTAGGTAACATATTGTCTGGGCATAGTGAACAAGGCATGATAATACCATCAGGTCTGCTGTCTCTTTTAATTGAGTTCCTTTCGGAGGGAGCAATAAACATTAGGATGCTTTAGTTCAGTTCATTTCAATGGGAGCAATAAACATTAGAGGCCCTTTACTACCCCTTTCTGAAGTGTCCCACTTGACTAATTTTGTTCTAATTTAAACAGGAAAGACAGGATGCGAAATTAACTTAACTCTTTGCCTGGCAAACCATTAATTTTGAGGTTGTTGCTCCAAAAGAAAGCACTAATTACAGTAATAAAAAATTAATATTAATTGCCTTTCTAGATATGATTCTGTAGCACCAAGGACTCCTGCCATTGGAGGCTGAAGAACTCACTGAAAGAATACAACAGACAAAAAATACTTCCTTAGGTGTTTAAGTGACCAGTTTTATAGATCTTTAACTATTCTGCACATCCACAGACCAGATGCAAGACTGGATGCATGTTAAAATCATCACTTTCCTGTGGGTTGTACAAAGTTGTCATGATAAAACAGATTACATAATATCTGATACTGAGATGACCTATTGTGAACATATGAGACTTTTCTTACGTTCTATGCTTAGGCACTTGCAGTGAGTTAACCCTGGCCAGCAGCTAAGCACCCACACAGCTGCTCATTCTCTCACCACGCCTGGTGGAATAGCTGTGAGAATCACAAGAGCTGAAGTGAAAAAAACTTGTGGGTTGAGATAAAGACAGCTTAATAAGTGAAGCAAAGGGATTAAAAAAAGCAAGTGATATAGAGATAATCGTTCCCCACCTCCCACAGGCAGACCAATGACCAGTCAGTCTCATAGCAACTCCTACCTTTGAAGACTCCCCCAACTCCCACCTCAATTTTTATTGCTGAGCATGATACCACATTATATGAAATAGCCCTTCGGACAATTTTCATCAGCTGTCCTGGCTGTGTCCCCTCCCAGCTTCTTTCCGACCTCAAGCCTATTTGTTTAGGGGGAAGAGTGAGAAAACCAGAAAGCCCAAATCTATTTGAGCAACAGCACTACTCAGCCATAACACCTGCTCAGTACTGGTAAGGTCACACCAAGTACCTGGTTCTGGGCTCCCCAGTACAAGAGGGACATGGACATATTGGAGAGATTCCAGCAGAAAGCCACTAAAATGATTAAGGGACTGGAGCGTCTCTTCTATGAGGGAAGGCTGAAGAGCTGAGGCTGTTCAACCTGGAGAAGAGAAGGCTCAGAGGAATCTTATCAATGTACAGAAATACCTGAAGGGAGGGTGCAAAGAAGACAGAGTCAGGATCTTTTCAGTGGTGCCCAGTGACAGGACAAGAGGCAAAGGGTGTGAACTGGAAAATAGGAGATTCTTTCTGCACAAGGAAACACTTTGATACTTGAGAGTGATGGAGTACAGTCACAGGTTGCCCAAGGACGTTGTGGAGTCTCCATCCATGGAGATACTAAGAAGCTGTCTTGACACAGTCCTGGGCAGCTGGCTATAAGTGGCCATGCTTGAGCAGGGGCATTGGACCAGATGACCTCCAGAGGTCCCTTCTAACTTCAACCAGTCTGTTTCTGAAATAGCCAAAACATTGCTGTGTTATCAACTCTGGTTCAGCCACAAATCGAAAACACAGCACTATCCCAGAGGAACTCTCAGTGGCCTGCTGTGAATAAAGTTAACTTCCAACCAGACCCAGTAAAGTGCTGGAAGTAAACTCATTCCAACATTAGTATTTAGGTACAGAAATCTTAAATTGCAACAGCAAAGGTTATAAGATGAAGGAGGGAAGGAAGGAAGGACAAAGGGACTGTTAAGTACTGTAATTAATGAAAAGCTATTTGTTTTAAATGATATAATATTCATATAATATGCATATCCACCTCCCAAACAACAAGCAACTGAATCAAACCCTCCTGATGATTTCTTCCTGATAACTTCATCAACAGTATGCAAGAGTTTTGTTGCTTTAGTTATATGAGGGTAATGTATCCAGATAAATACAATACAACTCTCACAGTTTTAGATATTTCTGGTTTGTGTTTTTAGTTTTTTTTAAAGCCTTCTCCTGGTGACAGAGGTTTATTATGGACTCATTTTGGCTCCTGTTGATGTTAATGGTTAACTTTCAGAGATTACAGTAGTACCATGACCTAGTATGCAATAATTCAAGAGTGTCCTAATATTATTTCTATTGTCAAAAATATCAAGCAGTTGTTCTACCTTTTTATGTGACAGATATGGTATTTCATATTTAACATAATGTACTTTAAAGGTGTCTGGTAGAGATAATCTCCTTAAAGTTAATGGGAGTCTTCTCATCAGCTTTCCTTGGATCTGGTTTTAATCTCACATCCTTTAATTCCTTATTTTAACTTCGTAGTGCATTAATATTACTTGGTCAAACACACACTATCTATTTATCTATCAATAAATTCAATCCATCTGGCCTCTATTAACGTAATACCACAGCACATCACAATATTACATGAATGTTATCTTTAAAGTTTTGTGGCAAGAAGTCAACTGAGAACAATATCCTGCTTCTACTTTTTTTCTCCTAGGTCAGGAATATTTAACCAGTTTTACAGGGAGTTGCAAATGTCTGTATCTGAGAAATGTGCTTTTTCATTTATGTTTGAGTCATTTTCAGTAACATTTTCAGTCATTTTTTAGTATACATATATATATTGACTATGTTCCTTCAAGAATATGTGTATGTTCTCTCTCATGTTGTGACTGCTGACCTTGAACTTCTGATTTCTAGGAAAATATATTAAATCACACTGGTATATATTAGTATATATTAATATAATGTGTCTAGATAAACATTTTAACTCAAGTAGACTGTGTATCCTCAGACAGAAGAATAAATATCTTGGTATGCTGTGATAAATTGTAAAATAAAATAAAATAAAATAAAATAAAATAAAATAAAATAAAATAAAATAAAATAAAAATGAAACTCCTCTTTTTAGTCTAGGTTGCTGTGGTGCCATACATTTTATTGGTCTGAAAGGTAGAATTCTTGGCAGAGGATTGTCCTGTGGGTCACATAAAGGGCACGTGGTATAATTCAGCCTACTGTAACTATAAATAACCAGAATAGAGCCTGAAAGGTCTGCTCAATTCAATATATGATTTACGTTTTATGCCAAGGTGAGGAGATTTTGTAACTGATCCAGACAAAAGGCAAGCTTCATGCTATGGCTGGAACTGTCCAGGTGAGAGGGGGTGTGTGGCGCAGGAGCATTTGCCAGTGATTAATTCAACCAACGCTATTCTCTTCATGGAAGGACATTAATTTTAAAGATTCTTCAGGCAGTCATATGTGCTAGACATTTATAGATAAGCGCGCTATCTGTTGTCTTTTGATTGAAAGTGTATTTTTCTTTGATTACATTTATCTGTGTAATTCCTTATAAAAGTGAGGGGAAAGTCAAGTCTGTTGAAAGTGAGGTTAATGACAAACTGTGCAAATAGGGTAGAATGGAGGGGAATTTTGTCTTTTTTTTACATGCTAGCAGAAGACTTTGTGCAAATGATCTGACTTTACTGGACTTGATTAGCAGATTCTCATGTCATTCTTCAACTGTCCCTGGTTTCAGAGTATATTCTGTATGTAGCATCTAAGCACATACAGACATATGCAGAATATATGCTTTATAACATAAAAAATACAGACTTTAAACGGTTCTAATTTATAGCAACTACTGAAAAAAAAAGAAAAAAGTTGATATTTCCTGAAGATCAAAAGTCATTTTTGCCTCACAGCACCTTACCTCCGTAACTGCACTTGAAATAATAAAACTATTTTATAGGAAATATATCCACCTTTTCCTACTTTTGACCGATTTTATGTCTGTGTGAACAAAAAATTAAAACCTCAAGGGGAATACAGATATTTCTACAAACTGGATTTTTTCCTAATTTTAGACAGAGAGCTAGGGTAATTTCTGATCTGATCAGTAGAACAGTATTTCTCTGTACTTTCCAGAAATAAATTTTTTAACCCGCAGAAATATACTCTTATTCTAGACAGAAAAATAGTATTTTGAAAACAGAAGCTGGTTATTAAAATTGTCACCAAAAAGTATTTTTAAAGTAATTATTTTTCTGTGGCAAACATGTCTCTATTTGAATAATGTATAAACTATTTTCTTGTAGAGATATTTAATAGTATACAAAATAACTATATATTCAGTTCTTGAATTTTCAGTAGATCACCATATCTTGACAGCAAATATAGGACATAGAATAATATATGTTTAGACTAAAGAATAATTGGATTATTTTAAAATAAAGAAATGCAGTAAGCTTGACAAATGGTGAGCTGTTTGAAAAGCAGGAAAACCACTTCTACACTTTTTCCTGAAAAAATCATTTTAGATGGAATTTTTCTAGCAAGCTTTTCTGAGCAATGGTATTTTAATGGAAGACACTCCAAAATGTTTGCACACTGACAATCATTTTACTTTTTACATGTTGTTTATTCATGTATTTTAGCAATGCATTTTATTTGCATCTTTCCTTGTACTTAAACATGTAACAGTCATGAATTGTAAGACTTATCTGAAGGGAACTGAAATGACAAGACTTGGATCTTTTTTGAGTTGTGTATCATATTTAATGCAAGTAGAGAGGATCAACTGGTTTTGTTTAGGTTTTGGAAGGAAGGGTTTCTTGTTTGTTTTTCAGTTTCCCAGATTCCTATTTTTGGTACTGATGGGTTTTCTTAATTAAAAACAGAACAAAACAACTAACAAACAAAAAACCAAACAAACCAACCCACAACCACCCACAAGCCTGTTTCTGTTCCTCAAATAAACCAAGATTTCTCTAGCTTCCTACACAGTTCTTTTGCATCCTGTCATCCTGAGCTGTGTACTGTGTTGTGAAATAATTGGTTCAAACATTTGTCGTGAACAACTCTTTACTATAAAAAGTTCTAAAACTGCTGTTGCCTGACAAGGCTAAGTATGACATAAAATATTTATTTTGGTTTTAATGATGATATTTTGCCCAACACATTTCAGCCTTTATTTAGAAGTGACAGATATCTTAAAATTCCTGTGATTTCTTGGTGGTTTTTGGGTCTGCAAACATCAACACAACACAGAATGATCCATTCTGCTTCTCGTGATTTCCTTTTTGTGGCCATTTCAGTGGAGACTTACTGGTGTATAATGTCGGTGGTCAATGGACCATGCTGGTGTTGAGCTTTTGTTTTAGGAGACTGACAACCAGAGGGTTAATTACCTTTGCCAGACATTCGTACATTTGCCATTTTTTTTTAAACAGTAAAGAAGAAGTAAGAGAATACTATTTAAATTTTGGCAATAAACGTACCTAATGGAGTTTTAAATGGTATTTAAATTATGTCTAAGTAGATCTCTAAACTCATTTAGCAAACAAATGACTACTAATGCTTTAGATAAAAAGACTACTGTATTGGGTAATGATCTTTGAAGGCAAAGTAATGCAGGTCAATAGAAAATTCTGTATCATATTAGTTAACAATTTATGTTTTACTTTATCTTAAACATTTTGAGGGTGAACTGCTTATTGTGTATTTTTTTTATCCAGAAATAAGAGTTACAGAAAACATTATATAGACTTCACAGCAAGAAACTTTGCCATGCTGATTATGTTTCTAGTAGGAAAAAAATATTCGCATGTATTTTCAAGATTCACGTTTCATTAAATGCTTCACCAAAAAATAAAAATTAATACTAATGATTTTGTGGATGGACTCATGCAGCTGGAGATGGCAATGATTGCTCTGCTTAAATGTTTCAGGAAGGAACACAAGCCACATTGTCTTAATTTTGGATGATGGTAGTATTTTGTTTGCACACCTTCCAGAAGAACAGCAGAAATAAGAACTCAGAAAATTGAGCATAGATAGTCAATAATTGACTAAGGTGGAAAAATGTGAAGCTTTTTAACCATTTTTATCCATCTATCTGGATAACACACCAAATGTAATTAATTTTATCTATCTTTATCCAACTGGAAATTAGTTATCTAAATCTCACTTAGTGTTAGGTATATAAAATAGAGGTTATCTAAATCAGAGATAGGTAATACAGTATTTCTATATAGTCAACAGAAATCTAACCAACACTCTTACTTTAGTATGCAACACATCTCACCTTAAGAAATAAATATATATTTGATCAGATAAATTGTACCCTAAGCTGCTAGCAGGTACAGATTTCTCTCCAATGGGTATAAATGAAAGCTTGGTGACTGTCTTAAACTTGATGATGGAGTTCTGGGTGAAGATGAATTTTAAACCATGCTATAAGCCACAGCAGGGGGGGGTCTCTTTGCAGGACAGACAGAAATGATTCAGTATATACTTGACTAACAGTTCCAGTAGTCTACAAACAATTTTGATTTAATATGAAAAGCTTTAACACATCATCACCATTACAACAGTTTCAGAGAAGATTTTAAAGTAACATTCACCTTTCCTAAATGTTCCTTTGTCCAGATTTGTATAACTTTGTTAGCTTGCTATTTAAAAATATTCAGAGAGCACACTTGTCACAGTACACATATTTAGGTAACTTTTTTTTTTTCCCCTGCCATGGACTCTTTAAAATTGCATTGGCAAACATGGTAATTGTGGTTGCAAACACCAGGTTAAACAGTTGAGTCAGGACCTTTATTTGTTCTGCTAAGCTTATTGCAGTTCACCAAGAAATTTCTGTGTCTGCTTTTGCTGTCTCTTACTCTCCTTCTCCTAACAGTCCTGCAACCTGTCTGTCCAAAAGGAGGAACAATAACCTGCCTTTGCACAACCATACGGGCAGTCATTTACACAATCATTGTCATGCACGAATTTCATTATACCTACACATATTCTCCTTTCCACTACTCTTCTTTATTTGCAATCACACAAATGGGTTCTTGTTCGCGTTAACTGGTTACCATACTAAGAAACTTGCCATGAAAAGGTCAGGTTTACATTTGTGTTTATATTTATTGTGAAAAATGAAGTAGGCTAATTATGCTTTCTTGATGAAGCTTCCCTCAATGTTGTCTGACATTCAGAAAATGAATGAATATATGTGTGATTGTGTGTTTGAGAATGACTTATTATGGGTATAACACTGGCAAAACATAAAAGGAGTAGAAAAGAACAAGCAGCAGAACATATATCTAAAGGAGCAGTGAGCTCTAGGGTGATAAGGTAGAAAAATTCAGAAGTATTCCAGAGGATTCTGCTAAGATCCCTTAGTGGAGCAGTAATATTCCTGCCTCTATGGGAGTACGGTTTATCTGGTGGAGCATGGTCAGGTGAGAGCATTGCTGTCTACAGCAGAGCCCAGGCAGGTAGGTGTAAGTTGTCTTGCAGCAGGGGGAGGTGAAGCATGCCATTGGCATCAGGACTTCAGTATGAAGTGTTAAGCAGGTGGGCAAATACTGCCAACAAATTATGAGCAGAACAGAAGTGACTTGGAAATGGCACATGCTCCTGAGCCCAGGTGAAGGGAAGAATTAAAGATTTTGTACAGTTTTCTATCACAGGAGTTATGTGTTACCAATGTAAGAGCTCCGTAGGGGTCACGGCCATAGAAGAGAAAAGACTAAAGTACAGAAAGTGAATTTTTTAAGAAGTAACAAAATCCACACTGAAAACCCAAAGGAAGAATAATATCTGATTACATTTGAAAACTGCTAACTTTGAGGTTTCTTGAGAGTGCAGCCTACAACAGCAAGGTGACGTCACAGCAAATGTTCCCCACTGTGCTGAATCTCCGCTTTGCTGTCTGTGGTTGGTGTGAGGAACATGCTGAAAAGCAAGCAGTGAGCTGAGCTGCTAAAACTGTCTTTGGATGGAATGCTGGGGTGTTTAACGTATACATATTTTTTTAAGTACGTCAACATATGTCAAAATACAAAGCATAGCAGTACAGCTCAGCCATATATGATTAGTCATGAAACTGGAAAAATGAACACTCTGTTGTGTCCTTTGCAATGGGAATGTTCCTTTGCTGCTTTTGCTGTCAGCCCTACCAGCTCACATACTCTTGCTGCAGTGAGTCACTTGTGTTCTTTAGTTTCAGATATGCTAGGTAAAATCCTGCCTCGCTGAAAGCAACGGGAGTTTAACTATTGATTTCAGTGGCTTTCTCTAAATTGGTTGACCAAGGAATGCTTCTGCCTGCCGGGTGGGCCTGTTTGTGCTGGCTGCATACTGACCCTTTCTCCCAGTGAGGGAAAGCCAGGAAATATACCAACCCCTCCTTTCTTAGCTTTACCTTTTTTATAAATAAATTCTACATGTGGAGCCATTCCACTCCTTCAACATATCTCTGGTTTTCTGCTTGGTCAAGATGTGATCTATAGGGTAAAATTTTTTCTATGGCATTAAATCCCCTAAATGCAGTCTTGTGTCCCTCTGTCTTCAGACACTTGCAATGCACAGACATACTTGCATTGTCTGAGTCTGTGACTGTTCGATGTGCAATTTCCTTGTCTCTTTTTAATTCACTCACAGAAAACATTAGAGCTTGCTATAAGAATGCTCTCAAACCTTCCTCCTAGGAAAAGGATGTGAAAAACGGAAACCCAATGCTTTAGATTTTCTTCCATTTGGTGTCATGACAACCTTGCTTCTGAGATGTTGTATTGCCACTTATTTTAAATCTCTGTCAATGAACACCTTCTTTGGCCAGACACTTGACAACACACTGCACACTCCTTTGGCAGAAAGACCCATGCTGTACCTGAAAGCAATAGTTGAGTAGAATAGAGAGAATGATGGATAAGTTGGAGGAGATTTTCAGACTTACAAGCCTGAAAAGGAAATGAGAAAAGTCAAAGCAGCATTTGTGAAATGATGTAAAGACACTGATGTAAACATGTTTTTCACATCTTTTACAAGGTGCAGGACTGAAATAATACAGAACTATATTGTAGCTATAATGCTTTGGCCCAGCAGAGGCAGCCCAGTATAGGATTTTTTTTTTCTAGGTGAAGCGGCCTAGAAAAACTAAGCTTTGGAATCAGGAAAATGAAAGGTCCCAGATTATTAGAGAACTGAGAAAGTACGCATGCCTAGATCCACCTGGAAAAGATTGAAAATGTTCTCCCTAGCATTTACAGATACATACTAGTGTACTTCCGAAAAAGGACAGAGACTGTTAACCATTATTTATTTTAAGAAAGAATTGTAGAAGATGCTAATTTTTTTTCTCAGTGTGAATAAATCATTTTTGTACATTGTATTCCATGATGATCATTATTTATTTTTATTGTTTCTACTGAGAAAAGCTAAATGTATTGGATCAGATTCCTCCTGCTGTGTTTGGCTGCTTTGAATTGTTGGACAGGTTTGAAAAGAAACTGGAAGCAGCCTGCTGTTGCCCATTCAAGGTTTCCCTTGAGGTGTGAAGAAAGGAAAATCTTGGAAAAGACAACATAGTTGCTCTTACATTTCCATGTCTGCTTAGCAATTATGTCAGGAGTAGCAAAAGACTTGTCTGCTCCACTTGCAGCATGATGAGGACCCTTACATCTTAAGAGATGAGGAGTCTGCTCTTAAGGAGTCCACTGGGTCCTCAATAGATTTCCTTGCTCAGGCATTATCCCACAAAAACCAGATGTGATATTATATGCAAAAGGGCAGGACTGAAAGATTAAATTAAGACATGTACAAAGAAGTAGGGAAAATTATATGTTAATGTTTTCAACCCTGACCATCTCTAGGCTTACTTGGTTTTACTTTCAGAAATGTAAGATATTTGTGAACTTCAATAGTACACATACATTTAGAACAAGGATTTTTATATCAATTAGATCTGCACTGCATGAGAATTAAGAAAAAAACAAAACATAAAATGATGTGGATCAGTGCCACAGTAGTGGCAGTCACTATAAATGCTACAAATGTCCTTTTAAAAGTATCTTTGCAGATTTTAAAACGCTATCAGACTATGGACAGAAATGGCATTAAATATGGATAGGCAACAAAAATGAAACCTGAATCAACTCCCCAGATATCTCATCTACCTCTTACTTACACATCTGTTTTCCTTTAGATAAGACAAAAAAATTCTTACCATGTCACACTGCAGCCCTTTAATAATGGAATTAATCGTTTTAAAGAAGATATTAATTTGAACGTATTTGTTATGTCAGCCTAAGAATCAGTCTTCAAAATGCTGGACAAAAATGCTTTTCCTGAAAGGCAGATGGATAGAATTTTAATATAATTATTTGATGCTGCCTTAATATTTAAAATTTTTAAGGATTTAGTGGTTTTATTTTTGCTTTTCAAATTGTAAATGCATGTCAAAAGGGCTCTGTCTATACTATTTCTAAATAGAAAATAATATGGCAGAAGTAAAGCACGGTCATCCATCACGGACAATAAAACTTTGAAGCCAGGCATTTTCAAATTGTTATTGTGTTTGGGAAAAGTTTTCCCTGGAACTATAGCAAGAATTTAAATACTGAGAAAAAGCCGAAGTTATCAGTAGCTTTCCCTTCTTTGCATTTCTAACATACTCTTTATAGAAGCACCTGGCTATTATGAGGAGGCCAGAAAGTGAGCTCTCTTCTGTGTCACAGGAAGGGGAATTTTCCAGCATTCAAATCCAATTTTTAATAACACATTTGCTAGGAACAGCAAACCATCTCCCTCTGGAGGAAAGGCAAATGTTCTTGCTTGGTTCAGAGTTCTTGTATTCTGATTTTCTTTCACGAACTACTAATTAAGCTTTCACAGCTCCAGAAGGCTAGAGTTTCACTTCAGTGTGACCTCAAAGGTGTACTTTAATAAGTCATTGTCTAGGAAATCAGGCAATACAAGCTTATTTTTAATATGTTACATCAAGTGATGATACTCCATTCTGATTTTAATTTCAAACATAGTTTAAAAAAAATCTAAAAGAGGTGAAAAAAAAAAATCCTTTCCTCATTCTGGATCACCATTTCACGAATGATTTGAACCAGACATTCTCCCTCAAAATTATTATTTTGAATCAAAAGAAGGAGAACACTCCAGAAAAAAAAAATATTATTTTTGCCACTGTTTATCAGGCAGATGGAAAATGTCACTGCTCAGAGGCATGCCGCTTTAGTTACTGGACCACACAAGGCCTTTCAAGACTTGAGCTCCCTGATTACAAAAACTTATAAAGCTTAATATCTTATGTCTCCTTTGATAATCAGAAGTCAGTTAAAAATATTTGCCAGTCTGGGAAGAAATGAACAAAGCTGACACAAAACCTGTTTCAAATGGATATATCCAATACTAAATGTCACGTTTTACTGGTTGACACACATTTATCACTTCATTTCACAGTACAGTAAACAACTCATAAGTCATTGGCTAATTTGATTGACAGTAGCCCTGGGCCTTCTTTAGCAGTCATGTAGTATAGTGCACTAAGTCAGACTTTTAGGGTAATTGACTTCAACAATATGAAAAAAGAAGTCCTATAGTCTCCTTAAAATGAAGGGAAAGGGGGAAATAAAAAATGCGAGAACAATAAATTATAGAAATTTCTCATTTGAGTAAGTAACAGCTTTAATAGCTTTCTCCAAGAACTGAGTGCACTCAATCGAACATCTGCTTTCCAGCTGTGTATATTGATATATTACCAGGGTTTTATTCTCTTCTACTTTAAATATATCCATAAGTTTTTCAGAGCTCCAGTACCTGACTTTCTGACAATGCCTTGATTGTGAAAGATATAAAAATGTCAAAAATTCTGTAGGCCATTTTATGCCCAGGATATTATTTTTCAATTGAATCCAAAGACAGATGTCTATGAACAATTAAACCATTCTCCAATCACACCTTGTTCCAGCTGGGATCATAGAATTAAAAGGAAATAAGCCATCATGATTCACTTATTGCCAGAGTACCTAGTGTTTCCTGCACTGCTGATAGATTCTTATTAAACAGTTCTGTCGATGGAAAATGAATATTGTCCGCTGTTTGAACTTCTGAAGTTAGTTCTTTGATATTAAATTTGATTTTCTTCTCTTATAATAATTCATACACTTAGTGACTAGCTTCAGAAATTCCCATTAGATGGAGATTATGTTATCTAAAGCTTACTAAATCCCACATCAGGTCTCTGGGAGTTTAGCTGTAAAGTAGAACGCTGAAAAGATCTATAGTGAAAAGAGGAACTTGCTAATCAAAAAAATGTAGCCTGGTGTCTCTTCTATTAAAGGAGATGTGGAAAATGTTTACTTCTTTCCCTCCACCTTAATATGAAGTTATCTTTTTCAGCTCCCTGTGCCACTGTTTCTTGCTTGGCAACCACACAGCTGAGAGTTATGTCTTTAGCGAGGGGCCATATAACATGTACATATGAACCAAAATATCATCAGTATGTTTATGTTTTAGTGATTCACAACAGCTATACTCCCATTCATATGGGGAACATTTAATTTCCAGACAGTGCCCAGAAAGGTTGCTAATAAAATATTTCTGCACTTTGTAGACAGACAGTTTATGTTCTTAAATGATATATTCTAGAAGAAACACACACTCTCACCATTTTCCCTGAACACAATAGAACAGACACAAGCAGCCTTTGTTTTAGAAAACAGCTAATCTAAAATTGAAAGAGAACGCTACTGATTGATTTGCTTAATTTTATTAAATGGCACCAAAGAAACATGATTGTGTCTCTCAGAAAAATTAGCAATTAAGAGGAAACTTGAACGTGTGTAAGTTAAATTTATCTTAGTCTTGATAAGTTTTTGCAAAAGACTGACACATATTAAACTTCTGACTATGGAAATTGCAATCTAGTGAGCAGTCATTTCCCTTAAAATGTTGAGATTTTCAAAACATCAAAGGAAACAATTGAAAAATACATCTAAAAGGAAGAAAATTGATGCAACTGCATTTCTCTTTACCGTTGCAAGCCCATATTAGGTGCACTGCTTTACTTTACATACTTCTTGCATATGTCTATGCACTCTTAACTTGAAAAAAGTTCAAGGTCAGCTTCTGCTCACAGGCCCCAGCCAAGCAAATCCTTTAAGCATGTGCTTAAGTTCAGCAGAGGAATAATACCATTGACATCAATGAAACTCCACACATGTTTAAGTGATTTCACTGTTCACACATTGAGTAGTTTTATTTAGGATTTATTCCCTTGTAGCAGTGAGCACTAACATGACTTCTACTTTCTTTCTCATCTGCTCACTCTTTATAGCAGAAAACAAATTTGTAGGGACAGGAAACTATCTTTAGAACAACTGACGTTTAGAACAAAGGAATGCACCAGCCTTGCTTCAGGCTTGGAAGGCTTGAAACAGAAACAGCAAACTTTATGTATGTATAATTTTATACAACAGTGGTTATCTCTTGTGTCCATCTCTCGCCCGTTTCCTCCCTCCCCCTCCTCAGTTTTTATTGTATTTTATCTAACAATACTGGGACACACAGGCTCCTGTATGCTTAAAAATCAATAATAATGTAAACATAGTAATTGACTAAATTGATGAGAAAAAGGTGGTAAACATCTGTCTGGCAGAGAGAGGTGCTGAAGTAGTACTTCAAGGAAAATTAGATAAATATACAGTTACTATCATCTGTTCTATAGAGTTTATTAGAGGAGTTAACTTTTTTTTTTTAAACACCAAACAGATATATTCTAGTTTCAAAAAGGAAAAATCTTAGCTTCCTTCATAGTTACAAAAGTTGCAAATTTTCTTTTTACTGTTGAGCTAATTATAAGACTTTGAAGGAAAAAAAAAATTGGAACAAAACTTTATAACTCTTTCTGCCCACCTCATCCTCACCTGGATCCAGCTGAGAGTGCATTTAGCATTCACTATGTTGCTTGTTAAAAACCTGTCAAACTCAAATAAGGGGACATTGTAGTGACATTCAATACTTCCATCCAGAGGTCCTTGCCTGTGTTATGGGGAGTCTGAGAGAGGGATTGAGATACAGAAAATTAAAGCAAGACATACATATTCACGCAAGACATAAATGGCAGAAAAGAGAATTTCAGAATTCCTCCAGTTTTGGCACGTTAGACATCAGACCCTGCTTCAGTTCCAGCAGTTCACCTGCATTTAAGGCTTCAAAGATTATAACTGGATTTTCAATTGATTAAAAAGTTGGTTTCACTTTATAAAACACATGTAAAATCTTCTGCTAAATGTGGAATAAATCTTGCTAGCTGATGTAGCAAAGAAGAATTTGTTAAGCAACTGCTTCTTTTCTCCAGATCTATGTGGTGAAAAGTCAAGTAATATTTGCTGTTTTCTCTTCAGTCCACTGCATTATGCTTCAGGGTTTTTTGTTTGGTTAGCTGGGGTTTTTTGTTTTTGTTTTTGTTTTTTTTTAATTTTTTTTTTTAATTTTTTTTTTTAATTTTTTTTTTTAATTTTTTTTTTTAATTTTTTTTTTTAATTTTTTTTTTTAATTTTTTTTTTAAATTTTCTTGAAAAATAAAATCTGAGATATACTTAAAAATCAAGTTCTTTATAAGACTTCCAAATACTAATAGTTTTGTCCAGTAGCCTGTCTTCTTGTTCCAAAGACATATGAAATACGCTGTTTGTATTTTGCAAAGTGTAACTAGAGACACAGGACATGTATGCTTGAGCCTTAAGTTGCTCTAAGCTTCCTCTGCAGTGGTGTTTTTCAAGTGGAGCAGGAGAAATTTCCACATAGGTTAACTGAGACCATAGGTGTACTCACTTTCCCCCCGGAACTACCTAAGTCCCTGCATGGGTTGTAACATCATATTAAAGTGCCAATACAGAGCAGAAGCTTTGTGTCTTATTTTACATATTCTAGATTTTAAATGTGTTTATTGAATCCTAAAGAACTAATAGCAACTAAAGTCGTTTGTTCTCTCTCAGGATTAAAATGCTCAGAATCTTCAAAATTAGCACCACAGAATTATATTGTTGATCAGGTTGGACAAGATCTGTCAATAACTCATACTTGTTATTGATTTGGATTATTGGTAAACTGAAATTGTATGAAAAATAGATACACCTTTATGTGACTGAAAAGAGAGCCTAATAAATAGTTTCTAGTTTAACATCTGAAATCAGAATGGTGACAGCCTAATTAGCATTCAAAGGCATACTGAGGTAGAAAAGTGTTGCTGCAGGAGTGAATGTTAACAGTGTGAAAGATTTACACTTACATCTGGAAAGTCACAGCACATTGGATGAGCTCCAGCAGGTAAGAAACCATTGTGTAGGAAAGACAAGTAATTGTATGTCACAGGATCAAAGGAGTGCTTGAAATGTTAGAGGAAATTACTACACAAGTTTAGAAGAAAGGTTTCCCCCCTCATGCAAAGTCTGCACTGCCTGTTGTATGGGGCCAGTGAAAGAGATGACTGCATGTCCTAAGGTCAAACATGAATAAAAATGTCAGGAGGCTATTTCCAATGTGATAAAGGAAGCAGATTGTGGCATACGGATCACACTGCACTTTGGCATATAAGGGAGACTTAAAACGTGAGATTTCAAACCAAGGGAAATTCCCACGAGAGGTGAGGGCTAAAGAAAGACTTATTTATTTTGTGTGCTTGTAGGATGGGTTTTGTTTTGGCAAATAGTTCCAGATTTGGAACCGAGCATCGAACCAGCTTTTTGTAAAAGGTATAGGAGGATATAACTTACTCTCCTGCTGATTTTTTGCAAATAAAATTGGATTTGGTTAATATACCTCTGTTTCATGATCCATTGCTTCAATAGCCATACTCTGAAGAGAGTGTTTAAAAAAAAAAAAAAGTTAAACTAATTTTTTTTTTTACCCTGAGATAGTGCAAATGATAAAACTGCCTTCAACCTGCCTTCAGGTGTTAAATTTAGGGTCTTCAGTAAAAACCAAATGACGAACTCTTCCTGTCTCCAAGGGTAGGAGTTTGCCAGGATATCTGTCAAGGCAGAAGAGTCAGGTGAACAGGAACTCAAATATAAATCAAATACTGACTTTGGGATTTGGAGTTTTGGAAGTCCTTGAGATTAGTCTCTCTTGGTTCCCTTGAAATTAATGATGGCAACGGAATTTATTTCAATGAGAATACAGTGATCTTAACCAAGAGCAAATCAGAAAATCCTATGCTATGAACACCTAATCCTGAGAGATTAAGTTCTAAAAAGCATTTGTAGGATTCTTTTTTTTTCAGTTTTCTTCCAGTGGAGCTATACCCTAATGAAACAAAACAAGCATTTTGCAAGGATAAACTTGTGAAAGGAAGAACAGTCTAATTTTGTATTCTGCAAATCAGTCACATACTCTAAATCTGTGTTTTGCATAATGGTTGTATGTGTTAATACACAACTAGCACATGATCGTGTGTGTGTGAGAGACAGAGAGAGACAGAGAGAAGGTGTGTAAGGTAATATGCACATACTCGCTGGAAGAGAAGGTGCTAATCACCTAATTTAATGAACTGCCTTTTTTTTTTTTTTTTAAGGTATTTATATATAACAAGTAAAACAAACAAACAAACAAATCTGTTTGTGAATTCATTTCCTTGATTCAAGATATGAAGATTCACCAGTTAATTTATTTCATCATCACAAAAGTGATTAGTGATCACAGATAATTCAAAATATTTTTGAAACCTAATGTTGACCCATGCTTCCACTTATCACAATGAGTAGGGTATTCAGATGAGAAACCTGGAAATGAAAAGCCTCAGAGTTGTTTGAGGGTGAGTCAAGCTATGAGGACACAGGCCATGCACCAGCTCTTGCCCTCAGGGTCAAAGGATGGGCACCGATTTGTTTCATTTCAGTTCTTATTTGAACTTTTAAAAAAAAGAAAAAAAAAGAAAAAAACCTTCCCGATTGTGAGGGCAAAATATTGTAAATGCAGGGAATGAAAAAAAGTTTTTCTCCAGTCACACTTTTTATCTCAAATAAGATTTCTAAAAGCAGCATTGTCTATTTTGGCAATGACATCATGCTTAGACTTCTACTTCATCTGCCTTCTATTATTAGTCTGCACCTTTCTTAAACTTATTTTTACCAGCTTCTAATTTTTGTTTGCTTTCTCTTTTTGTAATGTGCAGCTTCGTATCTAAAAAAGATAGACTAATATAAAATAGGAGATTTTAATGTACTAGAGGATAACAAAATAAATATTCCTTCAAGTAATCAAACTGCTCTAATACTCAGCATTTATTAGATACTACTTATTCTTCAAGTCCTTTAGCTAAAGAAAGTGCATTCTAGTTACATCACACTTGAAAAGGGTTTTGCTGCTGCTTGTATTTTGCTGCTACTTCTATTTTTCTGACAAATTATGAGACGTTCATTAACTGTAGAGGTTTCTGCTGTTCAGACAACTGAACTTTTTCATTTGCTGGAAATGAGTACTGATTCTTTTGTCTATATCACTTGGTTTTCATTATGTCTGGTTCTTTAACCTGGTGAGAATGACCTGAAGCAGGGTTTCTGTGAAGTTCCTGTTTCCTTAGCAATCAACTAAGAATATGGGACTACCATGAAGAGCTCAAGACAAAAAAAAAAAAGGACTTTTATATGAATACTTAAATTTACTCTCCGCTATTCTTGTAAGTAAGGAAATAGGAGAAAAGAGACTTAAAATAGGAAACTGTCCTGCTTTGGGCTGGGATAATCTTCCTAGTAGCTGGTATAGTGCTGTGTTTTGTATTTAAAATGAGAATAGTCTTGATAGTACACCAATGTTTTAGTTGTTGCTAAGTAGTCAAGGACTTTTCAGCTTCTCACGCTGTGACAGGTATACAAGCACTGGAGGTAGAGGGGTGGGGTGGGCACAGCCAAGACAGAGGACCTAAACTGGCCAAAGGGATATTAGATACCACACGACATCATGCTCAGTATGTATTTTGTGGGAAGGTGGCTGGGGAAATCACTGCTCAGGAACTGGCTGAGCATCAACTACTGGGTTATAAGCAATTACATTGTCCACCATTGTAGTATTATTATTATCATCATCATCATTATAATCCATTATTATCATTATTATTCTTTCCCTTTCTGCACTATTAAACTGTCTTTATCTTAACTCATGAGGTTTACATTGTTTATTTCGATTTCTCCACCACGTCACTGAAGAGGGAGTGAGTGAATAGCTGTGTGTGGTTTTTAGCTACGTACCAGGTTAAACCACAACAGAAACAGAAATAAATGAAATGCTGAACAGCATTTTCTATGTATTAAGTGAGAGTAAGAGTCTATCTCCAATATAACATACCTTTAGTTTTATATGAAAGGAAGAAGTATAAAAGAAGTAGTAGAAATGACAAGGAAAGTGTAGCCTGTGCTTGCTGTCAGAAAATTCGAGTGCTTACAGGATCATGGGCAAAGGAGCTGTGCTATGTAATTATCCCAGAGCAGTTAATGGAGAATTTGAAAGGAAAAATCTTTCAATCTCTCTCATTTTCACTCCCTGAAGTTTTAAAGCAAGAAGTTTCTACTCTCTTGTCCTGTGACTTTTCAAAGCAAATACAATTCAATACACCATGAATCACAGTGGAGAACTTATTTTCTCAAAGTTTTCGGGTGTTTACAGAGGCACTAGCTTTGGATAATACATAGAAACATTATTTATCATTTTAATAGCTTAAATGTCCAAATGGCTCATCTGCTTAGCTTGTAAAGTCTCCTTTTCCTTGGCAAACCTTTTCAACAAAGCTACAGCATAGATAAATAAGCATGAATGACTACAGAAGGGTTAATTTGGAGTAAGTGAGCATATTTTGGTTTGAGACTCACAGTGCAAAATTAAAAATGGCTTTCATTTCTGTCCCAACTAGAGCATTATATCTTAGAAAATTAGAACCAGATTTCTCATGCTTGCATTTTCTTTTTTTTTTTTTTTTTTTAATTTTTTGTTTACAAGTACCAGCCAAATAAGCTATTCTTTTTGTCTTTAACTGTGCTTTCACCTCTCCTTTCACACATCCAGGGCTATAAAACAAGCCCTCTATAAACAGGAGTAGTTGTTTGATGCTAAATTGGTTATACAGTTGTTACCATGTAACCCTGGGTGGCTACTGAAGAGTAGACAGCTGCTCCCTCTCACCTTTCCTTCCCTGTGGGGAGGAAGGGAAAAGGAGGAAAGACTCATGAGCTGAAATGGAAAGAGAATTAAAATAATAATAAGGGTGAATAGTAATTTGAATATTATAAAATATATAAAGCTATTCAGAGCAATACTTAGATGCTGGAACACACGCTACTATTAATGAACGCCAGACGGCAGACACTGAAAGCACAGAAAGTCCAGTAAAATGTGGAGACCACAACAGACGTAGAAAAGTTATGAGAATCAGGGAGTGGGAGCAGGAGTTGGAACAAGACCCTTCAAGAACAACAGCCATCGAAGAAGGGCTCTCCCCAGCAACTTCCTGTTATATAAAGCACATGAGGTTCATGGTATGGAATACTTAATTGATCAACCTGGATGTCAGTCTGGGTGCTGTCTCATTATGTTCCCTCCCAAAGGCTGCCTGCCACTTGCAACTGGACAGCTGAAAAGACTTTCATCCCTTGGCAGCAGCTAAGAGAACAATGAGTTATTATGTTCTTTTTGTACCAAATTCCAAATGTTGCAAAACTACTGGAAGGAAACATTAAGTCTATCCTAGCTTGCTGTCTCATTATTCTCACACAAAATCCGAAAAGCCCAAACCAAATATGTTGGTTAATAAGAAGAAAAGATTCTAACTGCATGGAAAATTACTTCGATTTCAGCTAAACCAGCACAGTAATATTACCAGCAGTTGAGTCTCCAAATATTGTCGGTCCTTGAATGCCCTACATAACATACCATTTTAAATCTCATTATGCTTTAAAATAAGAGAAGAATTGTATGAACTTTTCCCCTTTATAGTAGTTCTCAACTAAAGGCACATAGTAAATTAAGTATGATTTCTTTATCTTTTTCCCTAGGAAGTGCCAAAAAAGTGTTTAAAACTTTTTGAACTCTTGTGAACACCTCTATGGCCCTTACTCAATTCATTTCAAATATGATAAAAAACATGCAATGGTATTAGGTGTGAACTGCCAAGTTTAAGGTCAATATTCATTTAATTGCAATCACAAGTCCAAAATAAAATACAATTAAGGAGAGTTATGTTGCTTTACAAAGTAGTCCGAGCTACTTCTCTTTAATGTATTATAGCTGTGCTTCATGTATATTCTAAAAGACAGCTGTGACAACAGAGGAAATGTATCTGATATTTTTAGATCTACATACCTTGTGTTTTCTTCTATGTAAACACCTTTCTAACTCTTCTTGAGATCATAATTTTCATATTTGACATGCACAATGTCACCTCCTGCTTTGGGTAATTACATGGTAGAGTTCCCGAAAACCTTGTCCCTCTTATTAAAGCCTACAATATCTTCCAGCCATTATTTTGATAAGTGTTCTCTGACTGTGAAATCTTGATGACATAATTCAGATCTGCTTGCAAGACCCTCACCTTAGGCCAATTACATTCTAATTGCATGACTTTATGGTTTCTTTGGAAAGAAGAAGGAAAGCACTTCATATTATTTTTTTTTTAATTGCTTGGGGTTAGGGGTGGTGACATGCAGAAGATATAAACATTACACACTAAAAATCTGTGGACATTTTCTTTAAATTCAAAGTGACAACACAAAATCAATGTGTCCTGATATTAGCAGATGCTCAGTGACTATGTACTAAGTGAGTTTTTTTAAGTGTTTTATTAATTGAAGTGTTTTATTACCTTTTGCAAGCATCTAGGTTTGGGAAACTGTTACTGGAATTAAAAAGGTGATTATTCTTTGGTTTATTTTCATGTTATTTTAGGCCAGTGATTTTATAAAATGCAAGGTTTTAAAGTAACTTTGTGGTTAGAAAGGAAATACTGACAAGACAATTCATAAAGGCAGATGGGTAGAAAGCAAGAACAAGTCCTAGTACTGGAAGAGGAAACAAATAGATATAGACCTCGAATAGTGTGACAACTATTCACAATAAAGCTTATAAGTGTAATAAATCTTTGGAGCAGTTTTCTTAAGAGCATGGTAGACTTTTCATCATCTGAAGTTTTTGTACTGTTGTTAAGGGTCCTTATAATTACACTCTGTTTACAGTTGGAACAAAATGAAACAGAGCTGTGCTGACTTTGCAAGCAGCCATAGGAATAAGTTTCATGCCTTCAGACATTTTCCTCGATTATTAACAACCCTTACTTTTGCTGTAAACCCACCAATTATAAAAATGTAACAATACCTAGAAACAACATGAGAAACAGAAGAGAAAAACATCCAAGCTTTTTAAAAGAAACTGTAGTATATCTACCCCTATGATCTTAACTTCTACTCTTTATGTTTCTCAGTACTTAAAACATGACTCTGTTTACAATTTCAGTGGCTGGATAGAAACACAGTTTCCTTGTTGTTGTTATCTTTAAAGGTATGCAAAATGATTAAAAATAACATTTTTTATTGAACATTTATTTAATCAGTTGCTAAAATTCATCAGCTTTTAAAAAAATACTGGAAATTGTAAAAAAAACAAACCTACACTGCCTTTAAAAGTGGTTCAAGTGAGTTGTCTCCCCGGATGATGAAAAAGACAAACATTCATGTCTTCATTATTTTGAAGGCAAAGCCCATGTCTTCATTTCAGAATGCATAACTTGAAAAGTTCCTTTAATTAGTGTTTTAGGGATAGTTTGAAAACTAATACCTACTCTATTTAGTTAAAACATAAATAATATTAATAAGAAAATGCCTGTAACAAATATCCCAGAAGTTAGATGATGATAAGTACTGGTCTGTTTATACTCATTGCCCATTTTCTTAGAGATCTTTGAGAAGGGATGAATTAAGATTTTTATATGAAGTGTGAAGAGATTAAACCCTTTTCAGTGAGTTTTTTCGAGCAAGGGCACAGCAACATGTAGAAACAGTAAAGAAAACTAGTGTAAAGAATGGATGCTAAATTTCAATTTGAATTCTGCATATACTAATTAAAAGCCAAATAACCAGGTAGATATATGCATACGTGCATACACACACGTGTATGTCACATTTCAAACCTGACATGAGATTACAGGAATACTATATGCAAATTTGTGAATTTTTTAAAAGGTCGTGAGGCTTCATCCATAAGGAAAGCTAAATCAATGTAAAAACAAGACAAACGAAAAATTTTTAAAAACCCGACTCCCTCAATTGCATATTTTTAGTGCAGTTTCAGTGCAGTATATTCTCAGTGTTGTCGTTCAAAAACGTTTTTGCCAATGCATACTTCCAGTTCAGGTGACCTAAACTCTTATTGTCCTTACAAAAATTTTTCATTTTTAAATGCTATGGAAAGTCATCTGGAAATATAGGTGTGTTAAAACCTCCATATTAATATTCTTCCTCCTTTCTCAGAGAACATCTCAAGTATATTCCCTGTGAAACTTCCTGAGTTTCAGTGGATCTGTGCCTGTGGTGAAAGTGGCCTGAAAGCCGCCAGCTTCCAAGCACAATTCATGGAGTAGCTGAAGAGCTAATCAAATTGCAAGTGATTAGGATGTAACTACTCCTACTTTCATATCAACATATTTTAAGGTTCAGAGCAGGGGATATTTCAACTTCTCTTGAATGTGGGACAAAAATATTGCTTTTGCTGAAATAGCTAGTGTTATCCTCCAGGCTCTAATTACATTAATGGTCACTGTGTTTTCTGACATACTTTTTTCTTAAGGGATACTTGAAAGCAAGTGGCTGAGGATTGTTTTATTTTTTCTTTGCTATGCTTGTTCTCTTATACTGAAGAAAGACCTCGGTCTCGAGTGGGTGTCTATTACATCAGTTGCTAAATGTGCCAAATTAAAGGCCCTGGTTGTCTAGATCACCACATGATTGGAGGCAAGAAGGGAGGCTCAAGGGAAAATTGAAATTGTTATTAAAATAAGATCCTAGGGGCACATGGTTAGCTGCTTGATGACTACAGAAGCTACCTTTAAAATGAGTTTTATGTAGTTGATATCTTGTAAGTAAACAAAAAAAAATACTCTAATGAAGATAGAGACAGGAAAAAGAATAGTCTCCATTAATTAAGAAATTTTTCCTAGACAGAAGGAATCACTTAGAAGAAAATATAATGATTGTGGAATAAAGGCATAAGGCTAAAATCACTGATAAATTTTCTAAAGTGTCGTAAGAGTCAGGAGGAAAGAAGAAGAGGCAGAACTAAAAAAAATAGAGTAAGTCACTTCCAGTTCATGTAGTGAATGAAGTTGAATTGCTGGTGGAATCTTGAGAATGGATAATTCATTAAAAAAATGATGCTAAAATGTCCAGAGTTTGAATGGGAAGGGGAGAGTGTGTGTGTGCTAGGAAAACCCAAACAAGACAATGGTGTTAAGTAATGACAAGGGCCGGAATAAGATGCTGTACAGTATAGGTCTGTGACTGTATTAAATATAACTTTCCATGTGATGTTACCTATGCAGCAGGTCTGCAAAATGGAAATAATATTAAAATCTTGCCAAATACTCAAATTAATGTGTTAATGATTTATAAAGGTTTGTTTTTTTTTTAATGACAATAAAGTATGACAAAGCTATGAGAAAGCTCTAGGTCTGTAATGACAGAAGCTGGATAAAATCCAGTGTTTAAGCTCCTCAGATTCACACTGCCATCAGGTGTGATCATCTAGGATTAAGACCACACCTTCTGTCTGTTTGGATAATTTTTAAAAAGTATTCCTTTGACTTTTTTTGAACCTCCTTATTCATTAGACTGTTTCTTTTAAAGTAGATAATTAAAGCAGTGGGGGAAAGATGTTTGCTTTATAATTACCTTTGAACTTTGGGTGTGCTGTCGTTTACTTTTTGTACGCTATCAATGCAGTTGTGCACACCACAAGGGCAAATGAAACCATCATCACTGTGAAGGCTGTGATGAAAGTTTTTATTTTAATTAATTATTTGCCCTGAATTGCACATGTGCCTCTATTACAAAAATGTATGTTTCACTTGCAGTTTAATGGTGCTTTAGAAATATGGATCATATAGCTACATACGTTCATTATATACATATGTAAATAAATAAGTCACCAAATATTAAAAAGATTCAGTTAAAACTTGGTTTGTGCATTATAGTTTATTGCTGGATGTTGTTTTTCTACAAAAATTAAGGGAGTAATTCAGTTGTCCAAATATTAGCATATACAGCCATCTTAAATGCTGCAAAGTATCCAAGACATAAAGATGGAGTGCTTATGCTTTTTATTATGAATTAAACTACGTAATTTCCAAAGCATTTTTAGTCTGTAAATACACAAACATTAAGATGTATTTGTTGTTAGGCGGGTTTGCCTACTGATCTGGTTGATAAGTGAAAATTGTTGATGTTAGATAAATTACTCTGAGAGAGAAAATTTCTACCGTAAGAAGTGTTGAGTAGAAAAACAGAAATGTGCTGAGGTATCAAGGTCTCTACCAATATTATAGCTGCTGAGTGGATAGTCAGAAGAGAATAATACAGTGAGCATCATTAAAAATTCAATATCCAACACTCCACGAATCAGCAGAGTCTACTGTTGTCCACTGCCTCAAAAAAGGACGTACTGCAGTGCCATTTTAAAGTAACATTTACTGAGGTTTTAATAGAACTCACTGTACCTGAACATTTTCAAATTTAGTTTTTACATAGCTTCAAATGCATAGTTATTCTTTCAGTGGTTTTTAGCATCAATCCTTCATGTCTTCCCACAATCCATAATCTAAAAGAGATTGATTTTATTTTTAACTGACATTTAGAAGTGGCAAAGCTTCTTCCACAAATTGCTTGTCACTTAAAACAGATTGTTGATACTCTGTCATCAAGAGATAATGCAGGATATAATTAGTCCTTTTCAAAATTTTATGCCTTTAAATACAAAAATTATACACATTAGGCATGCCTCTCAAAAAAAAAATGACATATCAATGCATGTAAATCACTGTGTCTTTATAAATATTTTCTTAGGAAGCAGAACATCCTATTAATCCAGAACCAACAAGAGAGCACTGATGAACTTTCTCAGGGTCAATTTTTCAGTCATCCCAAATTTTCAGGTGAAATCTGGAAGAATGAAATATCAAATACAGTCAGAATGTTAAAATAAATTAAAACCTGTTTGTTTTGGTTGTTTTTTTTAATAAAACTGCTGAGAATTATTTCAATTTACAAAGATCAAATTAATCTACTGTGAAATTGTGAGAAAATCAGTGAAAAACAATAAGCTCATTCTTTGAAAAAAATGCAATCAATTTATTAATCATTAAGTCTTTAAAAATGTATTTCAGTTGGAATTGAGACTTCTAATATATGACAAAACCTTGTTTATGTTGCTGTTGTACAGATATAACAAATTTTAAAAGGGGAAAATGATTTTGTAAAATAGTTCATTATTTTTACGTGTGGAAGGCATAATGGATTTGAGCAAGATATTGAACATAAATTTAATTGTGAGCGAACAACATCCACAACTCATTCAGTATTCAGCTATCATGTGTTTCTTGGCTCCTGCCTTTGTGGAAATTAAGAGTTTCATTCTGACTGCATTAGGAGTTTATAAATGCATTATAGAAAACTATATGTAGAAATATAAGTGAAAACTTAATTCTTTATATTATTTGTAACTCATATCTTCCATCTGTATATTCATTTCATATGTAAGTATACACATATATATAGAGGTGTGTTCATATGTATCTGTATCTCCAATATCCTCTAAAGTACAAGTGCTGGTATCTGTCTAAGACCACCTTTTGCAGCTGACATCTTCTCATAAAAAGAGAAATGAGTAAAGTGAGCTAGTCCTAAAACAACAGCTAAAAAAACCCCCGACAAATAGGGCCTTCATGCACATTTTAAGATTCTGAGAGAATGACCTCTCTGTCTCTCACTTCATAAATTTATACAATAGTTGTCACAAAAATAGCAGAAAGATATTGTCATTATAATCTCCGTGTCCTAGTCCTGTAATCAGATCTTTATCCTATTCCCTTTCAAAGTCTCGGAGATGGCTTTTTAGGAATGGGCACATTTCATTTATTTTGAGTAATTTGAAAGTCAATCAACTAAACTGAGCTGTGGGATCTGTGTACTGTCAATGTAGGGGGAAAGGATCCCGTAAAGTTTAGTTAATACTAGCTTTAGAACATGGTGAATCCCAATATAAAGACTAGCTTAGATATGCAGAACAGATGATAGTCTTGGTCATCCCACTTTCCAGAGCTATATAGTATAAATCCCACCATAAAACTGCCTAAAGTAAATCACGACTTGGACATTGATGATTGAATTTGTAGATAAATTCAAGCCTCCTTTGTTCAGCTGACTAGACGATTGTTTCAGCTGCAAGGCAAGAGCCTTGTTCTGCCAGTAAAAATGATATTTTTCACAAGATCTACTGTTGAAGAAACAAGAATGGAAATAGCAGTAAGTTTTACAATTTTGGAACTTCCGGTACTAAAGCACTCTGAACTGAATACTTTGTAGCTTGATGAGTCACTTGTTTTCATTCCATAGATTACAAATGCTATAGATAGAGCAGAAAGCAAGTAAATGATGAAAACATCCACAAAAAGCTGAAAGTAACACTTTTGCAATTAAAGATGCCTTGTAAAGATGACTTAATAAAAAATAATCCCATGGTTTTTGAATTACTATGATTGTAACCAGATTAAAGAAATTCTGAACCTTAAGATTTTAATCATGTTTCTGATTTGCAGATATAAGGTATGCTGTGACCTGACTATTTCCTGTACTTACCCATGTATTTCTGGAAACACATTTGTTTACTCTCTGTGTAAAGGAACAATGACATTTTTTAATTTTCACCATGTTGGTTGCAGGAGTCAAACCAGGATGTCTTCCAGGAGGAATCCTGGAAGCTCTACAATGAACTAGTGGATTTGCCTCATGTCCAAGTTCCAACGTAAGTAGGTTCTAGCGGAAGCCAAAGGTTTTATCTTCAGATTTGTAGATGTGCACAAAATCAAAACGAAAAAAAGCCCTGCTTTGGACATGAAGAACCATGTGAGTGTCAGATTGAGCAAGACCATATATTAAAAAAATCCAGCCAAGACTATGCTATGGACATACCTAAAAGGTTATATTTTAAGCAGTGCTGTGCAGTGCAACCTGAGAAGTCTTTATTTATATTATTTAATTATTCATAATGGCAGCTGTCAAGGTAGTACATTCAATATGTTAAATTATGCTTGCAGTGAGGGTAATTTCACTCCCGCTTATGCGGCGAGATTTCTCTTGCACTCTCCAGCATACAATTTCAGAAGACTTCACAAGAATTATCCCTGAGGACTTACTGCATCTGATCTCATGTCACTCAAGAATTTTCCTCCTTTCCACCAAAACACAGAAAGAAATAGCTATGGAAGAAAAGAAAGAAAAAGATGTTAGTGCTAAAAATAAGTACATTATAAAAAGTGAATGAAGCGTTTTGCTTTTAGCTGGGGCACCTGTATAGTACATCTGTTTCAGTTTTTATCAGAATATTAGCTGATTCTTTCCAAGTAATGACAGTGTGTTTTGTTTTCTGGGAATTCAAGATGTGTAGCTTCTGATGAACCTGAAATTTTGGGGGTGATTATAAGTACCAGTCATCTTGGAAAATGTTATTTAACATGCCAGCAGTATACAAAATTTGCGAACTTTTTGACCCTTTATATTTTAACAGACTGGGATCTGATCCTGCTGATCTGACTTCAATAGCATCAGCAGGGCAAGTTCAGGTGAACCACTTGATCAGCGTTTACATATTCAGCCCCTCTGAAGTTATAAGTGTTCATTTACATGAAAAAATGCCACCAACAGTGCTCAACGCATTGTTTTTAAGACCTGTTCTCTCAATAAGCATAGCAGTTAAGAAATAGCTTTTCTCCTTAGCATTCCCCTTCCCCCCTGAGGACCACTTACATATTTAAGTGCCACTCTAGTTTGCAATGGCATACCTGTAGGTCAATGAATAGACTGAAGGGGTTAAAACAGACATAAATCAGAATGAAATATATGGCTCTGTAGAAGGCTTAATTGGATAAACTAAACCATGTATCCATTTGTGCACAGCATGTCTCTCCCAGATGAGCAGGGTTGAGAAAACAGGCTTCATAGACAGAACAAGTGTTGTCCATTGATGTACATAATAAATCATGAGTCTAGATAATTTGTCAATAGCATGCTGCCCTAAACATCCATATGTCTGCAGAATTAGGCTCATGTTGTTTCAACTAAATGAGATCTCAACCAACAAAGAATTTAAAAAAGAAGGGTAGCTTGAATTGACAGCAGATTGATTTGTAAAAAGCAGGCATTTTATTTTGAGTTCTTTTTCAGAGCGTTTTGGCAAATGCATGGTCATTTATGCGAACAAGGATCACTAATTTATGCTCTGCATGCCTATTAAAAATCCAGACAAGCATTGGGAAAGCTCTTTTAACAAAGTCAGGCCACCTACAGTGTTCCCAAATACATAACCAACTTGGCAATGCCTACAGTGTAGGTCAGTTGGGGTAGATGACAAGATTGAAAGCTAAATGCAATGATGTAGAGGGTAGCTAAGCTGGATTCTTATTTCAGCACTACCTCTACTTTGCAGGGTGGCTATGAGAAAGTCATGTTTGTTCCCCTATTGATATTTAATGTGTTTTTCGCATTTAGGCTGTTCACCTAGCATGGTCTTACCATATTTTTGGGCAGTGTCTACATTATATTTAGTGGCACTACAATACAAATAAGAACTATCAAAGAACATCCAAGAAACATGATTGAGTTAAACACTATGACAGGAAAGTGGGTTTCTGAGGAACTAAACTGGCTTGTATATTCTAGATGAAAGTGATATTTATTACACAAGAGAAAACTGGAATTTATTCAGAAATAAGTATCTTTAGCCCTCTTACTGCTTAAGATAAAGGCAACTATAAAGGCAACTAATCTCTCTTTAAGTTATTATAAATGGTCCTAAATTCAAATCTGTTTACTGCCTGGTACTTTCTGTCATGATTCATAGCACAATACATAAATAGCTAACTTGGAAATAGATAGCATCATTCAAATTCTCTTTTATAAATCCAAAAGATATAAAACTTCGATGTGTTTAATGTAACACTCTATTCAGTTTGAAAAAAACCATGTTATCTCACAAAGTTTATATGTAAGGGTTTCCTTGGTGAAAAAGAAGGTTCTTCTGTGATTTTTTTCTGACTCTGATAATTCTCCATCTTTTTTTTTTCAGGAGTCAAATGAGACAAAACCAGAACTGCTGAGTTTCCAGACTGGAAAGCATGTTTCTTGAAGGATTTAGAGGAAATCAGTTAGCAAGAGAGGAGTAGATTGTAACATACCATGGGAAGAACAAATTGGAAAGGATAACTGGTTACACTGGAAGAAGCTCAAGAAATTTCTTTTTCTGTACTGTATGAAAATAGAGTATCAGGAGGAAACATCAAGTTTTTCAACACAATCCTAGCAGAAGTGATCTGCAGAGAACAAACAGGCTGTGTGAAAGCAAGTTGAGCAGACTGTGTGCACTGGCCTGCCATTGCTAATTCACACGAAGATATTTTGTGTAATATAATGGCAAGGTGATTAGAAAATGTCTAGGAGTCTAAATTTCAAACTCTGACTTCCAGAGCTGGCCAAGAGTCATGTGGGCATTGAAATCCACTGTCAGCAGGAAGTAAAGTTAAACATCGTTGTTCACAGGTCTGATAAACTCTTAATGAAACTAACACATTGGTGAACAGTCCCCATCTAAAAGATTTGAAATTGTACTTTGGAATATGAAGATCATATCTTAACTACCATTTTAAATGTAAAAGTCTGGAGGTTAGAGTTTGGAGTTTTCTTTCTCTGCTATTGCATACACGCGCATGGACGTGTGTATATAAAGGCAGAGAGAGAAGGGTGGAAGGAGAAGGGGATAGAGAGATTCTTGCAAAGGGTAATTCAGAATATCTATTTAATGGGTTCCTAAAATGATGTAAGTATTTCACAGAATATCACAGAATAGTTAGAAAATCACTAGACCAGAACAGCCCAGTTTTTTCATTGTTCATGGATAATTTACCACCTATCCTTGTTGTGATTTTTCCTCTTATTATCTACTATTCCTGATTTCCACACCATTTATTATTTTCATGCAGTTGCATACAATTGAATTTGGAACATAAAACATTAAAGAGAGGAAAATAAATTACAGTCAAAGAAAAAAATCAAATGAACAAGTGAAACGTTAAAAACTACAAGACACTTCTGCCTGATCCATTCTGATACAACAGAACATGAAAGAATAAATTAAAATTCAAAAGTAGAAAAATAAAACTGTTCAGTGTTTTCTACTTTCTTCATGTGATAATAATTAACCTATGGAAATAATTGATACAAGAATACATTAAAATAAAAAATGTCTGGAAGAAAATTAAATACTAAGTCTACAAGGAATCAGCCAATGTATCACAGGTGAAATCTGAGGAGAAATTCACCATTTGAAAAATCAGTCTGTAATGGTGTATTACTTTATTTTTACGCTTATGAAAAGAAGACATAAAGGAATATGAGAAGATGTTTCTAACCACAAAAATCCTATGAACTAACAGGACAACAGGACTGAGAAACAGGCTGTGATCTATTTTCTTTTTATTTAAAGCTTTTGCATTCTATCCTTCTATCAGACAGCTACATGTATTCATTCTGGGCATTTTTTTTTGACAGGGACATTGTGAACTAAAAGCATCATACTAAATTTTTCGTTTTTCAGGTACATGCACTTCATCCCCATCACTTTGAGGCAGTTCTGCTTTCAAGCAGAATGCTGCAGGTTTTCATCACAAGGCTATTTTTATACTCAGTATGGGACCAAAATAAATACACCAACAGCGTGAACACTTTTCTGAGAGGACAAGAGGGATTCCTGCTTGTCATAACTAATGATGATGATCAAAGCCAACCAGGTGCTCACACTGACCCTGAGCTTTGATCATTTACTACACTTTCCAATATCTGAGCCTGGGAGTGAGTTGCCCTAATGGCCTCTGACTACATTAGTGCATATGGCAGGAAAAGGGAGTAGAAGATAAGCAGCAGCAAGAAGGAGAGGGGAATGTCTAGCTATGCTGCATGTGTAAGTCTAAAAACCTCCAGGCAATTGAAGTAAGCTCATATTCAAAGCTTTTTACACACTATACATGTTAATTTTATTGAAAGACTCAGTAGGCCTTTCCTGAAAGCTGGTCCCAAAGGCCAATGACATGAGCCTTTACTCTCCTTTGAGCAATTACTCATATGAGTAGACTTGATAGTTTCAAAGGTGGTTTGCGTGTTATGTGAGTGAGTGCTCTTCTGAAGTCTGTGAAGGTTCTGACTCCTCAAAAATACATATTGATATTACATTTTTGTATATTGTAGGTATTTCTACTGAGTTTAGATTCTTTCACCCATTGCTGGTAGTGGTGTTAATAATAGCCACCACTGTATAAACCCTCAACTGCAGGCTGTGATGCAGTCAGACTAAAAATGCTGTTCATCCCAACATTAGTTTTGCATTAGTTCTGAAGATTTATTATGTGATAGTGTTGATAGCTAAAGGAATTTTGGGAAGACTAATTCACACATAAGTAAATATTTCTGAAAACAGTTTTCTTTTGTCTCTGCCAGCACTTGAACAATTTTAAGTACAGCAGCAGCAAGTTTAAATGTACAGATATAATTTCTTACTGTAGCAAGGTTCTCCGACTGCTGTGCACATTTCAGATGTTCTCCAAACAGATTGCAGCCAGAGAGAATAAACGTAGCAGGTGACATTATTATATGAGCCAGAAGCTGAGATAATTACTTAATTCACATCCTAGGAAAAAGAGGGTCTGGTAACATCTTTGTAAGATTATTCTTCACAAAGTTCAGAGAGAGCTAAGAACATCAGTGCCCTATTTTTCTTTCCAGAAAATGGAGTCTTTCCTCAGCACTTTCACAAGGCAAGAATTCAAGGCTGTGCTTTTTATAAAAGAAAGACTTCTCAGCCTTCAAAATACCTGTGTTTCTCAGCATGGGAAGGTTTGTTTTTTTTCTGTGCTATGTTGTAAGCAAGAACAAGAGAGGCTAATCAAAGTTACCTGTGTATACTGAAAACTAGATTTGTATTAATCATTAAATGTTTTTCATGTCTGCTGGCCCACTTATAATCATCATCATCAGTGTTAAAACATTCCTTCTAACTGAAATAATGTCAGTGAAGATCCCAGCTAAACCAAGCATCCACAGAAGGGTCCAAATATCTACCCTGCTGGTGTAATTTCACAAGATTACTATTTTACAGAAAATGTAGCAGTCCATGTTTATTCAGCATAACTCTTGACTGTTAAGAGCCTGCTAATAGGATACATTTAATGTTCTCTACTAATGCATGGATTTGCTATCTACATAGCCCTAGCGCAGCTCAACCACTTTTGGACTGCTTTTTACAACCGATGCTCCAGGTGTCTGGCTTTTTTTGTAGTAACTTCCTTTAAAAGTCAAAAGGAAAGTACTCATGGTTTCCTTTCCTCTCAGCATTTGTATGTTCATACTTACAAACTTTTGACAGTAGCTGCCACTATACATCAGTTCTGCTGCCAGGGCAATAAAGGAAACTTTTAATATGGAATTATGGTAAAACCAGAGAATTCAGCTGAGATCACACACTTCCAGTGGCAACACCACAGTTGAATGCATTTACAAATAGATGGATGATGTTAAATATCATAAATAACAACACAATGAAAGAATGTTTTGGTCTTCCTTTGAAGTGCCTTTACTATGCAAATGATCTGCTTTAGGCTCAATTCTACAGACAGTTCCCTTGTTGCATATTTGTGTGGCCTCAGCAACCAGAGTGCTGTATCACAAGTTGGTATTTTCATGGTGTCAGATTGCACCTAATCTAATTCTATGTCACAGTAAATTATGGGTGTCTGGGTCTTTCAGCATTTGCAGCTTCAAAAAGCCAAACTATGCAATTGCGGTGTGTACTACGCGGTACCATGGAGCTCTGACCTTGATATGTAATTTAAGTAACTTTCAGTGCATGAACAGTAACTGATGGAAGTATTTAGCAATGTCACAGGCAATAGAGAATATATAATCTCTCTTATACTTTACAAACTGGAGTTCTGCTACCAAGTAGAAAGTAAAGCGTTGTACAGAAAACTGGTTGGCATAATGTCTTCCACAAGCTTCTACTATAGTATTATTTATATCTTTCTGTTGGTATTTTTGTAATTTTCAGAGTTACAAATGGAACATTCAAAATATACAACAGAAGCTGAATGAATTCTCCAACTATTCCTAGGTATATGCCTCAATTTATGTCACATTAAAAATAGCAACAGTTGTGATACTTTGTAAAAACATTTATTTTGCATCCAGGAAAATCTGAGCAGATCCTAGCTCTGTCTATGACAATATAATAAATATTTTTGCCATGGAGCAGCTGGCTTCAGAAATACTGTCATCCATGGTATAATTTTTTTCTGTCTTGTACTTTGTATTGTGAAGGATCACTGTCATAGGTCACTGTACATGATGTTTTTTACAATGGAAAGAGTAGGGGATTTTGACAGAGTGAATTTGTGCTTCTTGGAACAGAAAGGTTTTAGATCTGATACAGAAGTAATTATTTTCTACCAAAAATAGTACTTCAATTTTTAAAAAGCAATGGTGACCCTGGTTTGGAGGTTAGCTACAGGAGTTTAGTTTTTAGGGAATGCATGCCCCATGTATACTGATTGTAAGACTTCCCTCTGCATTGAAATGGAGCCATTTAAAAATCGTCCACGCTTAAAACAATAATGCAGACCCGAAATTCCTAATACTATGTTCTGCAGAATAGGACTTGCAGTCACTAACTCTCAGAGAGTTCCTGAACTTCAGAGGATTTCACCCATTCTTTGGCGGAAGAAGAAGAAGATCACAAGGCTGAATTTTACCAGAAGATGATTCAAAAAGTGGTGTTAATTCTCTGAAAATTATAGTTGCCCAACCAAGTCTTCCTATACTATAAAGTGCTGGAACTCATGAAATGGTGTAAAAAAATCTCTTGCATATAGAACCCTGTCCTTCTATTAATGGCAGGTAAATTTTTCAAAAGCCATTGCCTGATTTAACAGCCTAAATCACATTTTGGAGGTGACTTTAGCATTCAATAAGTCAACCTTACATTGAAAGCAACTTGGAAGTTACATGTCATCTGTTTCTGCCCTTTTGAAAATCGTATCTTGCACTTCATGCAATCTTTAGGCACCTTGGAAAAAAGCTGGTTTTAAATCCTTTTTGAAAATGTCACACTTGTAAGGGTACTTCTAAACTGTGGGAGTTAGACGCTTTCAATACATGCCTGGGGTACATTACCTTGCTCTTTCCGTCCATGTTAAAGGAATACCTGGCCAAATGTTTTTCATCTCTTCTTTCATGGAAATGCAATGCCATGCCTGTACCAGGAAAATGAATCAAAACATTTTTTACCTATATACAATATGATGTGTGGGTGGAAATGTATGAGGATGAGGCAGAGGAGTGGAATGGATATTAAGTACATTAATGCTTTTGACTGGCTTGCTAAAACCAAAATGAGTTTGTAAAACGCAGAGGATGAATACAGTTGCTGGCATGGTAGGTTTGCCTGGCTTATCCGTAATGATCTAACTACAATTGCAGCTATACCATTCTACCTTTTTTGTTTGTGTATGTTACCTCTCTAATATTCACCTCACCTGAAATCACTTACACTGGAATATGGGAGAGACTATTACCATTAATAAACTATCAGTTTTTCTGCAGGATGCATGACAGCTGTAAAGAAGAGAGTAAAACAAATGGTGTGAGTTCAGTTCTGCAAAGACCTTATTCATTTGCTCCATGCTCTGAATTCTAAATAACCCTATTGGCCCTAGTTAGACTATTTACTGTGTGCCTAAAGATGCACATGAATCTTTTCTGTAGCTTAGATTAAAGGATAGGATACAAGTTACCCTCTACCTTCTTGGTCCTATAGAGACCAATTAAACTTTGTATAGCACAAGGATGCATGTGCGTCTGGGCCTACACACTCTATATAATTTTAAAATTGTAGTGGTTTTTGGTTTTGTTCACATTTGGAAACGTAGTAGGATACAGCGTATCAGCACTGCAATGCTACAAATGCAGTGTTTAATTCTGTCAGATTGCTGTTGTGACTAGAATCAGGCTTTTAGTCAAGTAAAGAGATATTTCTTGGTATTATAGGGTCACACCCTACTGTCAAGTTTTAAGTAGCACTCTGCATTGATCTCAGTAGGTAGTTATGTTTGAAAATTGATGGCATGACCTGGCCCTTAATATGGAGTGACATCTGAAAAGAACATACAGATTTTGCTGCTCTCTGCACAGTGAGAAAAAAAGAGAGAAGGAAGGAAGAGGAAACACAACATGCCTCATCCTATCTTGATGTATGTGAAGGGCACAAACGTCTAAGCAGTATTAATAGCTTGAGCCTCAGCCTACCAAATAAACGATACTACCTTAGTTTATTTCCACCTACTTCAATGGAATTGCATTGGATTTACATGTTTGTTAATGCAGTCAGAATCTAGTTTGTTATGTATCCATAATTTGAAATACAAATTAAGAAATATTTCTATAAAAACGAGTTAGGTTTTATACAGAAGATTTCTTGTTCAATGCACAGGTTGTTATATTAATGCACAAAAAATCTTAGAAGTATACACAATTGAGATTGCAAATATATCTTTCTTGTTATTTGAAAAAAAACCAAACAGATATTCTTTGCCTATCTGGTACAGAAAGTATTTGGCTCTCTGAAGATACTTGGACAAATCTAAAATGGCAAAGATGGAAATTAATACAGGGTGACATAAAATAGTATTCGTCCTTTTATTTCAGACCAGAAATATGTTTTAAATACACTTGGAGTTAAATGCAGAAATATTTTCATGAAAAAAATATTTTAAGCATCTCATAAATACTTTGATAATGAAAGGATTTTGGATGTGGAAGCTGACCCTGAAGAGTTATACTAATATTTCCAACTATTCCTCTCAGGTTGGAAACTTATCAGTATTGCTTATCCCCTGGGCTGCAAGTTTGATGTATTTTTCCAGTCTGGATCTCACCAAACACTTTTCTATCAATCCAAAAACTTACAACAAACTGTAAAGTATTTGTTTACTATTTGACCAGAGAATAATTTCTGAAAATTTTGTGTACCCTTATTAAAATTCAACTTTTCTGTATGCTCTTTGTCTTGCTCATGCCTTCATATGGTTTGCATAAGCTTCCATTTTTCTTCAATAGCCAATAGTGTTTTATTTTGTTAAAGAGGCTTAAATTCTGCCTCTTAGCCATGCCGTAATCATTTTGATCTTGATTTGCTTCTCCTTATTCCAACATCCACACATAAACTTGTATCACATAGCAAGACTACATATTCAGTGTGAGCAAAATCCTTTCATCTGTTTCCTGGTTTTGTTTTGTTTTTCTTTTGTCTTACCAAAGGGTGTGATCTGATTCAAATTACAGTATGAATACAACATAGGCAGAGGCATGTGTGCAATGAAGATTAAAAATAAGTCACTGAGCTCACTGTAACTTCCTCAATGTCAAAAAAGTGCCCTTGTAAATCCTTTGGGACTGCCTGAAAAATACTTGCATATTCCAGGCCTTATGTCAGCTTGATACCCATCTGTCTATTTTGCTCAGTCTGTCCTGTCCTTTCTGGTATCACTCCCTCTGTTGTGGGGGAACGGGAGAGGAGGGGCTCTGAACAGCACAGTTTTCCCTGATTTTGTTCGAAGGTGAGATCCTCCAGACACAATATCTCCCTGCAAGGTACTCTAACTCTATCTGCATGCTGCTGTGGGATGCTGTTGTGCTAATTCTAAAAGAAACAAGTCAGCATCCAACGTTTTAAATAACCTTGAGTATCACTATTGTATTCGAATAGTTTAGATCAGGGACCTGACTCTAACTTTTGAATGAATAGTTTTGATAAATCTTTGTACAGGGGATGAAGTTTTGTTGTATGCACAGTGATGGGTTGGCTTGTTTGGAAAGACAGAATTTGAGCGGCTGGCAAACATGCATGAGCTGATTAGTGTGTCTTTGCATCTTTCTGCAGTGTGAGACAAGCAGAACATGTAACATCCTGTTGGCTGAAAGACCAAATAAAGGATGCAATTCCCAAGCAATGTGCTTTGTTGGCTTCATGTAGGATGTTGCCCTATTTCTCTTGAAATTTCTCTCTCAGATGTTACTAGAGAAAAACTGTTTGGTAAGCAAAGCCTTGCACAGAGGAGTATTACACAAAACTGCTTTCCTCAGGTAACAGGGGTAGGCAGAATGTGATTCCTTTAGTAGACCATGGTGCTTCTTTGTCACTTTGAACAGAGTGAACATATTTTCAATAGCAAACCTACTGACCTCTTTTAGCTTGTATGAGAAATTATTTGTCTGTTCTGATGTTACCTAGTGACTGCACTTTTCACTTGGTTTTGGTTAGGTATCTGTGTAGGTGCAAAATATTACAAGTCTCCTTCGGAATTTTCAGAAATAGATGTTATCATCTGGCATCATTCTATTCTTATTTGGGGAGGGCTGATGTCATGAATATAGCTGCTCAGCTTCATAGCTGAAGTATATAAAGGAAAATATCTACTGCTGTCTGAAAATCATTTGCTTACGCATACGTCACAGTCTTCTGAATGCTCTCTAAATCAGTATGTGACTGCCCAAAGTCTTATGTATCTAAGAATCTGGTGACCTATATGGTTATGTGATAGCCTTCAGCTTTTCTTATGTCTCTAAACTAGCAGATACTTATATAAACAAATGCACAGGTTTCTGAAAGATGACTTGTGCAATGTCTATTAGTCTGTCCTTGGATAAAAGACAGTAGCTGACCTCCCTAGTCTTCTCCCTGAATACCTGTTTAAATGTTTGTTCTCTGACTGGCCTCATGCCTCTTGTTTTCTTGAGTTCACAATGTCTTAGTTTCAGAATAAAAGAAGGTAATAATATTTTCAATGTAAACACGGGCACTGCCTATCTTTCCTGAATTTCATTTAAGTCTTATAAAAGTGTGTGAACTTATTTGATCTGTATTATTTGCACAACAAAGGCAACCCTGCCTTGGCCAGTATGTTTACCACCTTTTAGGAGAGCACAAAAACTGTAAACTCAGGCAAAAACAGTTTGGGAATTTAGGTTTCTCTCTTTGTGGGCAACTTGTCTCTATCAGTCTCTAAAAAATGATCACTGCTCAATTAGATACTACATTCAGGAAATAAAAAAACACAAAAGTAACAAGAACCTCAGGATTCTGAAAATTAAATGAGCAATGTGCCTTAATATGCAGTCCAGAATCATGTAGGCAAGTTCCAGATTATAGAAGAAGAAAATAAAATTTATTATTGTACTGTGAAGGCATCCTTATTTTATCTTTTTAGGTAGTTTCTCGCTTGTCATGTGCACTTTGTTGGTTGTCTAACCCTATTAATTGAAAAAGGAGTCTATATGCTTAGTATACTCAGCCTGACTTGTCCAGTTGGGACTAGATACTTGCTCTGGAGGCACTGTAACACTTTAACTTGATCTGTGAGACTAATGAACACGAATAATTTATTGGTATTTGTTAACATTATTTTCTTAAATAACTGACATTATAGTTTATCACAGAACCTCCTAGATAAGTTAGGCAATAACAAAAATGCCCTTTTTCCAAATATGTTGAAGACACCTGGACATCAGGAAACAACTACCTCCCTTATGTTTATTTCTCCTTCAGTACTGATTGTTGCTCCTGAGCAAGGCAGTCTACTTTTCTCAGCAAGAAAGATTTTGCTCATGGGTTTAGCGCTGATACAACATCTCACATGCAAGTTCAGCCCTTTTAAAGGTAACAAATAACCACATGTAGCACCTAAAGAACAACCCTCTTCGGAGTGAAGATTGAATATGCCACGTGTCTAATGAATGGCTGCCAGTCTCATGCTGCTGTATGTACAGTAATTCCTACTGTACTGTATAGTTGATCTTCAGGCTACTGCAGAGCTAAAATCTTCATATAGTGTGTCATCATTTCCTTAGACAATTCTTGTACTTATCTTTCTCTGCTTTTATTTCCTAATATTATACTGTGCATTTTGGGAATTTTTCAGTACTGCATATCTGAAAAAATATATCACAATATAGTATTTAAAACTTGGTTCTCAACCAAGAATTTTAAAATTAAGCCCAAAGGAACAGAGTGAACAGAAATAGAATTCTGGGTTTGTGCTGATTGAAAACTGCTGTTATATAATTCCCGTTTTCCTCTACAAAGATATAATTTGCATTTCTGTTTGCCTCTTTTTTTTTGTTTCCTAGTGCTTCTTTTCAGAAGGACGACACAACATTCCTTTTCCTTATGGGTGTTCTGGTACTATCTAATGACAAAGCATCTATTTCAACAGAAAATTATTCATCTCTCCCACACAAAAAAAATGTATTGCACATGTGGCCTTATGGTAACTAATATGACAAAGGTATCTTAAACTACCTCTCGGATCTCATTGTTATCACTCACATATATCATCCAAATGCTCTATTATTGGTATATTTTATACCTTAATTCAGGTCACTATGTGATAAAATTATTGCTTAATTTTTTTTCACGATCTTGTCAAGTAGTGTATCATAGCTATGTACCCTGTTTACCAAGTTCTTAATGCATTCGTGCACTCTTAGTTCAGAACAGTGTTTTAACATATCAATAAACTTATGTTCATAAATATGCATTCTAAGTAGTTCCCAACACAGATCTGCTGTTTAAGGTGTATTTTCCTTATGACTACTTGAAGTACACAGGCAATTCTGCTCCAGCACCTGATAATTTAATACCATGAAGAAAAAACACCTACAGAAGCCGATGCTGAGTGTCTATATGTATAATTACTGAGATTCTTTGCCAAAAAAAAAACCAAACAAAAAAACCCCACTACTGTTGAAAAAACTGAGGGACAGCTGTAGTCATAACTATTAATCTGATAAATACCTGTGCACATTTTCATAAGAGATGCACAGAAATAAACTGATGGTGGAAGTAATTTGATTTTTAGGATATGAATGACATAGTAGAACATCAAGGCAGCCTAGCCCGAGAAATGCTGCTCCAGGCTTATGAAGGATTGCTGTTGTTTCCAGTGGCATACTTTTTGCAGTCCTCACTGCTCTTTAAAAGGAAAATCACTTAGATTATGAGGGTTTTTTTTTAATGCAGGTAGGTCTCAAATGCAAAAATACTGTTATCAGAAAAGGTTAAAACTTATAAATATCTAACATTCGTGTTAGCACTAGTCTGTTGGCTACCAAGCTTAAAAAGAAAGTGTATTTATTGGTAGGTTTGTTAGGTGTTTTACAAAGTTTTATTGATGTTAACTTGAAAATAAATAAATTTTCTTTGATTTTTAATTTCTGAGTATATATCTAATTTCTGTTCAAAACAGAGTGTTGTGGGTTTTTGTAAGTTTTGTTTTGATGGCTTGATTTTTAATGTTGGTGTTTGTTTGATTGTTTGTTTTGAAAGAAGGCAAAAATATGGTCCCAGAGTAGAACATCAGTGTTAGCACACGTGGTAGTTTACACCAGGGCATTATTTTCTGAATGTTTAACGAAAATCTAGAAAATACTCATCTGTGTATGTGAGCAAAATCCAACCTGTGTGACTCTTTGAGGAACTCGTCCTTAGCGAGAATCACGTGTTCTTTATTTTCTTCTTTTCAAGCTTAGGAGGAACTGTCCAGCCAACTACACATATACCTATTTGAGCAACCAGTACTGTGCCATTTGCTGAGCCACAAGGGTACATAGCTGCTACCTAAAAGAAAGTGTTAATCTATGCATTTTCAAATAAGTAAAAAGATGATTTAAGAGGAAATGAAGACTTGATTTTCCATGGTAAATTGGATTTCTTTTTTGAGAAAATATGTAGACTGAGTGGCCATCGCATGGTGAAGTGTGTAAGGCACTCGGTATACTACTGAACCGTTCCTCTGGAAGATGTGTGGCTATATTCTGATCTAAGATTTTCACTCAGAGTTTTCATTTACTCCAGTATTAGGTACATTCATAATTTTTGGAGAAAGAATTTGTCTTTCATTATTTTCAATATTTTCTATATGCACCATATATTTCAGCTCATCTCAGTATATATCCATTATAGCAGCACTAGTTGGGTTCACCATACTGAATTAGACTGCCACAAAATTCCTGGCAGCAGACCTCTGAATGGTGTGAGATTTGCCCTTTTTAATGTATACTTGAAAGTCTTAAACCAACATAATACGTGTGCCTGGTTGTAACTAATTATAAATGTTTTAAATTCAGCATTTTGCTTTTAAAGTTCACCAGTACTTCACCAATACCTCTACTAAAGGTGTTTTAATATACTAAAAACCTGCACTCTGGAGGAAGGAGTTGCATTAAGAAACAAATCTGGTGAACAAAACTGAATGTAATGTACACTCTTAGTGAATCCACAACTAGGCAGAGTGGAGATAATTGATATTCTAGTTTATGCAACAAATAGCATGCAAAGTCACCTTTCTTTTACATGCTAATGTCAGAATTTTCATAAAAATTCAATATTATAAAAAGTTGTTCACAAAAAAAACCCAACTTCTAAATGATGTTATTGCTATTCCTGAGCTACTATTTGTAAGAAAACAAAAATGCTGACAATGTTTCTCCAAGTACACATTTTATATTCTGCTTTTTCACACAGTATTGAAGTGAAGGTGACATATGTCTTTCTAAATCAGGGAAGGTTTTTCTGAGGATATGTAACAAGACATTTTCAATTTCAGATGTTAAGTATTCTCCTCCATGTAAGATACATATAGGAAAAAAAAAAAATCTAAATCTATGTTTTAAATTACTGTCACAAATTCATTGTGTACTTGAAGTCAGTAAAACTTTTATTGTAAGTTTTCTGAATTATTTTTTTTAATAATTGTGATTTAGCACCTCGATACACAAAAAAAACCTCATTACAGTGTAGAAATATATTATTATTTCTTCTTTCTTTGGAAAAGGTAAAGTTATCTGTAATTTGCCTTTGCTGTGTTTTCAGTTGGGTTTTTCCATTTATTTTTACCATATGTCAGGACAATACCTAATCTTCCAGAAGAGAAAATGACCACTTTATTTGCAGTTATTTAAAATACTAATAGCTTGCAAAGCACATTTTGGTAAGACGTTTCTCTTTATAGGGAATGGTACACATTTCAATTTCTACTTGTGTTTCTAATATCCTCCCTACAAATATTTGATATCTGGGTTTAATTATACTGTAAAAGAAAATCCTATATTTCAACACTGTGCAATTTACTTTTAATTTAACAAGCAGATATATGTAAAATATCTTTAGCAGAATCATGTAAATCTGTAATACATCAATCTTTTTTATGTCTGTACCATTTGCAACACTTAAAAGAGAAAGAGGAAACCGTTAATTTTTGAAGATATAAAAATAAAATAGATTTTATGTTACAAATTTATAATTGTTTCAGATGGCTGAAGTGAAAGAATCAGAGTGAAGTGTCTCATGGTAGATAGAGGAAAAGCACTAAAAGCAACTCTAGAACAGAGCAAAAGCTTTTAGGGATATTGTTCTTTTTATGCTATGAAGAGGTCAGAAAGAAGGCTAATATCAGAATGCTTTATTTTTGCTGAAGAAAAGAATGAAATAACATCATGTATAAAGGGATATGTGTGTTATGTGAGCTTACCAACAAGAGAATTAAAGTTTTACTTCTATACTGAGGCCAGGATAGATGCTGGCTAATGGGATCCCTGTCAGTACAGGATTCAGGGATAGTGAAGCAAGGGATCACAAGGGAAAACAGTTTTTAAAATGTAGTGCTTAAATCTTTCATTCCTTATGTTTACTGCTTTGAATTATTGACAACGTGGGACTGGTTATAGAGTAAGAGAGACCGTGGTGCTGCATTGCATAAGAGACATTCAATCTACTCCTAGTTATACACTCAGAGTGGGCATGCAGCAGGAGACAACTGTGTAAGGTTTAACTAATGTTTAAGATCAGGGACCAAATTACTCAGCCTTCACACCTCCCAAAATACTGAATATAAATGGTCATTCCAGGAAGTAAGAATCAGATATATAAAGTTTAGATTCACAGTTGACCTCATTAATACCTGCTGCAACTACTGAAATATCTTTAATGAGTTAAAGTGGTCTTGAATCAGACTATAGATGTCCATCTTATCCTCAGGCAGAAAAGCTTGCTGATATCAATGAAAATTTTGCCTTCTTAACAACTCAGTGATTGTTTTTTAATTCTTCACTTGATCTGTGTTTCTGCTGTTCTCTGACTACAGAATGAATGTAATAGTTTTTGGTTTTGTTTTTGTTTTCCCATTTCCCCTAAGGGAAGCTAGTATTCCAGATTTAAGAATTTTAAGGAACTCATTTGTGTAATTAAATGCAAAATAGCATATTGTAGCATTTAGCAGGCATTTTCAGAACACTTCTGCACTGGTCTAATCAGTTTTTTATTTATGTCAATGGGAGTTCTACCATCAGCAAGAACAGAAAGACTCCATCCCTAAAAGCTTTTCAAAACCTATCCTGTAGGTATTTTTCTATGTCAAATGAAAAATATGACAAAGCAGAATCTTGTTTACACTAAGGTCTATATCAGGCTAGCAATATAAAATACCCCTAAACATGTAAAAATATAATTTACAAGTTCTTTAAATCCCCTTTCCTTCTATTTCCCTGTTCAGATTGTACTGTAAAAAGGAGGCTTAAGACGAATGAAACTCAGAGCCACATTAACTCCCTGGTTTTAGTTCAATACAATCTGAAATTACTACTCTGTAAAAGCCAATTCAGAAGTGTCTCAAAGTATATGCGTAAATTTAAGGCTATGCTCATCTCCCTGAGAGTCACAGGAACAGGACAGTTCAGGTATTTAATTTCAGATCAAGACCAAGGAGTGTGCACTTGCTGTGGACTGCTGCCTGTAGCTATTCCCATGCAAGTGGATAAATCCCTATAATCTGGTTCGAGCCATCAGCTAAAGCAGATGGGAGATGCCTAGACAAGTCCTTGTTTTCTATGATGACAGCTACAGATAACAACAAACCTGAACTGTACTAAACCATCTAAAGTGGGTAGAGCTTCCATATCAGTGTTGTGTATTATTAGGAAATCATAAAGGATTTGACATTTCCCCAGCGCTTTAATAACCTATATGTGCTGAGAGGTCAGCTGGGATCCAGTGACTGTCAAGTGAGCAGTCAGCGAAAAGGCATTGGTGTCTTCTCAGCTCAATAGTCTCCTGGCTTGTTGGCTAGTTTAATGCCCATATCAGCGTTACTTGGCAAGATTTTGGTAGGAGAGTGGCTGCAGGGATAGGCTTTGGGAGAAGACACCTGGAGCTGTCCCCATGTTGGACAGAGCCAGATCCAGGTGGCTCCGAAAGCAACCTGCCACTGCCCAAAGCTAAGCCAATCAGTGACAAGGGTGGCATCTCCATGATATTTAAGAAAGGGTGAAAAGTGCTGAACAGCAATTCTGGGAGAAAATGCCCTGCAGACACTACGGTCAGAGAAGAAGGAGGGGGAGTAGCTGGAGCAGAGATTCTCCTGCAGCCTGTAGAGAAGACCATGGTGTTGTCCCCCTGCAGCACATGAAGAACCATGGTGGAACAGATATCCACACCACAGCTCATGGAAGACCCTGTGCTGGAGCAGGTGGATGTGACCTGAAGAAAGATGGAGGCCTTGGAGCGCCCATGCTGGAGCAGGCTTTCTGGAATGAAATGTAGCCTGTGGGGGACCCACACTGCAGCAGTCCATTCATGAAGGGTTATACCCTATGGAAGAAGGGGTGCACACCAGAACAGTTCTGGAAGAACTGCAGTTTGTGGGAAGGACCCACACTGGAGCAGGAGAATAGTGTGAGGAGGAAGGAGCAGATGAGACTAAGCATTATGAACTGACCTGTTATGGTTTAACCCAGAAGGAAGCTAAACACCACACAGCCATTCAGTACCCCCGCAGTGATGTGGGGGAGACAATTGGGAAAGAAAAGTAAAAGACAGTTTAACAGGACAGAAAAGGAAGGGAAAATAATAATAAAATAAAATAATAATAACAATAACAGTAATAATAAAAATAGAATATACAAAAGAAGTTATGCAAAATGCAATTGCTCACCATCTGTCGACCAATGCCCAACCTGTCCCAGAGCAGTGGTCCCCTGGTCAGCTTTCCNAATAGTGTGAGGAGGAAGGAGCAGATGAGACTAAGCATTATGAACTGACCTGTTATGGTTTAACCCAGAAGGAAGCTAAACACCACACAGCCATTCAGTACCCCCGCAGTGATGTGGGGGAGACAATTGGGAAAGAAAAGTAAAAGACAGTTTAACAGGACAGAAAAGGAAGGGAAAATAATAATAAAATAAAATAATAATAACAATAACAGTAATAATAAAAATAGAATATACAAAAGAAGTTATGCAAAATGCAATTGCTCACCATCTGTCGACCAATGCCCAACCTGTCCCAGAGCAGTGGTCCCCTGGTCAGCTTTCCTCTTAGTTTATATACTGAGCATGACATCATATGGTATGGGATATCCCTTTGGTCAGCTGGGGTCAGCCTCTCAACCTCTTGTGCACCCCCAAACCCACTCACTGGTGGGGTGGAGTGAGAAGCAGAAAAGGCCTTGACTCTATATAAGCACTGCTCAGCAATAACTAAAACATCCCTGTATTATCAACACTATTTCCAGCACAAATCCCGAGTATAGATCCATACTAGCTACTATGAGGAAAATTAACTCTATCCCTGTCCCCCTGCACTACTTGGAGGGGAGAAGGTAGAAGAGTTAAGAGTGAATTTGAGCCTGGGAAGAAGAGGTGGTAGGAGAAAGTATTTTTATGTTTGTTTTTATTTCTCACTGTCTTACTTTGTTATTAATTGACAATAAAAAAAAATTAATCTTCCTGAAGTCAAGACTATTTGACCCTAATGGTACTTGCTGAGCGATCGCCCTGTCCTTATCTGAAACCACAAGATTTTTTACCTTATTTGCGCCCCTTGTTCTGCTGAGGAGGGGGACTGAGAGAGCGGCTTGGTGGGCACCTGGCAGCCAAGAAAGTTTAACTCACCAACAAACTATATTTCCACTGCAAGTAGATACAGGCTACAAATGAAGCTGTATTAATCATGACAAAGCTTCAGTGAGTGATCAATCAGGCTCCTTGTGTAGCCCTTTTCAGTTAGGCCAAAGAGCAGATGCATATCCTGAGTCTCTGGTTGTACTGAATCTTGTTATTATCTTTATAAATGCTCACTGCATCAGGAACACAACAGGGATCCGATTATTTTCCCCAGGAACAATCAAGGGATTAGTGGAATATAGACGGAGATTGAATCTGCATGGAAAATCGTCCATGCTGTGTTCTATTAGAAGGTGCTGCTGTGCAAAATTTGTTGCTAATCATGTGGTAAAATTACATGAGACTGCAGAAGGAAGAAACTAGTAAACAGAATAATAAAAGTCATTTTAATTATTAAACTTCAGTGTTATAAATTATCTGCCATTCATCACTGCCACAAATAAGTATAAAAAAAGCAAAAAATCCATATGCTACATGCACTCTAATTTAATTTTGCATAATAAATTAGAGTAATGCAGAATGTTTAAAAATATGAATAATCACCAAATTACTATCCATTTTCAACAGGCAGTATATAAATTTTAATACAGACAGCTATTACAGTTAACCTATGCTTTATGTTGACTGAAACACAATAAAACCTCAAACAGGTATTATAGACAGAGTCACAGTTATCAGCCACTAATGATGCTAAATGATGAATTGCTACATTTTAATAGAACAATCAGAATCCAGTGTTTTCATTATCTTTCTCAGAATATTTTGTATGCCCACTATTGTTCTTCCAATTAGTCAACAACAAAGAGGCACTGTTTGAAAAGATATGGGGAATGGTGAGTCATATGTGACAGGTAATTCTCTCTATGCTTCCTGGGAATAAATGTTTTTTTTGATGTTAGTTGCGGTTGTATTCTGTCACTTTTCCAAGACGATGAAGTGACAGTGTCACTTTAGCACAAAAATCTTTAAATAAATGCACACTATGGAAATACAATGAAACATTTCCTCATAAAGCTTCTAGGACTGTGTTGATCTAGATCTGTAACTTAATCTCTATTGCAAGTAGTGAATCCTCTCCTGAGTTAAACGTCATTATTTACATTTCTCCAAAGTACTAAAACTCATGTCAATAAACATCTGTTTAATTACTTCCTTAGATGTCTTACTCTTCATAAAGAAACAACAGGGAATATACTAGTTCACCATAAAGTAAATTATTTTATAACTATCGTTATCCTGCTCATAACTGAGTAGAGTTACAAGGACTATTCACAGACTGAAAGTAGAAAAATAAAACAGCTCAGTACTGCAAAAATGATATATTATAATCCAGACACCTCTTCCAGTACTTGTAATCATGGGATTCTATTCAGAAGATATATTATCATGGGGCAGTATTTTACCCCAAAAAAGCTCAGATGAAACCACTGGAACAATTTGATTAATACTCAGAACACATATAGTCTGAGTGAATTATTACCATCTGTTTTTTAATTATTTTTCTCAAAATGGCTCTCAAGATAAAGATGGGTATATCCTTTTTGCTTCTTGCTAACCAAAGGTCTGAGTTCTCAGTCTTCCTGAGGAAAAATAAGTATATTGACTTTTCCTGAGTCCATTGCAGTGCTGTCACTAAGATCTTGTCCCGTTTTCAGACTATAGCCTAACAAGTTATTCCCAGGATACAGATCACCAGTTAATTATTTTGCTAACTGAAGAGCCCAGTTTCTTGGAACACAAAACAAATCAAACAAAAGGGACAAGCTCTGTCTTCTCAATTCCAAGGACTGTCTTTTGCACTAGTTTATGCATCTTATGACCACAAAAGGCCGCATTTTTATTTGGTTCTTGGCTTCCCTACTGTCTTCAGTGTCCACTCAGCTCTAAACTCCATTGCTTAAGAGGTCCCATGAAAACTTACTTAAGCCAAATTAAATCCGATTAAACAAGGTTTCTCAAGATGCTAAGGTTGAAAGATGCCTGTGAAAAATTTCAAAAGGACCTTATCAGACTGAATTACTTGGCAATAAAATGGCAGATGAAGTTCAGATATAGTTGAAGATGTGGAGAGAAACAGTTCTATTTTCATATATAAAATAATGAACTCTATGCTGACAAATACATAGTGTGTGGAGTCATGACAAATGACTTCATGAAAATAGCCCAGTGCTTGGCAGCTTTGAAAAAATAAAATCAAATGTTACAAATAGTTAGGAAAGGAACAAAAAACAAATCAGAAAATATTACTATGCAGCTGTATAAACTCATGATCAACAAAGATGATTAAAGGTCTTTAATGACAGCTTCTTTATGCTGGCTGATTAAGTAGGCTGGGACTTCCCAGTTTAGGAAAGAGGTCACCGGGAATTCTAGAGAAATCATTAGTGGCATGAAGGAGGATGACAGGGAGTGACTGCTTGATGCCTTTTCCACTAAAAGAACAAGTGATCATCAAAGTAAACCATTGAAAGCCAAGTCCAAAACCAAGAGATGGAGTTCATTGCCATAAGAAGATCTGTAAACTACTTGAAATATTTGGAAGATCTGTTATCTCCGTATTACTAAACGAATGATGATGATGATGAACCATAACATACATAGGAAACCCTCTAAATAGAAAGCTATCAGAAGCTGAGAGGATGTTAGCATTATATATACTTGCCCTATTCTTATACCTCTGTAGATGAACTGGACTAGATGGTTCGCGGCTTTTTAACATTTGATTTCAAAGATAGGACCTTTTAGAGTTGTTTAAAAATTTCCTCTGTTTTTCGTGAGTGTCAATGCTAATAACTGGACTTTGTGGCTTCAGTCAGCTTGGAGAGAAAAGTATGATATCAGTGCCAACAGGGGCTGGTATTCGCGTGGTAGGTATGACTCTGCCTGTTATGACATTTCCAGAGTCTGCAGTTCTTTCATGTCTGTCTGTATTTCTCTCACTCTTTTTAAATGAAGGAATCTGAGGCAAAGCTTTGATTTTTCTGAATCCTTCTTTATCTTCCTATGAATTTTCCCTATGGGAGTCAAGCATAGCACTTAAGTTATTTTTTCATTTGAAGTAACCTGAACAGGATTTATGTACACCTTGAAATGTACTCTACTTGCTCCCTCAACACTGCTGGGTAGACATAATACAGCAGTGTGCCGCAGGGAGGCAAATGACTTAGGCTGTGAAGAAAACAAATTAAGTTAACCCAGGGGCACAGCAAAGACAGTTGTTTTAATTATTATAGAGAAAAGTGTATAGGAATGATTTACAGTAGGACAATGTTACAAATGGTATGGCTGAGAACATAAGGTGGTGCAAAGCTTGGTCTTGCCTGATGGCATTCGCCATTTCCCCCACCAATTTTCTTGTTTGCTGGCATTCATCATTTCCCACGTCAGCTTTCTATGGGCTTGGACTAGGTGGGAAGTGTGACTGAGCCCCATCCTCCTCTGCATGTGCAAGTTCTAATGACGAGGGGACATTTCCTTGGCAACAACTATCTGAGTTCAGCTTGACTGGAAGGGCATGTTAATTTGTCCTTGTCATCTCTGGAAGGCAGGACAGCAGTGTTAGATGTTTTGCTGCACCAAGTACCACAGGGAAATTCAGTATTATAAGAAATGACACACTTGGCTGTTTCTGGATGGGAGGAGGTTAGGAGCCAATGCAGAAAAAAACTCTCTACTATTCCCCAGATTAAAGAACTGCCTTAGAAGGATTTAGGGTACCAGGTGGCATGGTAGACAGCTGATACTTAGCTTTTTCACCGGCTTGCTTCATGAAGCCAGGTTGTACTTTCAGTTGTAATTAAGCAAGGTCATTATCAAGCGTAAAATAATAGCTTCTGTTCAGCTGGGTGACTCACATTGAATTTCTCCATGGATGGTGCATCTCCCACTGTGACTATTTTATTGAAAAACTGTGGAAATAGTTGTTCAAAGAAAAAGTGGAAGATTATAGTGAATGTTGCTTGGAGGAGAAGGAGATATAGGATAAAATGTGACTACTTCACTGAAATTAAATGTGATCAAATCACTGCATTCATCAAGTGTGTATTCCTCCAGCATGTTGCATTAAGCCACCATCAGAGTAAGCTTTTATTGCTGATCCATGAAAACATGAAAGTCTATTTATTTCATGCCTTCCAGAAAGAACTCAAGAGAAAAAAATAACTCCTGATAAAATATTCCAAATTAAAAAATAATTTCTTCTAATTTAATTAGTCTGACTCCAAATAAAGCAAAGAAAAAGAAACCAAATCAAAACAAGAAGAAAATAGCAACAAAATAGCAAGTAAAATGAGAGGAATGTTTCTTCCTAATAAACTACCTTCAATATGCAAATATTTAACTTATTTTTCATTGTATTTGATATATGCCAGATGACCAATCCAGTGGCTAAGAGGACTTAAAAATCAGAGGATTTCATATTTTTACAAATTGCAGACCGTTTTAATTTATAGAACACTTCACAAATGGTATAAAGAAATGAACATATATCTCAATAATTGATTAAGTAAAAAGATTTACAGAAATACTTTTAACTTTCCAAATGACAACATGACTGCATTTTTTAACTGTATTTTCAGGTCAAGTTCACTCAATTGCTTTTTCTTCTTTAAATGCACATGGACATTTTCCTAGGAATATACTTAGAATTTCCATAGATGTACTTTATGTATAATACGTATATATAGAGAAACACGATATTTTGACATTTGTTATTTGTATTCCAAAATAATAGTCTAAAGATATGGACTTCAAGATTGAAGAAATTATTTTATCCTAAATAATAATAATAATAATAATAATAATAATAATAATAATAATAATAATAATACTACAAAAAGCAGCTGCCGAAGTGGGAAAGAAAAAAAAAAAAAGGCAAAGTCCCTTTTGATTATGCTTGAAATAAAAATTGGGTAAGTTTTGTGTTGTATCTTTTTTCTGATGTAAATGCTTTCTGTTTTGTATGTGCATTATGAGTAGAGAAAATAAAACGGTGCATGATTGTCCCTTTGCCAAGGGTAATTGTAGTGGGATAGAAAGCTCTATCTGAGAAACAAAAGTATTTTTAAAGAAAAAGTAAAATATCGATGATAAGTTTGTCAGATAATTCTTTGACACTTGGGAGAAGATAGCAAGGATGACTAATAAGTTTCCAGGGTCCTTTCAGCTTCTGCTAGTGCCTTTGAAAATTCTATTCTTTCAGATGTCATATATCTAGTCTTTCACTGGTAAATCTTTAAGTTTAGCAGCAGTCTCTGTTTTCTGTTTCTCTTCATTAGCCTCAAAATATGCAGTCAGCTTTTCTTCTACTGTTTTGCTGAAATAGTTGTTTTCCTAAATTGTTTCGTCAACCAGTCTTTATGTGCTCAGCTGCTTGTTTCTAGACCTTTGCTTCACAAGACAATTCTGTTGTAGCTACCAATTCTTGTTCCTCCCCTTCCCCCATTTATCCTTCTCCTGTACCATTTTTATTGTGAAAAGAGAAGTGCTGGAAGTTTAGAATTTCCTTTCAGAATAAATTGGTTAGTTTAAACATTTTTCCAGAAAATAACTTACTGATTTTAGATTCCTGACAGCACTAGGAATCTGAAATGATTTCAGGAAATTCCTGCAAATAGAAAGACCCATTTAATTTAGCATACATGTAGAAAATCTGACTTCTGTACAAAGGAAAAAAAAACAACCCTACACTGATTGTTTTACGTAATTTTTGTAAAGGGGGTGTCCTGATAGAGTTGCTGCAAATAATTCTTGCTTCCCATTTATTTTGAAGAAGTTAACAGATTAGACTAACTGATTATGGGAACCGTGATCTACCTGTGTGCTTTTCTGCTTGACAGAGTTAAACAAACCATATGAATTCCGACTTTTAATTAAACTGTCAAAAATGAATATTTCTGGAGTATAACGGAATAATCAATATCCAAACTATTTTCAGGAATAAAAAGTTCATATTTACTGTATTTTTTGTCTCATTTGAATAGCCTACTATTCTAATTAGTCATCTGTTTCTCACGAATTTAAATTTCTGTGTAACAAAGTCAAACAGTTAAGGACTTTTTTAGGTATATTTTTTTTTTAACATATCTCGAGTGGCAATTCACAAAGAATCCACATCTTTAATCAAGGTGTTTTGTCCCTCAAGTGCCTGATTATGTTGGTTTGCAAAGACTAACTACTAATGGAATGTGTTGAAGGAAATTAATTATATTTAAACAAGTTGTTTCCAATCTTCAGGTATTATGAAATGAAGGGGGAAGAATCATAAATCCCAATGGAGTTATAACTAAAACTGCTGGAGGACTACGACAGTGCCTATCAAACAACCACAGCAGCAACATAATTTAATCCCAAATTATCCAGAATGTTCTTTACTTCACATAGAAAGACACATGACCTTAAGTCACTCATAAAAAGAATATATATAGTATTTATTTATTTATTTGTTTGTTTGTTTGTTTGTTTCTTCTTCATTTGCTTCAGGTTAAGGTAGCCTAAGACAGAAGTGCCATTGGTTCACTGTTCCTGGAGATCCTAATGCCAATGTGGTTGCAATAACCCTTGATTAACAAATTTATCACACCTCCTGTGCATATTTGGAAATAAATGCAAGAAGTAAATGGAAATATTTCATTCCATACAGGATATTTGCATCATCTATGACAAAACAATTCATAAATAGCATCATTGTATAACATTTTCCAGATGTTATGTATATCTTACATAATGGGAATTCTCACATCTGAAGGATGAAGCACAGTGTCCTCTGTGATGTGACTAAGCAACTATTTCTGTCACTTTGCTGTGTACAGACAGCATGCTTTGATAATTGCAGAAAGTATAGCTCTTTGAGGGGCGAACTGCCTTGCAAGATGAAATTATATTTCTACTCTGCATACTGGATCACATCCTGCAGAACTTTTACTACTTGGTGCCATAGGAGGCTAAGGTTGTTGCCATGTAAACCCTGAATTATTCTTCCAACTTACTTTGGTTTTGCTTATGTAAGTCCTTTCCTGCTGCAAGCCAACCCAAACTATAACTGTATGCATTTTGTGTTTTGTTCATTTTATAAAACGTAGGAGAACTCTTAAATAATTTCTCAAATGTTAAAGAACTGTGCAATCCAACGAGCAAGATCTAATTCTTGTTTGAACTCCCCATCTGAGCACCATAACACCTTTCTTCCCTAATGACTAGAGGTTCAGATTTATTTCCCTGGCTCCAAAAGGGTCTAAGAGACCCTTGCAGAGTGTAGAGCGGAAGCAAGAATCCTTGGAAGTGAGCACCCTAATTGTGGCTGGGACTCAGAAAAGTCCAAGTGGTTCAGCCAAAACAGCCCTACAAGTAAACTACTGACACATTTTTACATTCTTCAAGTTGCCGTACTCATGACAGGTGTTCTGTGTGCACAGAAGGATTATAAATCATGAGATAAAATTTTACTCTTTCCAGTAAAGGAAGGATAGCATGGACAATGATGGAAAAATCTACTTCTGCATAATTCCAAGATATGTGAGACAGTTTCTTGTCCATCTGTGTTTTAGTTAGGACACTAGTGAGGAGACAGGTCATTTCTACTTCCCATCTTGTACAGTTGAAAACACTTTAACAATCTGGACTGTTGTCATTTATTTTAAATGTTCTTGGAGAGATCCTTCAAACTATTTTTATATAAATTAGGAATTTTTTTTTCTGCCTCAAATGTAACATTTTACTTATTAAATAATTTACTTTGAACACTGGAACCACTATTATTATGGTGAAGGAAGAAGTTAAACTTAGTTGGGGAAAAAAAAAAATCAATCAAAACTTTACTATGCAGGCTGTTCCTAGAAGACAAAACATCTCACAAATCATCCAACCGCACTATCTATACACCAGGAAATAGCAAGACAGATTGCCCTTGATCTAGAGCCATACCACGTTGTAGAGATTATGGGTTTGCAGAGTTTTTAAGATACATTATTCCTTCCTAAGAAAAAGACTCTTTTATGCCATTGCTATGTTTTTTATTTACGATAACTTATTGATCAAAGCAAGGAATGTCTTCAGAGAAGCAAATAGTCTTGCAAGGAGCTAAATCAACTGCATATCTTTTGCTCACAGCACACAGACCTTTCTTTGATTCTGTGATGAGGAGGGGGCATACATATTCAAAACATTGCTTCTGGGTCTGCTATCATCATCACTACCACCACAACCACTAAGCAGGGACTCTGGCAGCAAAAGAAAATTCTGGGCCAAGTTGCGTGTTTTCCTCAAATTCACACAGCTGAGAATATTTAAAACCGGATTAAAAAGTGAGGGATATTTGGTTCATTCTGCTGTCTCTTCCGTTACTTGATCACCCTGTTTTCTGATGGTGACTGTCAGGCATCAGGTACATGTGCTATGTGAACACTCATTTTGGTTAGAAAGAAACATGGATACTACATGCACACAGAAACAACAACAGCAGAACAGCTTTTTTTCACACGGGAAATGATCTCTGAAATACATCATCTTAGAAAATAGGTGGAAGATTTTCTGGTAAATCATCAGTTCAGACATTATTCAGGATTATACTGGGAAATATTTGCCTTTTCTGGATCCTCTGTGGAACAGATTAACTCACCATTTTCATACACTGGTAAATTAAATCAGTGTTTTGGTATGTTCTCCAGTGAAGTTCCTCACAAATTAAATAAAACTACCCATTTAACCACTTCATGGCAGTTTAAAAAAAAAAAAAAAAACAAACACAAAAACATAAACAAAAACCAGAAAAGCCCCAAACAAACAAAAAAAACCACACAAAAACCCCCAGCAACAACAACACAAAAGTAAGAGCTCTAAAGATCAGTGAAGCCACAGTACCGATCAAGAAAAAGACTGTATTGAAATTAAGACTCTATCTGACAACTAAATAGGCCATACGAATCTACTTTGTAATTGATACCAGAATACGAAAGTCCATATAAAGAAGCAAAAATTACTATATCTCAACATTTGTTTGTGACCAAAAAGGTTAAGAAATCTACCTAAATTCCTGTTTGGTTTGTAATAATCATTCTTGTTCTATGATAAGCACATAGTTTTCTGAATTCTCTTAATTTCCTTTGAAATTAGTTAGGGTCATTAATTTTATTCAGAAAGAAGGCATTTATCCTCAGATTTTAGAAAAAAAAAAAAAAAAAGAAAAAGTTTCCTTCCATTTCCTTCCACTGTAAAATTGTCCTAGATATCTAGTCTAACCTAGTATAGTATTCGGTCAATGGAGAAAGGTAAACTCTTTGAGTGGGTTATTCATCCCACCTATTGAAATGTCTAACTGAGGGTGAATTGTTCTCAAGGCTTTTTTGGCTTTCTTAGTACCAGTTAATTTGGACAACATACCCCTATTGCACAAGTATCTTTTGAATCCCACTCTCAACATCTGGATAGGGTCCTAAGCTTTATAGGCAGTTGTAGGCTTTTTTCCTACTTTTTTTCTGGAATACCTAATGTTAGATTTGTAGGTTTAGGCAAATTCTAAGCTTCCAGCAAAATCCTTGGATAGGAATATTAACATTTTCTCAGCCTTTAGGCTGTGTTAAGTGATACAAGGGCTATTACTTTCATTAACCTGACTTGTTGTGATTATTTCAGACTGCTATTCAAGAAAGAATATGGCCCAATAAGATACATATGACCCACATGTAAAAAGATCTCCCTGCTATAAGTGGGGAACCTCGGTTTCCACTCTTGCTCTATAGGGAACTACTGCTTTTGGTGTGCATAACCTTATCTCAGAGCAGGTTTTAAGGCTTACCTACATAAATAAGCTCTCTGACAGATGTGGTGCTTTTAAACACAGATGTGCTCCTGATGTGCATTCAGTACTATAAATGTCTACTTACTTTAAAAGCAAACAAGTTTGTTTGTTTTTTTTTTTTAAAAACCTTGTTAGTGCTCTACACCTGACTCATTTAAAAAAGATAGTTCTGGCTCACAAATCATGACTTGAGTTGAGTTTCTTAGAATGACCTGGTTTCAAAGGTAATCTGAAAGTGTTTTATTAAGATAACGAAGTGCAGATAGTGACCCGCAGAAAATGTGTTACTTACGGTGATGCTGAGGAAAGACAGCTTGCCCTCAAATTTAAAGATGGATTACAATAATTTAACTAAGAAAAAGAGTATTAAATACATTTCTACTTGTAAGCTCAGCACATCCAGGTAGGGTCTAAGACACAAATATGAAGGCACACGCTGTAATTTTTCCAGGTACACTTGACAAGATGACAAACTTCAAGTTAGCAGTTGAGTAAATACTTTAAAACTGCCAAATGCTGGTAACAATAGTATAAATTTAACACAGGATATATATATTTACACCTCACGCACTTGCAAGATCAGCAAATATTTAATAAAGTTGTCAAAGAAAGTTTATTACACTAATAAAGCACTTAAATTCTAGACTGTGATTCACCTTTTCTCCTCCTTACTCATCTCCCTGAATTAGACAATTGAATCACCAGGGTGGCCACTAGCAGCCTTCAAGCTGGTTGATATTTTCTCATTCAGCACATTATGATTATGACCACAATGCTGCTGTTCTCATGATTACACGTACAGATTAAATTTGGTGCTGTGGCATGGACTGAAAGTGTCTGGAAAGGGTACTAGGTTTATCTAACTAGATCCTAACAAGAAAACCATCCCATGCAGTTGATCTAAAATGCCTGTGAGCAATTTTTATATCAGTCAGGACAGCTGGCCAGTGACAGACTTTGGTAAAATTTAAACTTCCACTGACTTAGATTCTAGCAAACTATCAAGCCAGGATGTTATGCTGTCTTCCTGCTTTAAAAAGGTGTGAGACTGATGTGCTGAAAGGCATCAGGTCAGACTATAAACTGTAGAAGGAACAGGATGTATCAGGGCAGCCCTGTCCTGATCTGAGTCAGAGGCTTCTCCATGAGCTAGGCTTTGTTGGAATCCTTGTTGTAAAAGAAAAGTAGACTCCCTTCCTCCTGTAGAAATTCAATAATGAGGATGACAATGCAGCTGTTTTCTTGTGTTGGAGTGTATTCTATCCAAAAGAGGTGCTCTCACAACTGTATGTGTAAAAATCTGGCCCTGCCTTCAAAAGCCAAATAAAACAAATAGAAACACGAATCTTGATGTTATGTAGACAAGAAATTCCAAATAAAATAATAGATTAAAAAAGGCTCAAATCACCATGTTCGAATTTTTTCAAAGTGAGAAGGAAATTGAATGGCAAATTCTTATTATACTCCACTTGTTTTACTTAGCATGACAAGAAAACCTCAGTGAAAACCATTTTTTTAAATTCCATATACATTTTCTTGTAAAATTATCACATGCAGATTCATGCAAATCAGAGCTACAAGGTAAAATTTTCTGTTCTTTACACTTAATAAAGTCCTAGTCTGAATATCTTACGTTGTGTCAGCAGTCTCAGCAAAAAGTTAATGTATGTGCTCGTATATTTGCGTGAACTTACGTACACCAGTGTGTGTGTACATATATATAGACTTGTTCAGTTCACATGAATGCCCATCTGTCTTTCAGTGGGCTATATGACAGTACTGCTATTTAAAGTTTTTCAGCCAAAGGCCAAAAACTTTGCTCATGGGCTTTAGATAGATGTATAGACTTATTACTGAAGGACTTCAGAGGACAAGTGCAAAAGGAAAGTAGGTCACAAAGGAAGGAAAAAAAATAGTTAAGGTGCTAAAGAGATATATATTACAGAAGATTTTTTTTTCTGAATAAGTTGTTTTAACGTGGACCTTGTCAGATGCTTCAAGTTTGAAATTTGCTTTATCACAGTCTTTAAGAGCTTATTTAAAGTCTGAATATAATAAGAAACTTGACAGCAATGATCTAAGTACAACATATTTCCCCAGTATTAATGACTAGCCTAAATCTCTATACCTTGGGCAATGAACATCTTCTAGCAGGTCATTAATACCCTCAAAATACTCTGTCCTGAGGTCATTAAGAACTGAAAACTGGAAAAATAAAATATGCATGTGGATTTTTCTGTTTGAAGTATAGAATTTAATTGGTATGTACAAAACAGGTCTGAAAAATTATTGCCTTAGTGTCAAACAATCAGAATGACAGAATTATAAATTTCTATTCATCTTATAATAATTAATATGTACACACAAATATGACTTCAATAATAACAAAAATATCAAAAGTATGTTTCAATAATAAAATACATATTGATGCTAAGTAGACTTGTAGATGTAGCGTAAGAATTGAAAGCAGATTGTGGGAACGTCATTTCAATCTTTTGATAAGTCGAATGCATTGTGCATATTAATTAAGCAGGATGCAAGGAAAGAAAGAACATATTATTGCAAAATTATTTTGCACTCTAGCCTTATCTTGCACTTAATTTAAATATTTATTTTATTAGAATTACAATGCAAGGTTTTGAAGCTTCTACTCACCAGTCTTTACAGGAGCTTCAGCTAAAGACACAGCAATTTATTTCCCATGCTGAAGTATGCTGAACCTGTTTACTTCTTTCCATCAGCTACAAGGAGGACCTAGGATGTATAAATATACCTCAGCCTCCCCGCATACCTCCCCTCATACCTCCCCACCTCAGCCCTAGGCTTAAACTAACATTCCTGAAACTGTTTCTCTAAAGTAACGCATGTAAAGAATCTCTTATTCAGATGACATGATGCACTGGTTAAAAGGGAAGACTAGGGTGGCTAGCTCCTCACAAAGTGTGGCGTTTCAAATGGATAACACAAAAATAGAAGAAAGGGGGCCTGGAAACTACTTTCCTTGTATGACCTTTGGATCTGAGTTTAAACTGTAGGTTTATTAGCATGCATACTGGAAAAGTTTTGATGAAAGCAACCTTCATTTAAAACTGGAAAATGGAAATTTTGTTCAGGCTGTTGAAATTCTTTGTTTCAGAAGAGAAAAAACAAAACAAACTGGTTAAATGCAATACCTATTTCAACTACTTTCAATTTTTTTGTTTGTTTGATTTGTTTAAAATCACTGTCTGGCTATTATAATGCGACAGAAAATAAAATCAGAGTTAAGATAAAAAGCTTTTGATTTTTTTTTTTTTTAATTCTGTCACTATTTGATAAAGCAAATGTATGGTAGCCATATGATGCCATCTTCCAAAACATTAGTCATAGTTATGTCTGATGGCGTGAGTTCATTGCTTTGTGTGTGTCTGTCAAGATACACAAGATTTAGGTGACTTCTCATCTTTCTGTACTTTTCAGAAACATTTTGCTTGGAGCAGAAGATAAAAATATATAAAAAAAAATTTAGATGACAATTTTTTTCATGTATTTTATATAACTTTAAAAAAACTGAAGGCTAGTTCTAAGTCAAATTTTAACTGACTTAGTAAGTATTTTGATTATGTTAAAAGTTATCATTCAATATTTTTCTGTATATGTATGCCAATATTGGTTAATCCATTACCATAATTTTAATTTCTCCATTATAATTCAGCTGATATTTTTTGTATACTCCATTGGATTCCAAAAATAAAAAAGACAGAATTCTGGTGTAACATGATAAGTATATTACATAGAAGTTCCTGTTGCAAGATTGGACTTCTGCTTCTTTATTTGATAAAATTCCTAACATCGAAAGCATTGAATGAGGAAAAACATGTAATTATATCAAAGAAACTCAACAGATTATATGTGTTAGTGTGACAGATAAGTATCATATGCATCTCATTGTTTGGGTGTTTTGTCAATAGTAGGATTTGTCTCCAGAATGACTTTTTGTTGGCTTATTTTTTTTTTTAAGTTTCCTCTTACTGTCCTGATGGTATTTTATCCTCCTAATGATTTTTTTTTCATAATACTTCAAGTAACTATTGGTATTCAAATATTTTCTGTAATACATATAAACAATTGTAGAAAAACTGATGTCCTATTTATTTATAATAAAGTCAACCTATTTCAGGATTGATCAATGTGGGGTCTTATGTTTATGAAGTAATAGCTGACAAACCCTTAACTGATGAATAGGCTTGAAAACAGCGGTCTACTGAGACATCAGTGCACAAAAAGATGCATGGGTCTAATGTGGTGATATCCAAACACAGCAGAGGGGTGCAGCTAAATAGAGAAGGCAGCAAAGCCTATGGCACTCTTGTGCATGAAAATATTAAAAACTCCACTGTAAATCAGCAGCCTGAACAACACAGGAGAAGCAAGATTATGTCTTCACTATTTTTGCTTGGTTCTAAAACCTTCTAATGGTTCATCAGAATCATGCAATCATAGAATCACAGATTAGCTCAGGCTGGAAGGGGCCTCCAGAGGTCATCTAGTTCAACTCCCTGCTCAAAGCAGGTCTAATCAGAGCAGGTTGCCAAACATCTCCAAAGACAGAGATCCCACTACCTCCTTGGGCAGCCTGCTACAGGTTTTTCTCTCTCTCATGGTTAAAGAATAATAAAAAAAAATCCTAATATCTGACTAAAATTCCCATATTCCAAGAAATCATTATTTTTATGTGACTTGGATTGTGTTCTTTTATTCTACACCAGGGGTGTAGCCAGGGGCCACATCAGCCTCATGGTTGCCTTCAAACAGCCAAATGTAATTTTAGGACTGTATAAATGTAGTAGTTCTACACTATTTTGTGGTGGGTTTTTTTGCTGTTACGGTGTTGGAAAACCATGGATTGTTTTGATATTTGTAGCTCCACTGAATTGGAATATGTCCCTCTCACACCAACAGAGATACATAAATACAATGTTGGTAATGGAAAAAACTGATCTTTTCATCACTCAGACATCTAGACACTTACCTAGTAACATGTTATGACCTTGTAACAGCATCTGAGTATTTTGTGAGTGTCATGAAAGCACCTTTCTCAAACTTACAGGGCTTTCTCATCCCCTTTCTAGCCAGCTTTTTAGATTATTTGCATTAGATAATGGGTTATAATTTCATTTTTAATTAAATAAACATTATTTTAACCAATTAAATGATTCTACTCCCAAGAAAAACAATTTTTAAATTAAACCTTTGGTAATGATTAAGCAAACTTACCAATGTGTACGTTTATGTTACAGCAAGCCTTTCTTCCAGTTTCTGTAAGTTTATTGCTCTCTTTGGGAAAGATTTTTCCTTCAGCAAGTCACTCCAGGTGCAGACCTTGGAAGCCATTTGATCCATGGAAACACAGGATTCTATGCTGCATCCTTCCACCTCTGTGGGAAAAGATGTTTCTCAGCCTGTAATACTCTGCAGATCAAGAGCAAAAATTTTAGATCAATTCCCTGCCTATCTCTTGTCTTTCATTTCCTGTTCAAGGTGCAGTGTAGCTCCATTATACTCAAGGTGCAAGTAGTCTGCAAAAAGAATAAATACAGTTTTTATTTACATTATTTCAATTTACATAAACATAAAAGAAATATGTTCAGAGTCCAGGTTATTACTATTTTTAGGAAGTACGTAGGACACATTAATCAAAGGAAAATTGTTAAAAGTCTCTAATGTTTTTGATATAGATAATATTTATGTCTTAGAGAAAGTCTTTGGAACATAAAAGAACCTTAACTTTTTGCACAAGAATGTTATGATGCAGAACATTCCCACCCCATTCATTTCAGATAAAAAAAAAAAAAAAGAAAACATAAAACAAAGAACAACCCAACCCAACCCAACCCAACCAACAACAACAACAAAAAGAAAAACAAACAAAACCAGAAACCAAACCCCAGACGCTTCTGCCTTCTCATTTCCAAATGTAAGTAACTTAATGGATAAAGAACAAGAAATTGTAATTTTACACTCACACACACACACACACACATTTATACATCTAAATATCACTACTATGTATTTAAATATCACTGCTTATATATGCACACTACTTGCGTATGCACGAGTATATGTGTGTATGTGCATTGATTAACTAATATAAAGATTCTTTTTACTTTATGCCCGTGTGCATGTGTAGGTGTATATGTATACAGAGTGAGATTATGAGAGTGAACATGCATATTCCTTTGCATTTCTATTCAAAATTACTTTTCAGTTTTCTGGCTTCTGAATTAAGAGAACTACACATGCTATAATTCCAACTGTGAGTCACTGTAATGGAAATAAATGCTTAACAAAAATAGCCCATAAAACAATTGCATTTAAAAGAACATATCTAAAAAATAAATAAAAAGATAGCAAGGAATAATAATCCTCGCACATATTTTGGAATATTCATTTTTTAAAAAATTGTTTGTAAACAGCAATCAAATGAAAGACAATCTTGAAGAAACAAGTTATCCTTTGTTGCGGCCTTGAACTTTGACTCAATCAACCCAGCTTTGTAGTCATCTGGTGAACATATGGGTATTGTTCATCCCTTAGATAAATGCAGTCCAAATCCACAGATACTTTTTTTGTGATGTTTTAGGACTGCCAGCCAGACAATACTACGACTTGATTCCCCTCCCTGCACTTAGTCAGGTGATGGGGAATATACTACCACTGAGACTATCAATTGGCTTTCTGCAATGGATTTTTTTGGTCTCAGGGCTAGGTGTTGTATAAACATAGACAGACAGCACTACAGTACGGAAGACTTTAACCTTAATATCTTAGCATTTCTAGAACCCTGCTTTTGTTGAGATGGTCAGAAAAATTGTGCTGATGCTATTTCTTCTAAGTCTATATAAAAAATATTCTATAAAGGATTAGAATTCTGAAGCAGTGTGATCCATTAAAATAGCCAACAATGGCTATATTACTAGTTTTAATTTTATATTTTTAGTGGGCCAAATTTAAGCATGACTGAAACTGGCTGTGTTGTTTATTACCTTTCATCCATATATTTTTTAGTGCAGTGGATAAGTTACTTGGAATTAAGAGATAGAGGCTGTCTTGTCCTGGTAAAGAAGTGAATGAGATAACGCAGTAAATCTTCTGTTCTCAGAGGAAGAATTCACACACTAGAGAAGTAGAGAAAGCATCATTTAAATCTGTTTCTCATCAAGCACAAACTCAGAAGGGTTATCAGATATACATCAGTAATTCAGATGCAGTCTGATTGCAAATAACAGGCTAACAAAAAAACGGATGGAGTTGTAGCAAGAAAGGCAATAAGGAAAGGACGTGTATGCTCATCTGTGCTACAGCAGTACCCTTGCTCAGTACTGAAAACAATGGGGACTATTGTGTGAGAAAACCCTGTTACATTTCTCTACACAAGTGGTCCCTCACTTAGGGGATAGATGACATTTCAAAAACACCTCTGCTCTCTGTTCCTTCAGGACACCTTTCAGAGGTGTCTCAATGGCCCTACGGAGCACATATATTTCACGGGGAATATGCGTGCTCGAGTTTGGGCTCTGCAGTCCAGTCCAGAAGCCATAGGTTGAAGCACTCTAATGCTGGCATGGACTTGATGAAATAACCTAGCAGATCTCCTTCACACTTCTATGAAGAGCTCATTTACTGCAGGTACATTGTGGTGACCAAACAGTGAATGCTGAAACCCTGCTTTAGAGCAAGATATTCAAGAGCAGCAAGGTATTACTGTTAATGATTGGTAGCCGTTTCAACACTTCTGAAAAGTTTTATGTGCATTTATCTATCCCTATGGTTACTTAAGCTTTGTGATGTCTTCTCAAGAGTTCTGTGTTAAGTAACATATGGAAAAACAGGAATGAAGAACTTGACTCTAAATTGATGTTGAGGATTAGAGTCTTGTCTAGACCACAGAGCTGATAAAGTTGTTAACATTGCCTTGCAAAGTCATATTCCACAGAAACACAGAATGGTTAGGGTTGGAAGGGACCTCTGGAGATCATCTAATCCAACCTACCTGCTAAACCAGGTTCATCCGGAGTAGATTGCACAGGAATGTGTCCAGGTGGGTCTTGAATGTCTCCAGCGAAGGAGACTCCACGACCTCTCTGGGCAGCCTGTTCAGTGCTCTGCCACCCTCAAATTAAAGAAGTTTCTCCTCATATTCGAATGGAATCTCCTGTGCTTCAGTCTGTGCCTGTTGCCCCTCATCCTATTGTTGAGCACCACTGAAAGGAGTCTCGTCGCATTCTCTTGACACCCACCCTTCAGGTATTTATAAACATTGATGAGATCCCCTCTCAGCCTTTTCTTCTCCATGCTGAACAGACAAAGCTCTCTCTGTCTCTCCTCATAAGGAAGGTGCTCCAGTCCCTTAATCATCTTCAAAGCCCACTGCTCGACTCCCTCCAGTAATTCCTTGTCCTTCTTAAGCTGGAGAGCCCAGAACTGGACACAGTACTCCAGATGCAACATTACCAGGGCAGAGTAGAGGGAGAGGATAACCTCCCTCAACCTGCTGGTCACAATTTTCTTGGTGCATCCCAGGATACTGTTTGCCCTCTTGGACACAGGGACACACTGTTGACTCACAATCAACCTGTTGTCGACCAGAACTCCCAAGTCCATCTCTGCAGTGCTGCCTTCCAGCAGGTCCGCCCCTAACCTGTACTGGTGCATGGGGTTGTTTCTCCCCAGGTGCAGGACCCTACACTTGTCCTTGCTGAACTTCATTAGGTTCTTCTCTGCCCAGTCCTCCAGCCCGTCCAGGTCGTGCTGAATGGCAGCACAGCCTTCTGGTGTGTCAGCCCTGGTGTGTCAAACCACCCAGTTTGGTACCATCAACAAACTTGCTGAGGGTGCACTCAGTCTCTTCATCCTGGTCACTGATGAACAGGATGAAGAGGACTGGACCTAATACTGACCCCTGGGGAGCCCCACTAACCACAGGCCTCCGACCAGACTTTGCACTGTTGATCACAACCCTCTGAGCTCTGCCATCCAGCCAGTTCATGATCCATCTCACTGTGCATTCATCCAGCCCGCACTTACTGAGCTTGCCTATGAGGATGTTGTGAGAGATGGTGACAAAAGCCTTGCTGAAGTCAAGGTAGACAATGTCCACGGCTCTTCCCTAGTCTACCCATTTAGTCATACCATCATAGAAGGTTATCAGGTTGGTCAAACATGATTTCCCTTTGGTGAACCCATGATGACTACTCCTGATAACCTTCTTTTCCTCCACATTCTTAGAGATGACATCCAGAATGAGCTGTTCCATCACCTTTCCAGGGATGGAGGTGACGCTGACTGTCCTGTAGTTTCCTGGCTCACCCTTCTTGTCCTTTTTGAAGACTGGAGTGACACTGGCTTTCTTCCAGTCCTCAGGCACCTCTCCTGTTCTCCAGTTAGGGCTCAGGAGCATGGGCTGCTTTTGTTAACTGAAGAATTAGAAAAAACTGCCACAAACGAATTGGCTAAGGTTTTCAGTAGAGCAGTGTACCTACCACACAATGAATAAATGAACGTAAAGTAAAGCAAAGTTAATCAGTGTCTTAACAATTATTTCAGTTGCCTCTGTCTTGCAATTTTTTTTTTCCCCACCTATAGCACAGTAGTAGTAGTACTCATTTTTAGAAAAATATGGATGAATACAGTGAGCAAAAGAAAATCCTAATCCTTTGGAGTGACGTGGAATGCAAGAGGTGCCAATTCATGTAACAACTGTGGTTAGACAGCTGCTCTGATCAGGCTTTACAAAAAAGCAAACAAACAAAAATACTTCCACAGAAGAAGCAGTCTGTCACTGCAGGCAATGTACAACATCTTACTGGTACTACACTACGTTAAAAAATGTGTCTATGCCAGTGTCTTTTAACTCACTGGATGAGATGGCTGAGGCCATACATTCATCAGCACTTTTTTATCTTTGCATTTTAATGAGATATGCCCTAAAATACTGGAACTGATCAGTGTCTGTTTTTGATGTCAGCAGAGAAAAAACCCCTCACCTTCAGGGATAGCCTGCATTTTTAAAGTATAAAGGGAGGAGGAAGGGGGTACTCTTTCATCTGGTGGCTTAACTGCTCCTGAAACTATGCAAGATTGAAGAATTAGTTGATATAACCCAATTAATGCCATCTAATTTAACAATATCCAGACTTATAAGAGAAGTTAGTGGATTCGTACCCTAAATAAATGACTTGGCAGGCAGAAAGGCTTGTGGTAGGGGCAGTGAAGAGGTGCATAGAGTCTCACATAGTTGACCTTCGGATAAGTGAAAAGGAAAAATAAGAGAACGTTCAGATATCCTGATGAAGAATCATGGGTGACATGAAATCTAAGCCAGACGACAAACAGATGCAATTTAAGCCCAAATAAGCATGCAATGTGAGCATGCTGCTAGTCCACTAATAGATTTCCGCTTGTATGCCACCATGCTTGGAAGTAAAATTACCATTGTTTAGTAAGAAATACCATCTCAGTGAGACTTCTGAATGGATTGGTAATTACAGAGCTTATAAGAAGAATCTCAGTTGTTGAGTATATTATAAACAAAGTCTTTGAATCTTCTCAAACTTAGCCCTCACTAGTCTTTTTCTTGCATCAACACTAAAACATACTGAAATCTGTATTTGTTTAAAAATTTCAGAGGATAAAACACTAAATTACTAATGTCATTTGGAACTCAAGACTTCATTAGATTTGTCCAGGAAAAATAAAAATAAATTAATGCTTGTATGTAAATTTGGAAAGACAGGTTTTATTCCGTATCAGGATGAAACTAAGACCTTGTTCTAACACACCCACCTTTGTTCAAAGTCTAAAATTTTCCATGTTATAAAAAACATTGCGTCAGAAAATTTGTCTGGGATGGCATAGGTCCTTATCCTGCCTGCATACTGAGATTTGAATTTGTTCCCATATCTTAGCTGAAAGCTTGAAGTGATATTAATAACCTGTGCTAACTGTACCATTTTCCTTTTCAGCAGAAATGCAATCCTGCACCTAACACCTTATAACAAAAGCAATTCCTTTATGTGAAAAAAAAATTTAAAAACTGGCATTTGACAAGGAATAAAACATTCTGAAATATGTTTTCAGCCAGCCCTAGTACTCTGCATAACTTAAAAACAATCACTAAAGTTGAAATGATAAAAATAATCGCTTACCTGAAACTCAGCATTTCTGTTAAAAATAATTTAGTGATAAAACAAAACAATTAATGAAAAAAACCCACTTCTCTGAACTTCCTGAAATTCCAGAAATGAAGATACTGTAAAATACAGTCTATTTGTTGAAGTTTGTGTGGAATTCAATTATATGTCATTTAACCTCTTTCACGTTTTCACATTTTCAGCATATTTTACTCTCTTTTTGACCCTTCTGATAACAAGGATATTCTCAGACCTTCTCCAAAGAAAGAGAAAAAAAAAATCAATGGAAAATGACAGAATGCAATGAAAGCAATTTTGCAGGCTCAAAATTTGAATGAGCAGCAGGATTTTTGGATTATTATCAAAACCAAGCCAACTAATATTTTGAAGTGTGATGTTTTTTCCTGCATGTGCTTAAAATGATGCAGTGAGCCAAAGTCAGTAAAATCCTGTGTCATCACAGAAGAACACTGTAGTAGAATATACACATATGACAGTTTAGAAGTTGGTTTGGTTTTGTGAGGATTTGTTTTATTTTATTTGTTTTGTTTTTCCATCTCAAGCACTATTATGTGAAAGGGTTTCTGTGGCTCAAGCTGACTTTTGTAACACTATACTGGTCTATAATAGCTTTTTCTTTATGCAGAAGTGTACGTACTTTGCTTGTTTACACACCTGACAATAACCACTTTCAAGCACAGTGACTGGTGTAAGCAGAGAATCACTTGAGTGATTGTTCAATGAGCATTTGCATACGCGGTTGCCATAATTGTACATAGTCACAACTCAGTACGTTTATGTAATATTTGTGAACTGCCTAAATTAAATTTAGCCCCAGTGTGGAGCAATGGGGTTGGTTTATGCTTTTTTTTTTTGCAAATACAATTCATTTCTGACAACTGAAACTATGCTGTAGCCAATCTTTGAAACAGCCAATTGGGATAAAAATTTCATTGTACTTGGTCCTGTACAGGTGGTACTTTTGCATATCAAATACAACTGTTCCTTGAAGTCCTATTTATGTTTCATTTTTATGGCAACTTAAATCAAATTTAAAAATTAAAAATATTTTGGGTTTCAGTGAACCTCAGAACTGGAGAGAAAAATAATTAAAATCCTATTTTCACATGAAGATTCTTTTAATTTCAAACTATACTTACGTTTTATTGTAGTTCATAACAGTCTTATAAATGCATCATAAGACACGTACAAGAATCAGATAACAGAGATATTACTAATTTACATGATAAAAAGCAGAGATTAGAAGGTTGAGAGTTTTCTTGTAAGAGTCTATTTTAGTTTCTTATTTCAAGTAAGAATTAATTCCTATATCCAGAACTCTAGTGGATTTTACATGACATTATTTATGTAGGGAAACAAATTAAAATAATGTTAAAAACACATACTTTGAATAAAAATAAATAGTGGTTCAGTCTCCCAAGATCAAGCTCAAAGGGTAACATAACATATTAAATGAACTGTAGATACTGTCAATAGCATATCACTTCTGTTATCTCTATCATTGCATCTAATGTTTTACTGCTACGCAAAAGCATCAAACAAAACACTGAAGACTTTATCATTCAAGGAGACATGACTTCTCTCTAACAAAAACCCACAAATCTAAATTACTGTCCCCAAACCAATATCAACCTTCACATGCTGTTTCTTTAACGCCAGCTTCCTAACACTCACTTATTTCCTTTATAGCCCTCCTTATGGGAGTGGACGGTAAGCAAAACAGGATTTCATGGGAGAAGGCCAATATAACACTGTTCACAGACTAGTGAAATGTTTAGTTAAAGTGCTAGAGAATTTCCTTAGCCTCTGACATGACCAAAAAAAGACTTAAATCACAAATGGTGACAATTTTAATGCTTACAGTATACTTACTTGGGATGTTTGAACTGATAGTTTCTCATCCCATGACAGGAGAAATACCTCATACTGTTGGATTCCCTGGCTAACCATGTATCTTCATTTATTTAGAGAGTGTGGAGCAATTACTAAAAAGAAAGATCAGGAAAAATAACTGTGAGGTAGCCAATGGCCTAGCAGCTGAGCACCCTTTTAAAGAAAGGGAGATATGGGTTTGGAATTCTATTTGCAGTCTGGATGGGCAGAGAGAGTTCAGTTTCTGGTGTCCCAGCTGGCAGCCAGTGCCTTTGCCACTGAGCTATGAAGTATTTTCACCTGTAGTACTTTGCTGTTAAAATGAGAAGATTAGAGTCTTCTGTATCACCCCAATATGAACAGGGAGGAAACAGCCTTACAAAACAGGAAAGCCCTTTTGCACTTATCTCTGCTTGCAACCCTTCTGACTACAGGCAGACACTGACTTTTTCAGCCCCCATCCCCAGCTATAGTATATGAGTTTCAGTGACTCCTCTCCTACCCGCAGATACTCATTTCAGTTACTTTCTCCCCAGAAATCAAACTACGTCTCACTTACAGCCTGTTGACCTCTGCCAGGCACTCCTACACTATGAGAACTACCTGTTTTGTGGGGGTGATCTGTGAGCTCCTGTAGTTAGGCAGTGGCTTGGTCATCATTTAGCTGCCCCACTGATTAGTCTTGAAAGGGCTGATGCTTGGTATACAAATCAAAAAGGTCAGCCCACCCTGTAACTGACAAAGACAGAAATATTCCGCTCAAAACTCTTCCCTGATTTCCTAAATGACTCATACATCCCTGATTCAACTCTCAGTTGATTGTGGGTTCACATGGGAAGTTTCACACCGAGCTGCTCTGCACCCACTTCTTGAGAAAGTTACTTGAACTGATCAGAGAACTAAGTCTCTTTGGATAAGACACTAAACCTCCAAACTCCAACAACAATTTGAAAAGCCTCAGGTGTCATGTTGCCTTGAGTAGGTGACATTGCCATTAACCAAACCAAACCACATTTCTGTTTCTCAGACATCCTTCCTTTTATTTGCCAATCTCTTTTTTTTTTTTTTAATCTGATCTAGTTGTCAGATTTTACTATAAATGATTAACAGATGAAAAAAATAACTAAAACTAAAAACCAGAATGTGCAGTGGGACACTGGAGCAGCAAATATTTTGTGTGTGAAATCCCACTGAGGGAGAAATAATGCAGCCTATTTTCAGTTCACCTTGTTTGTGGCTGTGGTTATGACCACACACTAAAAGTTACTTCCAAAAGGGGACATTGTTGTCCAAAACAGATATTAGATGGTTTCTGTCCTAAACTGAATCTGAAAACACAACAATTCAGAGACCACCTAATGGTACAGGTACCTAAATCTCACTCTATTGTTTCAAACGCATTACTGTAGAAACAAGAAGACAGGATTCACTGAGAAGAACAAGAGACAAAGTGAAAGTAAAAATGAGAACTATAAAGAAATTCTGGAGTCCAGTCTCTATTTTCACAGATAATTTTTGTTTTATTCAATTTTAGCAGCTGTTACAAAAGAGACAGTCTAAGCAGGAGCAAATATCAGAAAAGAAACCAATCCCTTATTTGTCCTGATGAAGATACTTAGGTAGTACTGAATGTAGATCCATCATACTTCTTGTTTTCTCTGCTTAAGAGCATCCCCTAATTTTTAAATGCAATTTAATAATTTAAATATGCATACCACTAATTTTCAGTGTTTTTTAATGACATCAACAACAAAAAAGAAAACTGATAAAAGCCTGGATAGGTTTTCCACAAAGATATTTTTGATAGTCTGCAATTTTATGAACACAAAACATTTTCAGAAACCAAAAAGGTGGTGTAGCATTAAAGAAGAAAACCAGTATTGACTAGTTCTGCGTACCGCCAGCACAAATTAGACCTTGCAATAGTTCTCAGGAGACGGAAGCTGTTATATCCTTTCCCCTGTGAAGCTTCAGGAAGGCAAAGTAATTTTTTGAAAATCACAAGTGACTCATGTTACGTGAGACAGCAGCTTCATCTCTAGCGGTCTGAGTTAGCACCCTGAAATAACATGTGAATGGTGTTGCACCTTATACTGCCATCCTTGCTGAAGTATTTGAAAGAGTTCTCTAGTAGGCAATTTTGACAGCAACTGGTACTGCCTAAACATCTATTAACTGTGTTAAATTGAACTGAATGCAATGCTGGGAAACTTTAATATAGGCCATTAGAAGACGTAAGGAGATAAACTGCACACAAGGAGAAAACTCTGTCTCTGGCCATCTGCTTGTCCTGGTAACACATGGAAAATTTGCAATATGCAACAATTCCCTCAACTTGCTAAACAGCAGGTGCCCATCTTTTCCTTCAGCTGTCCAAAAACTGCTCCCTTACAACTCTCCCTCTTTTCCCTGGGGGATTCTTTCATATTTTTGTAATGCAAATTTAGAATAAGGAAAAACAGGTTGTGTTTGAACTAGAATTATCTCAATTTACCTGGTAACCAATGGATCTGAAATATTATTCTGTCCTGTGAGCATTCCATTTAAATGAACAATCACTTTTTCCCTCTAGTGTCACATCTTTTACAAATGAAAATGACAGCTGTATTTTACAAATGGTAAAAAGCACAGGGTGTGAAGACTGTGAATAAGGAATCCTGGGTTTACTGCACTTCTTTTTCTCATCAAATGCTGAATCGTAAGTAAAGCAATAAACAATTCTAGTATAAGTTATTGTCATACGTCTTTTACAATCGTTTCTGTCTTCAACTGAAAGAGGTTACTGTTAGTTCAGGAACAAGGAACATCACAGTGAGATGCTACAGAAGGAGGTAAGAAGAGTATTCCATATAAAAAACCCCATCAGTTAGGGGATCAAAGGTCAAGATACGACAATATTAAGTTCAACAGGCAGCTGTATGTCTTTTGTGCACACGTTTTGAATATGTATGTTTTTAATTATATGCCATGTACATTCTGGAAAGGTCCTGTGCCCGACAGTTAAAATTCAATGCAGTAAATTAAGTTTTGCCATGGACTTTGTGACTGCTAAAATAAAGAATTAAAGTTCCAAATCTACAAAACTATCAAAAAGAAAATATATATATCAAATGTAGGTGTCAGACATGTAGTCTGAAACTGTGATCTCAGCAGCCACTGAGCAGCCACCTATGTGTCTTTATCTGCCCCTTCATTCACCCTGAAGGTTTCATACCTGTTTATATATTTCTGTACATTCTGCACATCATTTCTACATAAGCCTCTTGGTATTCAAAAACTAGTCAGCACCATGCCTTCAGTTGTGAGGAATTTGATCAGATATGTGTGGTCTAGCTGTGGATAAGCACCCATTAAAACTTTCACAAACTGCAATTTTCATCGCGCTGATTGTGGTGTTTCCACAGTGCACCTTCTGCAGAATGCTCTAGGTTAGAGCAAGCCCTAGAAAATTAAAAACTTGAATTTTAATCTCTCTTTAAACTGACTGTTATGTAACTGGCTTGGCTGACCAGCTCTCCAGGGAAAATGGCTGTTTAGTTCTTCCATTAAAGTCATTGTGTAGAGAGAGAGAAGCTCTTGAGGGCTAGGTGTGAAGCATGTTCTTGATGACGATGGTATTTATCTGGAAAACAGGAAGGTGTGTATTTAAATTCCAAGAGACAGAGAAGGGAATGAATTAACTTCTGCATTCTAGGCAAATGTTTCATGTCCTGCTAAACAAGAAAGGGGAGAAAATGCCAGCAAAGGGTGGCAGCACTCTTCTTTCATTGTTAAAGAAAGCACAGGCTACCTTTTCATTTCAACTATTTGACACAGTTCCTGACAGTTGCTGTTGGATAAAACCTTGCAACAGGCTAAGGCAGGGTTTTTGGTATCCTAACTGGACTCTCACAAGACGCCCAAATTGGAACCATTCTGTGCTTCAATAGTTCAGCTCTCAAAGTACCAAACAGCCTACAGGTGAAGGACTAGGAAGTTTATGAAATATAGGCACCTCCAGGGTTAAGCACCACAGAGAGCTGATTTTGATTACAGATTTGGGTTTAAAAACCCAAGTTCCAGTACAATGCTATTTTAGATATGTATGCGCTGTATTAGATCTCATCCCTCGTCTTACAGTGTTTCAATTTCCCCATGTATAGCATCAGTAATTTCTCCCGGTAGTATGCAGCTGTTATGAAGATGAATTTGATATACAGAGCTAATATGATGATGATAGTAGTATCTAAGAAGATAGATAAAAATAATATGACATAATACCACTTAAAATGTTGCAAACTATTAGAGACACATTTTGGTCCTCATGATTTGTTTCATTCTCAACAGGTTACACTAATCTTCTATTCAAATGACCCTGTTTATCCCTGACGTGGGCTGTAATTTTAAAACCAGCATCTCTTTTCACATTCTCAGGCTTATAAGCATCCAAGATTAGAGGCTACTTGTGGAGTTAGGCTTTACATTAGTGTATCAGTGTAATAGATGTTTATCTGTTTCATTTGCAACTTTTTTTTTTTTTTTTTATTTCTGTACCTTTTTTAGGGATATAGACAGGCAACAGAGAGAAAAGCTGTTTACTTTGCATTGTTCAGCAGCTCTAGCCTTGTTTAGAAGAAAACCTCTGGAAGAAGAGGATATGCTGCTTTCCCTGACAGCAGTTGACCTTGCTCAGCTGGGAGAAGCTTCTGGAGAGCAGGACCTGTGTAGCAGAGTGTGAAGGACACAGAGCAAGCAGAGGGTCCACAGCAGGAACAGAGACTGGGCAGCCCCAGAGAGAACCAGAGAGCAGGCAGGCAGCCAGGCCTCCCAGAGGATAGAAGAATAAAAAGATTTTTCTTAGAACAGGGAAGGGGCAGAAGCTGCTGGAAGCTGAGAAACGGCTAAAAGTTTTGGCACAAAGATCAGGACTGGAAGGATACCTACTTTTAGAGGACAGTAGAGAACAGTACACATGGGAGGGAGGACAAGATTATTATTTTTTCTTTCTATAAGGAGGAGATTTAGGATTTCTTGTTTATGATAATACTGAAACAAACTTGTAGTTTAAAAGTCCTGATGGTGTCTTGGTATGCTCACTTTAAACAAAAGATTCATACTATTTAATCACAAATCTCCTGTTCACTGTCAGCCTTATCACAGTTAGACATGTTTCTTATACAAACTCTTTTTCATTTTTAAAGAAGTATCACCTAGTCGGTAACTCAGTATGATTTTAAAACATTTGTAGCTATTCACTTATGGGAAGGATTTTGGCTTGCTGTGTCTCAGTGGTTCAGAAAAGGCTACATGAGAAAGTCTCATCAAACTCCAGATGTACTGAAATGACTTTCACACTGGGGAAAACAGTGACACCTCCCACCCTACCCCCCAAGCTAAGCAAAGCAAAGTAAAGTAAACCAAACCGAAACAAAACTAATAACTGAACAGCTGGATTATCTGCTTAACCCAGTCTATAAGGTGCACTGTCATCAGTGAAGCCATCAGTACCATTTCACATAGAGATTAGCAGTGCGAGGTGGAACAGAAAGAAAATTCATTCCCACTAGAAATGTGAGTAGACTTTTACCCTGTTGCTTGAGCAGAAGGCAGCCTGAAAGACAATATCCCATGGAAAGCTGTGTTAAGAAAGCAGCTGCCAGGAAAGATAAGGCCAAGCAAGTAATGGTCGTTTCAGCTCCTCAAAACTGCAACAACTTTGCAACTAAATTCCTTTATAACCCTGTGAGGAAGGAAGCCTGGAGGCTGCTGCTGCTGCATGACAGCACCACCATCAAAGGGCAACCCTGTGAGCAAGTACTGCAGCCTTGGTTATACTATGGCCAAATGGCAAAGAACATGCTTTCTGGCAAAGAGTTTGTGATAATCTTTCACCAGAGGAAGAAAGGGTGCTGCGTTCCCTTGAACAATACTCTCAATCTAGAGGGCACTTATCAGTAAAGAGTCTTCTCCTTACATGTATGCACAGGAAACCAAAAGCCTGAGTTGGCCAGCCCTTTGGCAGGAGGCCTGACCCACACGTGAGTCAGATGAAATAAACCCACTGAACATGAACCAAATACGAGTTGTGTGTAGGGTTCTATCCCTCCCCGTTTTCCCTCCCCATTTTCCCTCCCCTGCTCTACTAGTAATAGTTATTTTTTTAAAGAAAAATAAAATGTCACAGCCCTTTCATACTATTACTATGTAAGCAAGCACTCAGTTTGCTTTTCTCTCTTTTACTTAGTGAGTATGGGTAGATGTTAAAACAAAACATCTTACCAATGATGTATTGTTTAAAGTGTTGTTACCAACACAAGATGCTTTTTCCAGCAGAAAGCCTAATAATGTCAAAAGAGCACAGGAGGTCCTATAAGCAGAAAATAATGGCAGTCACATGCAACACGTGAAATTATAATGCATCTTATGAGTAAACCAAATCACTTTTTCTTTATACTTTCTGAATTCCATAGGGGCCATGAAACACATATTTAAAAGGTGTGCAGAAGGACCTTATTCATTAAACAGCAGAGAAAAGTACTTGAAGCTTTATTAAAAATTGACTAATAGGCATTCCAGATAATTGAACTGACAGGCTGTTTTGACAGCTGCAAGCAAAAATGTGCTTGCTCTAAACACTTGGTGTAAATCTTTTAGATTTCTAGAAAGAGAAATGATATACTGGTTTAACTTTAATCAGTTTATAAAGGTAAAAAAAAAAATCTAACTCTTCACCTGACTAGTTGAAGTTATGCTAATTGGAGGTACTGCCAATCATTTCAATAGTAGGGTTTGAACTGAAAGAATTGCCAAGTTCTAGCACAACGAGGAAGGTAGAAAGTGAGTAGTTAAAATACTTTGGTTAACAGAAAATGTAAATTAAGATGAAAACATAATTCTGAACTTGATTCCCAGAAAGGCATTGAAATATTCAGTCTGGCTGAAGTTAGTGGATTTTGCAAGCATCTATCAGCTTTGAAAATCAGGCTGCAACTAACAAACGTGACAAACAGTCTGCACCTTCAGTGGGTTAGCACAAAGTAATAGGCAATTATACTGTCTTAATGAAAAAAAAAGAAGGAAGAAAAAGGGAAAAAAGTTCAGAGAGAGGCTACTTATTAGATTTTCCAAGTATGAGAATTCAAAGTAGCAAGAAGAAAGAAAAAAAATATAAAAGTTAGACAGGAAATACAAGACAGAATTTAAGTTGGATTTGATAAGAACGAGTTCATTAAAAAGGAAAAAGTGAGCAGGCAGGAATTGTCAGAAAAGTGAAACTAAATTTTTAAAAGTACAAGCAAAATACTAAAATGGTAAAGTAAACGAAGACTTAAAAGAGCTAATGGAAGGTTAAATATTTTAATAATATTGTGCAGGTATTGACATAGTACCTAACTAGAATTGATATAAGTGTAAGACTTGCCAATAAAGCATTGAGAATAGAACTAAGTTATTCTATATTCAGTCTTTAGGTGTTCTTTTAGCCTGTGTGTACATTTTATATCTTGAGTTAGAACAGATCTATCCTCTTCATAAAATTCAGAAAAAGTAGAATAAATGGCATAAACTCACCAAAACTTTGACACTTCAGCTATAGGCAGATACAGAATAAGAGTAATACAGCAACTGCCAAGAGAAGAAAAAGAAATCCTAGAAAAAAAGAATAGCCAACACACTGAGGATATCTATCTGATATCTGATTATAGCATCTCTAAAACAGAAAGGCACAGTTATGGAAATTAAAAAAAAGCTTAAAGAACCCCAAAATTTTAGTATCCGACTACTGCATGCTGAACTTATCTGATGTTTGATTAATGTATTTGACTTATGTATAATAACTGAACAAGAAATCTACATGCTGTTTTGAAGCTTCTATTTGCTTTGATTGTAGAAGTCTTTTAGTCATTCCATATGAGAAAGAGTGTTGTTGGAAATGTGTATTTCACAGTTATCAGATTTAAACTACCCTTTATTCCAAGAGGGAAGAGCAATTGAACCACTGACTATGACTAAAACTGGTTTGCAAGTTAAATTTGATTGATATTTTTAGATTTCTCGGGACTATATGTGGCACAACTTTGTATAATATATTTGTTTAAAATGCAACAGAGCTCAGAATTGCCAGGAACAATTTAAACCCCATAAATGTTTCCTCTAAATTGAATCAGAGAAGAATGAGAAGCCTCTAAACACTGTACAGGGACTCAATGTTTAGATTTTAAATGAAACAATTTTAAAAATTGGAGCCTTGCCATCATTTAGAACACTGTCAGAGTCAGTGCTACAGTATAATAGGTTGATTTTCCTCTTCTGTTCCTAGCTTATCTTCACTGGAGGCTTTCACTGTTAAACATAGTAAATGAAGTAAGTGGGAGGAGCAGAGAGAAAAAAAAGTTAAATGAAACCTTATTATAGAAAACTATTTCCAGAAATTGCATTTTATATCTAACAGGAATATTTTTGCTTATGCCCAAGCCCAAAGACCATTTTTATGAAATGCAAGAAAGCATCTCAGATATTTTCTTGTTTTATTATATCCAAATACATTAATTTCGTGGTTCCAATGAAGATTTATGCTACCTATATTGCACAAGGTAAGTGTAAATAAGAGCTATAAATTGCTAAGCAGTTAATGTTGCTGTGAATGGACCTATTGTTCTCTAAACAACCTGGATTTTAGAGAATTCAGCTAACTTAACGCCTATGAGGTGCTATACAGGAAAAATGTTATAAAAATCTAATAGCAATAAATATGCATTGGTATTAAGTTATATTAGTTTGGGTGAAAGTGCATACATTTAGAACTTATTAATATATATACAGTTAAAAGGGTTTTAAATTAAAAATAGTGTAGGCACATGTGTGTCCAGCTCACCACATACATACTTACCCAGTCATTTGATTTGATGCTTAGTTATTAATTCTTGGAAATACAAGCTATCTAGAGATCTTTGAACTGTAAACAGTGAGAATATTGCAGACCTCCAGTGCAGTTTTATACAGAAATTCCCGCGAGTGGAGGACACTCTTGTTTAGTAACATGGCAGCTTTTTCTGTAATTTTCAGAAAGTTGATGTTTTAAGACAAGGCCTAGAACTCAACACAACAGCACTGAGGACATACCAGATCTTAGAGGAAATGTAGATTTGCTCATTCTGTATGGCCAATATTAGGATCCAAAGTAAAAACTTAAATTTCAAAACCTTTATACTACGTCAAATTTCAGTGGCAGGGGTCACAGCGTCTCCTTAGGCCTCCATAGCTCTACTGTACACAGCACACTGAAAGGCAGAGACAATTGCTTTGTGATGTTCAGAAATCAGAAAGATTAATGTGTGACCAGGCCTTAGCTGTTGCTATAGATGGCATCTGCAAATCTGGCAAACAAGAAGATATGGTAAAGGAACATCAGTTTTCACAAGATGAACTGGGGCTTGCGTATGAGTGTCAAAGCAATGCAGGCAGGAGAACAGAGTCAGCTACAAACCACCTATCTGATGCTGTATGATGACACTACATCCAACGCCAGAGCCAGTTCATTCACAGCCAGTTTTCATGCTGCTGCGATTCTCTCTAGTGTATCATACTCTACCATTGCTTTATTTCTTTCTCTAAAGGTCTTAGGCACATAAAAATGCATTTCTGAGCACTGTTCATACATGATAAGGAGATGTCTTCATCTATTTGGATATAAAATGTGCTAATATAAAAATGAGTTGCTGGTTGTATGCTAGCCTTGAGGCTACTATAGCTTATCTTCTAAGGTTAACGAAATGCAGTGTAAAACTCTGACAGATAAGTATGTCCTTTTTTTNTTTTTTTTTTTTTTTTTTCCGTTTTTGGATGACAGACTGTTTCCAGAGAATTCATGGGTAATAAGAAAACTTTTTGAAAAGGAACTGAGCAGAATAACAACTTTCATGTGTGGTGATTCCTGAAATCATAACTCACTATTTTGACTGCAATGGTAACAGTAAACACTTATTTAAAAATAAAGGTAATTGCTTTTGGTTTCAGTACTTTTTCTTTTTGCAAAAAATGCCAGTTTCAATTAATATGTATTAATTTAAAGGAATGTGTCAGTTAAAGTTGATATGCAGTGGCTCTAGATGGTAATTTGTTAGTTACTGTAAGCATGAATTTAGCTTAGAAAAGTGTATGTATTTGAAAATAATAGTTCAACCAGTGATTCAAATAAATTAAAATGAAATGGATTTGAGGTGAGGAATAAGGGAGTAAGTTTTAACAGAACACAGAAAAATGTAGCAAATCTTAAAATAGGTTGGGGGGAAAAAAAAGTATTCCTACAGGTTATTACTTCTTTTGCCTTGTTCTTCTCCTAAAATCAGGCAGTGTAAGTCAAAGTATTATAGGTAATTTTAAAAAGTATTTAATGGTATAAGCTGGTAATCTTCCTTTTATTTGGCTTTCTATTTTAGCTAAGCCTGAAAATAATGAAATATAGCAAAATTATCCCTCAGCTTCAAGTGAAACCATTTCTTAAGCTTGAAAGAGAGTGAGAGAGATGTGGAGGAGAAGATGCAAATGGTAATATCATTAGGAGTTGAGAACAGGGTATTTCCTACAATGACTGAAAAGATTTGAAAGAAACTTGCTCAGTTCATTAGGGCTCATTAAAATTCTTGCCACTTTTTTTTTTTTTTTTCCATACAGGCCAAAACCTAGCCTGAATCACTACATAGACCTTTGTTCATCTTTCTTCGCTGCCTGTTGAGTTTGAGAATTATGTTTCAAGGACCCTTTTAAGAAAGAATTGTCTCACTTTCACTTAATACTTGCAGTGGATAGTCCTTTGTTTGTTAAATATTTTACTGTCTTCTCTTATGACTCTCCAAATATATGCAAAGAAACTATGTGCCTCTTATTCAAATTTTTGGGCATATGAAACTAGACCAGCAGTACACATACACAGCTGAAAATAAAACAATATAGTACTGTATAGGAGTACTAAATAATTAACACCATTAATCTTTTTCCTTGATCCATAAGTTCTCATAAACTGTGGTTATATTGCAGGGCAGTAACAACATAGCTATGAAGTGCCCACAGCCATCCTTTCCGGAATCACCAGTGTTAAGTTGTAAACATCATTGCTCATCTCATGCTTTTAATGTGCCTGTTAAGCAGGGAATTATTGTTGAGGGTCCATCCTTGCTTTGTGCAAGGAAAAGTAAGTACTTGCCTGGGCTGGCCTGTGGGAACTCATTTTTTATCAGGATAATTTTAGATGTTTTCAGCTAGTCACAGAAATAGTTATGGGCATTGCAGAGGGGGAGGTGTGTGGAACACACCAAATAAAATAATAGCACATTTATAAGCATTTCTTGTTTCCAGAGCTTTTTTCTCTCTTTTTAATTAGTATTATTCTTGTTATACATGCCTTTAATTTGGGCTGTGAGAATAAAAAGTGAAGCATTTGCGTGCTTTGTTTTTTTTCTCCCTTTGAGAATTTTCCCTTTTGCATAAATAGTCTCTTTATAGGCAATCTCAGAAAAGGAGGCTGATGAGACTATTTGCCCAACTCCTACAAGTCTGGAATTCTGCTCCTTTGAGTTTCTACTACTTTATTTTTCCTCTCTAGTCTCTGGTTCAGACGTGTGTATCGTTCTCTATGGTCCCAGCCCAGAGTTAAAGCCGGTTCTGAAATAGTGCAATTAAACAGTGCATGCTGATAGCTCCAGAAAATAGATGCCATAATTTTTGGTACCTTTCATATATGTTTCTCCCTCACTGAAAATGATATAAAAAGGTGATGCATTTTAACTGTAACATATCACTTCTTTTTAAAAATGATTACGTGATAGTAAGTATTTATCCATGTCTATGAAACACACATGCATGAATACATAATTCGCTTTCCACATACTTTTTTCAGGAATAACCAGAGTCTGTGTGCGGGTGCTAGAGGAATAAAATGCAAAAATGCAGTGCAATCAAGTGAGATTTGATTCACTGTTAAGTTTTGCTGGCTGCTTCCAGAGACAGACTTAGTAGTAAAGGTGTTACAGATAACACAAGAACTGCGCCAAAGTTCAGAGACTAGAAAGGCCAAACTGAAAATGGCAAGGGAGAAAACAACACTGAGGCTTGGCTGAAGCAACTGTCTGACATTATCCCTTTCAATAAGATTCATTGCATCTATGCTAGTCTGTAAATACGACTCTAGCACTGGAAAGCATAGTTTACAGAGACTGACATGAATTTTCTGGTATATTAAATGCCCCAGGAGCTTTCCCAAATTCAGCACTCAAAGAAAATATTTGATATATATGAAACTTCGTAACACATAGACTTTAGTTTTACATCATGAACATTCAGGTCAACTTATAGACTACAAGCAAGGTCAGCTTCAGGTCTGGTCCCTGTTCTTCTGTAAAGAGATTAATCATTTATTTCCCATTCCTCAGTTTTCTCACCTGTGAAGAGAGAAACTCCTTTACCTATAGTAGAAGAACCATGCTAAGGTAAAGTGCTATATAATAACCAGAACTGGCTGGTCTTACACAAATTGCCGTCAGAAGGTTTAAATGGCTTGATTGTATATTCAAAATGTGAGGTTCAAGCAGACTTTCAAGAATTTTTGGGTGAACACAGAATCAAACTGTTATGTTTTTATTATTTTGAGTGGAGCCCTTTTCCCTCTCCAGACAACATTTAACAACAGAGGTACCGAGGGGAATATTTTGGTGAAATATTATCTCAGATCACAGGGGCAGGGGTTGGAGGGGGCAACATAGGATTCGTCTCAGCTGACAAATAGTCAATGGGCTGTATTTCGTGTATACCTGTGAGTCTTGAAATCATATGAAAGGACAGACACACTGGAGAAATTGTATCCTGTATACAGATATAACCTCTGGGAGAGAGACACCCCCCTTGGGAACCCATGTCTTCTGAAAGGCACATTTTTGTGTGCATTTATGGCTTGGCTGTTTTGACAACCTTGGCTTTGTGGAGTGGAAGGATGCACATTATCTAACAGAAGGGATGTCTGTGTCTTTCCCATAAGATACTAAAGAATTTAACAGCAGGTATTTTTTATTTGCTCAAAATTATTCTATATCCTCAATCTTAAATTTAAGGAAAGGTTCCCTTTCTATGCACTTGACTGACTGTCACAGTCTGGTTTATGTTGCGTCAGATTATAGAGACTGATACACCCCTTACTGTCCCAAAATCATAGGAATTTCTTCTGATTTATTCAAGCAAACAAGTTTATATCATAAAGCTGAAATAAATTAAGAACATGATTGGAAACCAATACAGTCATTTAAGACTTAAGCAGTTTTGTCTTTTTCTCCCTAGCTGCAGTTCTTCTAATATCGCTAAATGATGCTCTGAGGAAAATAGTCTCACTGCCATCTAGATTTGGATTGTTTAACAATATAACAGGAAAGCTAAAAAAGTGCTCTGTCTCTCTGAAAGCCAAAATAACGGTATACATAGTTTCTTCTCTTTGTATCTGTATAAAAATGATTGAGTATATTGAGAAATCATGGGTGTGGGTGTTGATTAAGATAATTGTTCACAGAATATAGAAACTGCATTAGAAACTGGAGACATTCCTGCCTATTTCTCTGCTCTTTTAGTCAGTGAACAAAGGGTCTTTATTGCAGATACTCCACAGAGAAATACGCATTACTTTTCAAATAAGATGCTGGGTGGCCAATTGGCATAGCATTTTTGGATAATGTTTGCAAATGCTGTAAACCTGCAAGCATTTTTATGATTGCTCAAAGATTACAAGCAAGTTTAGAGCAAGACTGAGTTTAGAGTTCTGAAAGATTTCAAGCCAACATCTTTATAAGAGGCAGTGAGAGAAAAGTGAACGAAGATATACAGTTTCAAAAGGGTTGTTTCTGTTCATGGCTAGTTGCCCTTCTGTGTCCTTTTCTTCTTTTTAAGGTGGACTTCCTTATTTTTTACCTCCTACTTTTTTTTACTTTTTTTTAGGTGAAACTAAGACATTTTCTCACTCCTAGACTGTGGTTCCAGGTAGTGGTATACCAATTCTTTTTAAGGCCCAACATGGCTCTTAAATGAGACTGTCTCCGGAAGCTTTTCACCATGAAGTTTAGTGACCTCCAAAATCATCTGATAATAAATAATTATTTCTTTCCCTCATTGTGAAAATCTGCTGTATTGAGATTGTATAGATTTGTATAAATTTATTTTGTAGATTTTGATTTTGTAGATTTTGTAGATTATGTAGATTTATTTTGTAGATTTTGATTTTGTGGATTTTGAGATTTGTATAGATTTATTCTTTATGCCCTTTGCCAAGAACCATTGTATTCAGTCATCTATTTAAAAGAAAAAAAAAAAAAAGGACTGTTATTTATATTATAGGGCTTGTGTGTGTAATTAATGCATATGTTCATTCAAGTTGCAGAAACAAAAAGAATCTAAAATGTGCAGCTAGATCGCATTTTTTTTTGCACCTAGTGTAATTTAACATCTTTGCATAGGCTTCACTGGAAATATAATCTGTACTGATGAGTATAATATCAGGTTCCCAGCAAACTTCAGTACATTCATTCACTTGGCTAAACATGAATTTCTGTGGATGAAGCTTAAAAAGACATCTTTTTAGATTTTTTTTTCTTTCAACATGGTAATTAGGATAATGGATCATGCCCCCACTGCAATCTACGAATCAGTGAGGCAACTGTGCTTGTCTATGGTGATGCATATCACAACCCTGAGGCAAAGCAACCCTGAGTTGGGGAAAGCATTCTCGGGGAGAGCTGTCTAACAAAATGCATTTCTACCTAAGGCAACTAATATCCTTTGAAACCTATGAGTCTGTTTTAGCAACTCTCACTCAATGGGAATTCCAATTAGGGTGTCCTTACTAAAGATGTCTCTGTTATAGATAACTTCGGAGACCACCTGGATCTCTGAAAGTGCAAGAAATTATTTTCATGAGTTAATACATCCTTTTTTTTTTTTTTTTTAAATCTCTCTGTGCTTCTACTACTTTCCTCTGTTTCTTCCAATGACATTTCTTGTTGTGTCAGTTTGTGGTAATGATGACTATTGAGCTAATTTTCAGAGGATCATATTAACACTAACCTTTGGCTCACCCATCTGTTCCTCACTTTATTGCTTGAAATATCTCCTTTCTGACTCATTGTTAAACTGGAATAGAGGTGAAATTCCTCCAAGCCCAGCAGGGCTCTGCTGGGCCATTTCTGACTGCAGGAGATTGCTTAGTACGGTAATCTGAATCATTTGCTCTTGCCATTGAGCTTTTCTTAACACTGAACATCTTGCTGGATATTGATGGCAAATACAACATCTGTGAATAACACCAGGCTTTCCTCTCGAAATAACAAAGGAACATGTCTCAGCTCCCATCTTTCTGACAGGGGTTTGGACCTCTCCTTGGGTCTCTTCTCTTCAGGGAATGAGTAGCTCCTCGTTTGTTAAGCTCCTGCCTTTACATACTGAGCACAAGTATGTGAGACTAAGGATAAGATGAATAGTTCTGAAACTCTCTGGTTTTGTGTAATGACACAATAAAGAGTTCAGCAGAGCTACAGGTAAATTGCTATTTCAAAAATGCACAGACATACCAACTCTCAGAATATTTTCAATTCAGCCATTCAAAATTTTGTGGATACTTATTGGTAAAGTCTTTAATAGCTCTGGAGCTGTGTAAACAGAGAAAGCTACTAAATCTAGTGTATATTAGGAATTTAACACTCTCTGTATTAGCACTTCCCCACTTTTTTGGCCAGTAAAGATAGTGATTCATTTTTCATTCTGAGTTACTCCTGAATTTGTCTGATGCATGACTTTAATAGGAAGTGTTCCTTTCTTATCTTTTCCCACTCCAAAATCAAACATACAAATGCAAAACAAAACACAAACTTCAGAATATAAGAACATAATAATAACACTATGTCAGATTTGTTGCTGCTGGGAAATTTTGTCCTCCAGATTGCCTTGCTTTCAGTGCACCATCATAAAATATATTTTCATGTAATTTAAAACATATGTTTTAAAGTGTGCTCTGCAGCAACTGAAGAAAAATGTGAACAACCAAGCCATTAAAACTGCAGTACATTTTGCATACCTTAAATGCAGATACTAAGAATTATTTTGCATTGAATAATCTTATTCTTCTAAATTAAGTTCAGGTGTCAGACTGAAACACTGAGTATGGATGACAGCTAAATGAAGGATTTTTACTCTCCAGTCCAGCAAGATACAGTGAGAAACAAGGAAGGGGGGCAGAGGGAGGCAACAAAATTATCAAGTAGATGAATACAGCCTCTTAATATCAGCAGTAATGGAGAACCTGTTTGCCATCATGCAAATCTGTGCTTAGTGAGCAAAAAACCTTCTCCAAGGTTTTCCATCAATGTCAGTTTTATACCTGCATGGATTTAAAACAAGCAGCCTAGTGTAATATAAAAGTATCATACACTTAATTCCTAAATATTTTCTGTTTAGCAGAATATTTTAGTGACTAAATTAGATACATATCTGTGTGTATATGCTTTCTTGCTAGAATATACAGTGTTTAAGATAAAAGAATATATATACATCTTATTTGGTATATATTTTGGTATGCCACAGCTAATGCCATGGAGGAAAAAAAAAAGGTAAACCCGTATTTCTCTGTAAAGAACAGATGTACTTTAGCTGACTATTTGCAAGTATAATAGGAAGCTGTGAGGTTAGAGACTTGAAAAATGGTTATGTTACTTAGAGGAAACATATCAAAACTGCGAGACAGCTGGAAATTGCAGTAGATGAGACACTAGAAAAATCCAGGAATCTCCTGCCAAAATCAGATACAGCAGTATTAGATCCAAATGGCTTTACTTGCCTTTCATCTACATAGCTACCTGCATATGTATGCATTATACATCTCTTTGAATTAAGTCTATATTACCAGTATGTTTGTAAGGCAGATTTTTTTTTATGCTGTAAGTACATTAACTAATTCAAAATCTTGTCCCCATCTGAGCTTACACACATATTCTGAAAAACTTGAACAGCTGACAAACTGTCTATGCTTATGGGGAATCTCTGCTAAAATCCTTTCAGACCAGTGTCATTCTACTTGTTGTGGATGGTGGCATTGATGTATTTCCAGAAAGGCTTGCAGGATTCATGCCATTTCTGTACGTGGATGGTTTTGAACATTATCTCTTCCCTTTTTATGTATAGGATATTTTAAAAGTTGTTCTAATTTTTTCTGTTTTTCTTGAAAATTAATGCTTAACTGTCTATCTTTTCCCACTAATTTCCCCCTAATCCCTTAATAATATGAATCAAAATCAAAATATTCACCAAAAATACTGATAATAAATCTTGCAATTCGAATAAAATGGGGATAGAATTGGAATCCTGGGAATTAAAGTTACAGTAATAAAATATATCATTGCAGCTATCCTACTAAAATGAGCAAGGAGAATCTTGGCCTTACTGGAGACATCCCAACGGGTATTTTCAATGTATTTTTGCAGGATATCTGTCAGCGCAAAATCCCTTCACCGAATTTGTTCCGACGAATCTGAGAACAAAACCAGGTCTTTTAAATTGTCTGTTGTCTGGTTTTGTCCTTGTACATTGGATTTGTTTTGTGAATTGCTTGTTTTTCACTATGTCTCTTGATAACATATAACCTCTGAAACTACAGATTGATTCTTGAGCTGAAATGCAGCAGGATTTTATTAGATAAAATTACATAAGCACAGTCATGAGACAGATGAGTGCATATTATCTAGCTTTTAAAGTGCAAATTTATTTTTCAGTGTAAGAATCAGCTGAAGGTGTATGCAGGGAAGACCCTTGGCTTATTTGGTCCATGAGAGAGAGATTTCAGCTGTGGACAAAAAGGCTGGACTAGATGTGTTGCTGTGAATATTTAGTGTAGTTCAGATTAGAGTGTCCACTGAGATAACAAAATGGTGCCCCAAAGAGATCCAGCAATGCAAGAAAAGCTCTACAGAAGGTCTGAATTATATTAGAACTATTTTCATATTATCAGTCCCAAGTTCTGGCCAAAAGAATAAGAGGAGTAATTTTTTGGACCCAATTTAGTGAATACATCCCTTTCTTCTATAGCACACAAACTTCCTTGTCACATATCCTTTCTCTGCCACCCTCACATCCCAAAACTGAGGTCTCTCAGGCAATTTCAGCTCCACTTCCCCATGCTGAAGGTTTTTTTTTTTTAATTCAGGATCTGATAGAATGCAGCACATTTATACACAAAAGACAAACAGAGAAAGGCTATTAGTATGAATGAAGAACTCTGCTTTACTTGACCAGTTGCTTAGTAATAATTTGCAGTTTGCTTTCCCACTGTGCAGAGTTTTGAGGCAAAGAACTCAAACCTGATAAACAAAGTGCTCTATAAACACTAATGAAGCCTTGGAACATGCCGTGAGCCAGGTAATTATTATTAGACTAATTCTACAAGTGGGTAAACTGCATCACAGGAATTAAATTACTTCTATGTCAAAGAAGAATTCGATGGCAGAGCTTAGAAGTCACCTATTCCAGTTTCATTCTTTTTACTAGATGATGCTCTGCTCCTTAGGATCATCAGCTTTTAAGGTGTTTGGCTTTTAAAAAATTGCTACCCAATGTATACACCACTCTTTGTAAAGAACTGAAATTATTAATATTTATGTCAAGGCAGAGAAGTCCTTGACCTAAAATGAGGGAGTTACACAGTGATGTGGTTGCAGGCAGCAGAAGTGACATGGGAAAGAAACAAGCAGGTGTTAATAGGAAAGGATGAAGAGAGAGAAGAAAAATTAACCCCCTGATCCCCTCTGGTAGATTTCCTTTCACACCTTTTGTACAGGGATTAAAAGATGCAGAGGTATGATAATTCCTCAGAAAGATAACACTTATTTCCACAGATCTCTCCAGGTATTATATTTTTTCATTATGTACATCTTCCAAAATGGCAGAGAAACCACTATCGAGTACACTCCATGGAAAATATGATATCTGGATTGTAGTTTTTGTTATTTGTACTGAAAAAATAGTATAGGAATTTATTCAAAACCCACCTGGATGCAATCCTGTGCAACCTGCTCTAGGTATATCTGCTTTAGAAGGGGGTTGGAGCAGGTGATCTCCAGAGGTCCCTTCCAACCCCAGCTATTCTGTGATTCTGTAATTCTGTGAATAGTATAGGAAGTAACCGTAGTGGTACAGAAAGTACAGGAATTATATAGGAATAGTAAGAGAACTACAGGACTAGCATAGGATCAACAGTTGCAGCGGACCGTCTTCTAGCAGTGCACCGAGATCAAACCTTAACAACTGCCCCTCTGGCATACACAAAACTCAGTCTCACTGCACTATTGATCTTCTGAGATGTTAGACACTGTTTTGGGCAGTGTACTGGAGACTGGTGGGAAACAGTCATATAAAGTACGAACATGAAGGTATATGGGAAGTGAAGATACAAGAAGTGTATAACGTATTATTCTCTCTGATTATAGTACCTATTAAACAATGATAAAATTATTTCCCAGAATCAAAAGAAGTCAGATCCATGTGAGGTGCAGGGTAATTCAAATTCAGATCCATCCCTTTTATGTGGAGGCCACAATATTCGCTGACACGTTGGGAAGCAAACCAGGGGATCTCAGAGATGCTAAATGCCTAAGCCTTAGCAATTTGATCCCCAGCTTTTCAGCTGACACCACGACAAGCTGATAGCCTCTGGGGGTACAGCTCGCAGGAGAACCTGTTAGACATACTAACGAGTGGGTTAGACCTGCATCATGTAGCTTTTTACAACTTTTTAACCTAGATACATCTTTGTATTTGAGATCCATCAAGACAGCTTTGATCATCTGGAGCATGGCAACTAACAGAAAACAGAGTTAGGAGAAGAGACACACATATAAAGAGTAGGGATTATAGGGGTTTGGCTATGATGGGCAGACACAGAGACTCACTGTCTAAAAGACAGCACCGGGCATAATACAGTTGGTTTTTTTTTTTAAGACAAGCTTTCCCAATACCCTACAATGTTTCACACAGAGACACACACACAAATATTCCAAGCAAATAACTATAAAGCATAAAGGAGCAAACAAAGACTTGGCAATTTGAAAGGGAAGATTCACTGATGAAAACCCATGAAAGAGAGACACCCCAGTCAAACTTTCCTGTCTCAGATTTAGTTAGAAAATACCTTGTGAAGGTTGACTCTAGCCTTTGTATGGTTAAATTCTAAACTGTTATTACCCCTACTTAAAAAAATAACACACAAACCATTCAGTGGGGGGAGGGGCACTTGTGAACAGTAAATCTGAAACTTTGAAAAATAAATATTTCAGGATCCACAAGATGCAGCTACTCCAGTCTTTTAGCAAATAGATTTCTCATAACCTTGGCTTTAGATGCCAAGGTACATAATGAATGATTATGTATTTAAATCCCTATTTGACCTCCTAAGTGAACACCACTTTAAGAAAAAACATTATTAATGGGATTGAAAACACAGAGTGAAACAATTTTCCGTTTAAAAATGCAGTCTTACTTGCTTTAGCATGTTTGGTCAAACAAGACAATTTTGCACTAAAATTGGATGTGAAAATGTTAAAACAAATTATTATATTTTTTATTAATATTTTCAAATATATATTTTTATAATTTGGAAATATTGTTTCATATTCATACATGTATGCATTTTATTAATAGATTAAATATTTAATATTTATACTTTCTTCATACATTATAATTTTTGTAGTTTACTGTTGTACATTTTTAATATGTATATTATTTTATCAGAATTAAGGTGCAAAGCTTTGTAACTAAAAACATTCACACTTTCATTAGCAACACACTGATCAAAACATAATGATTCAACTTTGATATTTCAGAAAATGCAATGTATCTTTCTATGTTTCTTTTTCTTTATTGTCCAACAATGACTTTCTTTTTCTCTCTGCTCTCTTTTGATACTTTCATTTTTAACTTTATTTCCAAGGCTATGCATGAATTGGCCCAACCTTTAAAGGCTCTTTACAGCAAGTTCTGCTCCCCTCTGTTGCTGCTGCACCTCCAAGCAGCTTCATGACTGAAGCTTGGCAGCTTACACGTGGGTCTCTGTCCTGCCTGTTCACTCTTATACCCTTTGTTTGGCCCTATCCTCACATTCTCCAGCCCTGTCCATAGAAAAATTATTAGTACTTTTGTGGCTCATACCAGCTTCTCTTGCAGAACTAATTTTGTTTTGTTTTGTTTTGTTTCACCCAAGTTAGTAAGGTTGTTTATTGTTAATCTTACTGAAGGATATTCTCTCATCACTGTTCCAATACAAATTTCTCTCCCCCATTTTTAGGAATAGTTTTTGTTTTTATTGACTGACAGAGGGTGTCTTTCAGAAGGACCTCTTTGCTGTTGTCAATAGCTTATGAAATTGTTACCCAGAAACGGGTAAAAGAGCTAGCCCACTTACTCAATATGCTTATTGTAATGTCAAATAAATAGTGTTGAGTAAACCATCAAAGATGTAAGGGTTACAAGCACAATTCCCACAGAATTATGGATTCTTTTGCAGTTCTCTGTGATACTCAGTGAAGCTTTTTGCTGTACTTCACTCATTGCAACCACTGCAAGGTACTTCTCTTTATTCTGGTTTTACCTGGCATGCCAGCTTTTGCATATATCCAGATCTACAAGAAGTTCCAACATATATCAGCTTGTTGGGTCATTCCTTGCTGCATTGTGATCCTGTTGTTAGATACTGGGAAGTCTTGGAACATTGCAGTGAAAGATTTGTAGCTTAGTTTAACTTTCCTCTGACAATCATTTTATTACATGTAGAAAGTGGACCGAATTTTTTGTTAGCCTGGATATTTTTTGGAAAAACTTCGTAAAAGTTTTCATAGAAAAATTGTAAATTAAGTGGGATTTTTGTGAATTGGTATTTTGAAGGAAGTTATCTATTTTATTTAAAATAATATAATTAAGTTTCAAATTTGAAGGCAATTTGAAATAATTATTTGTCATCTGTTTATCACACTGAAAGCAATAGTGGGATAAATATGGGATGAAATCTCATTAATCAAACTGTTGGTATGACATGAGTATAATAGATTTTATGACTTGGACCTCTGTTTCAGGAAAAGTGGGTTTCCAAAATTTACTTAGGGAAGTTAAGATTCCTAACTTCTTGGAAGTTTACAGATACTTTAGAAGTTTCCTTAAATAAATAAAACCCTATTTAAAATTATGAAACAAGTCCCTTTGACTTTCAGCCAAATTAACCCCGTTGACTTCTTAAATTTTAAGCCTCTGAAAGCATGACTAAATAAAGGTTTAAGTAAAGAATCCATAATTCTGCCTGTTCTGGCATATATTGGGTTATTCTTAAGAAGAATACTGAACTAATGTCCTTGCCATTGTAAAATATTAAGCAAAAATATATAATACTATCTGACACGTGAGAGGGCAAATTTAAATGAAAGCAGAGCTCGCATATTGCTTTTACATTCTGTCTGCCAGTCAAGCTGAGACTTTATGAAGAACGGCAAAGCAATTTTCAATCATGTCTGGTATATCGTGTAGGTCAAATTCTTTTATGTAAATCTCTTTTACTTCAGTGTTTAAATTTCAATAAAAATGTAATGATAAAAAGTGTGGCTTTTATTTCTCCTTCTTTCTCTAATTCATTCTGAGTTTTGGAGAACAAGTGGTTTATTGAGCATGACACCTAAAAGGGGCATTGTTTTAAAAAGGTGTTAAAACAAGAGTCACATATGTTTTGGATAATGGAAGTATTACAGGAGGCTTCCCCACACAACCTTCCTTTCCTGTAAACTGGGGGTCATGTAGCTATTTTTGCAGGTTAGGTTGAGTTCATCTGAATTCTTCAGATCACCAGATGAGGGTGGCACACCTGATAGCTGAAAAATAACATGGTCTGTTTCAGCGTGTCGTATGGCTATGTCGGTTTTCATTGCTGTTTTTATACAGGGGGTTCCCTGTGTTCGGTATGTGCCAAATGTTCTCAGTGCTAAATTGTGCCTAAAATTAAACAGTAACCCGTCTCTCCCAGCTCCGTACCAACAACCCCCCCCCCAAAAAAAAAACAAACAAAAAAATCACTGGTTTCAGTGATTTTTAACTAATAAGAGGTGCTTTCTTGTGTCAGAATTCAATTTGCATGGCAGGATTTCACTTTGTAGTGAACAACCTAAGAAAATGGATACTAAGCTGATTTCCCTTCAATATGCAGATGAATGCATAGCCTCTGAAACACTCAGCCTTTTTGCCCACCTCATTATTTGCTTTTGATGTGGAGAAGAAAGACAACATGCACCTCTGAGAGCTAGGGTATTTCTTAGCAGGGAGATTCACTTTCATGTGTGTTGTGGGTTAGATCCCTAACACTGGATAATATGACACATCCTATGCTATTGTACAAGTTGCGAATAATAAACATTATGGAAATCCACACAGGAATACCATGTACTTTGGGGCAAATTCTGAATTCAGAAATGTAAAAGCAGCTTGGAGGAGGATATAAACACCAATCATATTAAATGCATTTGGCTGTATCACTGTAGTTCCTCATAAATACAAGGAGATAAGCTGTTTCACACCATCTGAGAGTAAATCTTGGGTTTCTTTTGTTTGGTCTGAAATATGGTTGCTCCGGGAATTTTTGCAACGAGTTTGTGCCTCTATTTGTAAAACACAGCTAAAGAAAGTATACGCTGGAGTGAGCAGAGCTGAGCAAGGGTTAATGCTCCTCATTTGATGAATTATGTGGAGATTTAAATTCTTTCCTGTTCTTAACCAAAAGCAAAAGTAGAAAAAAGAGCCTAAATATGAAAGCAAACTGAACCCAAACAAAATTTTAGTGGAATTAAGATTATTTTTCAGAACGTCTTCAGACGTCAACATTAAAATAAATTGTTCTGAAAATGAAATGGAAAAATATTTCTAATCAGCAACTTAGAATATATCATTCAGCTGTTTTCCCAAATAATTTGAGGCAACACGATGAAATACACTCTTTCCTTCCTGAATTGTTTTATCTTTGACAAATCAAATTTTGAATGAAAATATGTATATTTTGTACAGCTTCTCAAGCACTGGCAGTAGGAGTGACTAGTGGCTACGTGCAAGGAAGAGCAAGAAGTAATTTTCAGTTGATCTAATGTTTCAAAAACTGTAGAGAAATCTGGTCAGATTAAAATCCACACTGAAAAAGTAATGAGCTATAGGCTTTTGTTGTTGTTGTTGTTGTTGTTTTGTGTGTGCTGGCTGTTTGCTTGTTTGTTTCCTCCCAACCCTCTTGTAATTTAGGGACAATGTAATGCAGCTTGGTTTTAAAGTAATTTTTCCACATGTGATGCTATTTATTTCCTGGCACAAGATATTGTGATATACTAATGTTGTCAGTGGTATCACCATATTGGATAACACTGGTGACATTAATCTGTCTTATATCTTTCTGGAAGCTTATATGTGGTCTTTACCTTGGTCAAGAAAAAAAGCCTAATGACAAACAGAATTCAATGACTTTTGGATTCTGAAGTATAAGGAAATCTATTCCCTTCCATTATTTAGAAGCTTCTCAGGGATTACACAAGTACACTTGCACATGTATTATCTAGTTTTACATTTTACCATTTTCCAACATATTATCTCCTGAGAAAGTCTCTTGATATTTCTTCCAGAATTCTATCTGATAGGGATCAATTCCCTCCACTTTTTCTCGTAGGCTGAAAACCCCATTTGGAACAAATTGATTAGTGCCATTTGTTCCAAAATAGTCCTACCAGTAATTCAGTCTCATCCACAGGTATTTCCTCTTTTATCAGCTCAAAAAAAAGCATTTCTTCTGTTCCATAAAGCACTAAGTACTTATTGGTAATACCAACTATAGACTTCAGGCAAAACTTCCCAGGTGGACAGAGAGCTGGAACAGCAGGGAACAGTAGTCTTCCTGCTAATGAGAAGATGAAGGCTTGCATAAATGGGTCCTTCTCTTTTTAAGATAAAAACTCTGTTTTGATTCATCACCACATTATCCCTACGTTTCTAAAGAATTACAAACATATGATAAATGCAGAATCAGTCAATGTTGTGTAAAGCACATGGTCTCTGACACATCCTCTGTGGGACTGAACAGAAATCACCTTGTCACGTCATCCAAAAATGGCATAACTTCTAAGATCCCAGTTTTACAAATAGTCACCCATCTGTTTATCTTTATGCTCAGAGAACAACTTCAGTGGTTTCACTGGAGTTCCCTGCTGAGTCTCAGGGTTAACATGTGTGTAAGTTTATGTGGGACTGCAGACTAACGAGGCAACAATCTTCCTGTCAGTGCAGGACTGCATTATCTGCTGTGAATGAGTTCAGGACTTGGCATGGGGTTTGTGGTGGGAATACTGTCAAGCACAGCCACATACACTGCACAAAACATAGAGAAGGCATGTCTAGATGATTGTTTTAGCCTTGCAAAATTAGTCTGTTCATATGGAATCTCAAAAACACTGACAAATCCCTCCATGTTTAAAATACATCATTTTGTCTGGTATTAACATGGAAAGGTGACAAGATATATGTATCTTTCTACACGCTTGGCTCACATTTGCAAAATAAGTATTTTTTTAGTAACATGACTTTGTGGGAACCTGCTGTGATAGAGAACCATATGTCCTGGAATTCTGCAAAATCCTCACTTTTTTAAAGTTAAGACATATGTCTTAGCTTGGTGAGCTGTGTGTTTATGTGTTCTGAAAGAAGACCACTGGACACCAATGTTGAAGCTGATCACACATGCTTTGGGTGCAGAGTATTAATATTAACCAAAAAAATAAAAGGAATTTAATTTATTTCTTCATTCCTTCTCTGCCAGTCTTCTTCTGTTGGTTGTTTTCGCTTGGTTTGTTTTGGGTTTGTGTGTGTTTTGTTTGTTTGTTTGTTTTCTTTCTTTCTTTTTTATTTTTTTTTTCCTGCAGAAGTTTAAAATGTCACTATCTAAAATACTCAGCACATAAAGTAAAAAATATTAAGTAACAGAGTAGATCTCTATAATGTTGGCTGGACTTCATTTAGATAATACTTTGGGATTCATTCTTCCCTTCTAACTGCCACTAATGTTAATGACAGCAATGCAGATATATTAAGAGGAAATCCATGTTCTGGTGATGGAGAACTCTTTCAAGGCTTTTATGTACATATCAGAGATTTCAAGTACATTCAGAAAAAGCACTAATAAAACACAGACAGATACTTATACAACAAAGGCAGATACTTATGGATAGGAGAAACACATTGCTAATATTGATAAGTGACAGAAATGATGGAAATTAAATGATCCCCTTTTGTTCATACTGAAGATAGACTTATTATTCTTTAATTTGCTTTTAAAATTTTTATTGATGTCAGTTGCTCATAATGAAGTGCAGAACTACAACTCAGTAATTTTTTTTCATTGCTTCAAAGAGGTATTGATTTCCTTTGAATCTCAGTGATAATTATTGAGTTATAGTAAATAGTCTCACAGTTTACAATCTCAACATAGTTTTCATGGCAATCATGTTCAAGTGTATTTTCCCACAGCAAATATTAGCTGCTTTCATATCAGCATCTTCGTGAACATAAATTAACAAAAATATTTTCTGTAGTATCTCTGATGCTGATTGGATAGGAGAGAGTGTTTCTACAAGAGTGATACACAGAACTTGGAATTTAAGTACAAGCAAATAAGATCGAGCATGAGCAGTACTTGGTTTCCTACAAATCTGTCTCCAAATGCCAATCTCTTTTTCTTATGATTATTCTACCACAATATCTTCACTTTTCTGGTCTTTGTGCCAAACCAGTAAAGTAGAGTAATCTCTCATTTTTTTTCCAAGGACTGAAGAGCTTCTTCATTCTGATTCTTTTGGAGTTGTTAAACAGTCTCTGCAAGCAATAATTTAAACATGATGCTTTACTTTTTGCATGTGTGAATGTTTTGGGTCCCTGTGTTCATGCCCTCTCTTCATGCCAGTGCTAATACAGATTCACAGGACATGCAGATCTGCACTGGGATAATGACACTGATCAGATCTCACATTTCAGCATTTCAGCCATCCAAATTCAGCAATACTTTCCCTAAGACACAAATACATGGATATGTTCTAGTTCTGTTTTAATTATATACCACTTCCTGGATCCCTGCAAGTTCTTTCTTCTGGAATAATAGAGATGAGACAATGACTAGGGCAGATCTGAGATGTGATGGAAAACATTTTTTCTAAACACTTTGGTGGTAACAGCTCAGAGCCTGGCAAACTGCAAGATTTGAGGTTAGGAAGGGAACTGCCCTGCATGTCAGATTGCTATGAGGATGGGGATAGTGAGTTTTTCAGTTCAGTATATTTTTTTCCTGGAGAAAATATTTTAGCCATATACCCCTCAGATAACTTCCAACTGAAGGAAGACTTCTTCAGAATTGGCAACCAGCTTGATGCTTTCTGAGATCTGCCAGAAAACATGTTTGTTGCCTGACAATGCTCTAAGGTAGATCTGTTAGATTAGACTTTGAGGTAAAGAAAAGGACATTTTATCAAAATTTATGTAGGAGACAATACCTTACACTGTGCAAAACATTTCAGATAAAGGATAAGTGTTTCCTTCATTTCTTCTCCCCTTCCTTCTTTTCAGTATTCGACAATAATCTGAAGAAAGCTTTAGAGTGGCAAGGACTGTTTATTTAGTATCTATATGTTGCCTCCTTATTCAAAGGAAAGGAAACTTAAGAAGTCAGAAACTTTAGTCAGTTGGGCTTCCATGGCAATCTTTACTTCTTGAAAAATCCCTCTGAATTTGCCAGAAGGAAAATTTCTAGACAAAACAATAGTAAATTTACATCCTGAGATGAAAAAAGTAATGAACCCTCCACACAGTAAACTTAACGAGAAGTAAAGCTTCTACTACAACTTCTAGACTATTTATGAAAGCACAAAAGAAATTAATGGCTCAACAAAGACGAAGAGGCAAAATCACTAAATAAGACCTGGTATCAGAAATACTTAAATCCTAGACTTTGGGAAGGAAAAGGAGAAAAAGGTACATTTGACAGAAATGATTCCAATAACAAAATTCAAAATTCTATGCATCTTCTGATGGGACATGGAAAAAGTTTTGGTCATACACATGCACTCAACTAAGAAGTGAGCCAAGTCCATGGGAATAAACCTAGTCTTTCTGAAGGGCACTCATTATGAATTTTCATTTTCTTTGATCATTATTCTGCTGCGATGTTTACAAGAAAAGAGAAAGAATTTGCTTTCTATAGAAGTGACAAAGATGTAGCAAAGGTTCCTGAAAACAAATATTTGTAGTTGTAGATAGACACCCTACTTCTGCCGCCACCCCCTCAATCACTTAGTATAATACGTCAGTTTATGTAGATACAAATTAGTTTGGGTTTTCCATAAGAGGAACACAAGGTAGTCATCTTATTAATGTATTTGTGTGGGAATGAAGACAGATAGTTCTCACAGAAAGTCAAAAAGCCAACAAAAATTCCCGATCTGAATTGGTCTTTTCAACTGCACAGACAACTTGTTGCAAAACAAAATAAAACTCTGAACAAATGCCACCACTTCTACCAATACACAAGTGAATCTGAAACCATGAAGAGCTTGCATACTCAGCACGGGAGCAGGTGTGATATCTTATTCCATAAATGGCTTTGTTGGTGTGAATCAGGAGAGAAGCTAAGATGTTAGAATAGCACAACTGGCCTCTAGGAATACATTTCTATCCAAATGTAAATTCTGTGGAAATTATAAATTGAAGTCAGTGGGGTTACAGTGGTTACAACTGAGGGAAGAAATTAGATATGAAATCTGTATTTCTATTTTTTATGACAATGATGAAATCGTTCTACTGCAGCAGAGGTAGTTCTACTGCAGCTCATTATTTAATAGCATTTAAAAATTCTGTGCATATATTTTCATTGGCTAAGCTTAACTTACTGAAATAATGTTTTTCTGTTTGTTATGAAAGCTGATTTAATATAGTGCAGATGCTTTAACACTACGTTTTCAATAAACTTCAATGCTGAGAATACTGAATGGACTGAAGAAATTAGCATATCTATTTGAAATAGTATTGTGGGGAAGGAAAAATCCAGGATATTTGATTTTCAGTAAAACTTCTGGTAAAATTAGAATTTGCATAAACTGATCCCTGGCTTCTTGAAAATAAGAGAAACCAATTTAAAAATATGAAATTGGAGTTTATACTGGGGGAGGGACAGTGAATGAGCAAGAAACTACTGGTCATTATAATATTCGTTATCAACAGGCTTCCATAAATAAGAGTCCCAGTATCTAAAATTAAATATATCATATACAGTGGGATTAAAAACAATTATTGTTTGTTTGTTTGTTTGTTTGTTTGTTTGTTTTTTTCTGGGCTGATTGGTATACATAAGTTAGAGATGGCTCCACATTTCATTTGCTTGTCTTAATGTAATTTCTATCTGAAGCCAGTGTTTCAAATGAGATTTAGTATTCCTTCTTCACCAGAGTGTCACTGGGAGGAAAAAGATTTGTAACAAGAATGTTTCGTGTGAAAACTAAAAACAAAAAACTACAAATCCATAACTATTACTGATTAGAAAGCCATGTTGCAAGAGAAGCTTTCTATATGTTTCTATAGAAGCTTTAAAGCTGTAGAAGACAGATCCTGCCTATGGAATTTGCAGTTCTTGATTTCTATAACTTCTATAGCAGCTGTGTTTTTAAGCGAACACACAAAATAAACACATACATATTATTCTGTTACTCCTCGGCATGACAAAGTATTCATTGCATATGTCTTGCATTTAACTTTGAATCCAGGTATGGGATGAAATATTGGATTACAGAATGTATGTATACAAATATATGTGGTGTTTTAATACATTAGAGTAAGTATGCATCATAGATATTTGAATTTAAACAGAAAAAAAATCAGGAATATTCCATTTCATGTTTTACCTGTTGTTCTAGATGTATACATTACTTTGTAAACTAATTAAAATAGATACAATCCGAAGAGAAACTTCTTCAGTTCAGCACTGGAGTTTTCTTAAGGAAAAAAAAAAAACTTTCAAAGATGCAAGCAACAGCATTATGAAAATTTCTTACTTAAACAAATCTGCACGATTTAAACTGATCTGCATAATCAGTTCGACACTTAATTACATATTTTACATATATACAAATTGTACATATCCCTTCAAGAGAAGGCAGTTTAAATTGTCACTGTTTCTCTAAGCTTTTTCTGATACAGCTAGTTGTCAACCAGGCCATTAGTCCTTCAGAATGTTAATAGTAGTTTGTATTTGCATGTCTGGTACCTTTTATTAAAAAAAACCCCAAAAAAACAAAAAAACACACAAACAAAAAAAAACACCAAAAAAAACACCAAACCCATTTGTGCCTCAGAATACCAGCCATGTTTTACACCTTCCTAAACTTAGAGGAAATTGAAAATACTTTCTGTCATTAAAAATATAAGTGTGAAATTTTATGGTTTTTGACAAAGAGCCAAAGTGCCTCAGAAAAAAACTTTTGGAGAGACAGTGACAGTGTAAGATAAAACTTCCATTAACTTTTTCTTAAATTAAGAAAGATAGATGCTTCAAGAAGACATATTCACTAAAAACCCCCACATGTTTACTTTATCTACCCAGAGTATTCATTAGAAACAAGGCAGTTAATTCAGGTGTTTTCTCTCTGTCCATATTTGGCTTTGAACTTTTTGGAAATATCTAGAATTGGAGCCCTCAGTCAGAAAAATAACCCACTTTGTAAATTATTATATTCGCTCACTAAATGTAATTTTTAAATAAATAAAGGAAAAGGTACAGTTGCCACCCTGGATTTTTATTCTATTTTTTCTGATTTTTTTTTTATTTCTCCTAAATTCTGACACCATTTGAATGTATGAGTGTGCCTTTGTCACCATATGATTCACTTCAGCATCTTTAGTCAAGAGAATTAAGAGTCAGAAGACAAAGAAAAATAATTCTCAAATGTATTTTTGTTTACTTCTTTTCAAGCTCATCTGAGATGGATCCATCTGTTCTAATTGAGTATTTTAAAAGGTGGTTGTTAAAATTTAATCTGTTTAAACAATTCTCTCTTTATTGTCAATGGAGGGATCGATTAATCTTGTTGAAAAGTAGAGGAGGTGAATTATCTCTATGTACCTTCTTTTTCCCACAAATAAAAGCCAGAGCAATTAGCTCAAAATTAGGGATCAAAATATTAGATAGCTATAGTTATGTAACATATAACCCTCCCAATTTGGAATGGGTTAACTCCAGATTTTGAATTTCTGAAGTTAACAAAGTTAATGACTGGATTATTCAAGAACACGGGATGATCACATCTTGTATAACATGAGTTATATGTTTCCCTTTAGTATTTCTTTGGCATATAAATGTTTAATTTTCCTATGTAGTAGTTTAGATACATGAAAGATAAAATGTTGGCAAGAAATTATAAGACATGTGGGCAAACAGTATGCTGATATGACTAAGGTCTCAGTTGTGACCCTTCTCTAGACAGACTCTGATACTATACAATACTTTTTATCATGGCCTGCCTGGCTGCATAGCAGTGTCAGAGTAGCTAGTTCATGAAAAATAGAATGGGATAACTGATAGGCAGATTTTTGCTTTACTCACTGTCTTCACTTTGGTCAGTAGAGATTAGTGACCATAAGAACTGCAAAAGAGCTACTCATGGTAAAGTATGGCAATGAAGGCTACTGATTCTTCTGGGGTGACAACTACAAGAAAATCTCAGGTTGATTTGTTGAAGACTAATTTAAAATACTTGAAAACTGTTTGATTGTTTAGTATAGGTGCTTAAGTGCTGCCTTGGATCAGGGCTTGGGTGTTTATCACCTGGGGTGAGCCCATTAGGGTCAACATCTAGCTTTCAGATTAAATGTAGCATGATCTTGAAAATTTGTACTCTAAACATAACACTTCTTGTGAATGGAAGTGTTGTTTTGTACCGGGTGATACAAGCTGGGGAGCTGGTTGTAGCCATTCCAGAACTTTAATCCTGACTTGGTTATTTGCACTGTGTTCGGCCTTGGATACCTCTCAGCTCTGTGCCTCAGTTTCCCTGCTGTGAGATTTGGAGAACAGTAACATGAGACTTAATTAGCTGTTTGTATAGCACTAAGAAAATCTGCAGTGCTGTAATATTGTTAGTATAACTAAGAACTATTTTAAAAAGCAGCTTAGTGAAATCAAAAGTGCCTTTGTACCATGTATTTATGTGTACTTGTTAGTCTACATGACCTGAAAGGGATTAGCAGCTATTCCCATGTTAATTTGCCTCCGTGGCATCTTTTCTGCTGAATGTTGAAGGGATATTCTGCCTGCAAATCCAAATCCCCAGATACATTTTGCAACTAATATGGCAAGTGAATCAGCTGGTTCTTATTAGTTATTCAAGCAGTCTGATGGGTTTTAGTCATCTAAAATTGCCCAAATCAAATGACAGCTGCTTTTGCATGTTTTCTCTGCAGATGTCATTTTAATAACTAACATAATTGTTACATATAGCTCCTACAAGGTAATGCTGGAATTCTTCAGTTGCAGATTTACAGGCATTTCAGATACATCTGAGCTTAAGTACCTATGTAGAAGGCTACGAATAATAGTTGAGATGTCCTACAGATCAGATGCCATTCTTCAAACTTGTAGGAGGGTGGCAATGCTTCCCTAGTTTTGTCTGTTGGACAGACAAGAGCAGTTGCTAATCACTTACTTCAGTTCACTTTGCAGCACTGTCCAAAATGACCCAATATGCATTGATCATATTATTTGTGCAATTATAACATCTTTATAAATGTTTCCAACAGCAACAAGATTACATTAGAGAAAAAAAAAAAATGTTTCAAGGGAAGTTAGACTCCTAATTGCCTTTAAATATCTGAACCCTGGTCTCATTTTCTAGCTGTTCATTTCAGTATGCCAGATTATTAAGAGTTGTCAAACGTCAGATGGACTGTGTTTATGCACTGGTGCCTGAAATCACATTGTTTCTAAACCTAGGAAGCTGCTATTTAAAAATAAGCCTGTAAAACTCGTGATTAAGAAAACCTGAGGCATAGATTGGCTATGAACAAATCCATAACACTTCAAAGGCTGAAATCTTGGAGACAGAAGCATCATACATACAGACTACTAACACAAGATTTAATACTTGCTCACAGGATGAGTCAGTATGAATCATGCAAAATTCATTTTAAATAAAGTATTTATGAATGGAAACAGCCGTAACCCTAATAATAGTAAGTGTTTCTGGACAGTCAAAAGATAGTATATAACTAAGTATTCAGTTAAACATACAGACTTTGTTTATGTTTCTACTGAATTTATCAAGTGATCTTTACGGAAATGAAGATAAGTAGTTTTACCACCTCATTTTGGATTAGTGCTATATCCAAATAGTAAAGATTCTATCAAGTATTTTAACCCCTGCAGCTATTTTTGTCTTTGTTTCATAGTTAGCTCTTGGTTTATGTTATCCTTACTACCAGGAACAGTGTTATATGTCATTCAGGACAGAAGGAACGGGAGCTTTTGAAAACATACATGGATCCATGTGTTCTTTTCAAAGTTTAAACAAATTAAAAAATACTTATAGTGGAGAAATTCTGGGTATTCTTTAGGTTGTGAGTATAATGAACCGACATATAAGTTACCAGTGCAGGAAGCAAGCATTCAATACCACTCTGGTGCCAGTGATGTTAACAAAATAATTGATGCTGTCAGTGTTAGAGTTGTCTTGAGTTGCGGAGTGGAGGGCATGATACATGGGTGTATAAAATGTTAATTTGTCTTTTACTGTAGTAAAGTGCAGGTTCGGTTTCCTTTTTCCTAACATCAATTACAGCAACTTTCAGGAAAGACCAGTATAGAAAATAGATGGAGTTCATGGGTTAGATATAAAGATCCAGTAGTGTTATTACTGGAAGGACAGAATACAAGCAGAACTACCTTATAGCAAGAGCCAGAGACAACATCTGCAATGAGAAACATGGCATATATTTATATATTAACACAAGTATTAAAAATATACAAGCACAACACACACACACACACACGTAAAAGCACCTGATAGATATAACCCAGGGTATAATAACAAGGAAAGTTTATTTTTCTTCCATGTGCAGCATCGACTACAGGAAAACATTGGATTTAGTTTTTTAATGCTTTTAGAAGACAGTAGGGATTGGAACAAGGTCATACGACTGTTTTTAAATGATTCATGCTTTTGTGATTCATTAATACAGGTGCATTTTGCTTCTTTATACTTCCAACTTTAAAGTATAAACAGAGACTTTGAGAATGAAATCTTCTTTACCTTTCTATTTATCTCTATATACCTGCTCACCTTTCGTTAGGCTGTATATGCATCAAGCTACTAGTTGACTAATGAGCTGTATAAGATGGTAATATAAGATATCTGATATGAGTGGATATTACTCTACCAGATATATACACACATTTTGGGACTTTTATTCTTTCATTTCCTGAGAGGGTGAAAGAAGGCTATCTAAATAATATCAGTAGCAAAACCACCTTGAAAGCCTGAGAGCAATGTGATGAAGTCATACAGCGAACCATTAAATGCAGAGAATCCCCCAAATGATATTTCCAGTCTGGTTGATCATAAATTATTTTATCATGTTGCTTGGCATGTGACTCATCACAACATCCCAACATGATGCACTGGAAATAGCTCGCTGCAGTATAATATATCAAAAATGTAGATGCACAGGAGGAAACTGATACATTTCACCCTAATGAAGTACAGATTTTGTCTATCCATTTTGTTAATTAGCCAAGTACCTCAGATCTAATTATGAATCTATCTTTAATATGCTTGCTTCACCCTGCACATCATGGGCATACCATGGTAATTATGCTACATACAACTAAATAGAAGTTATATCCTCTGGTGCTGAACTGCAGAATCTTTAACTCTGTGGTTGGGATATTTTGATTTCTGGATGAATTTTATAAAAATTTACTTAAATCAATCTTTCCCTGTTATCCCTAATTTAGTTGTTGAAACTATGTTATGAAAACTTGATGATAGAGTATATTTTATCTAATATATCTTTAAAACATCTTTTAAACTTGTATTTAACCAAAAAGTTAACAAGCCAGTATTTCCTGCCATCTGAACTGCCCTACCCCAAGAAGATAAAAAAACAGCCTTCATTAACAATCACCTCAATTAAGAAAACCTAAGGGAGAACCATTTTGCTTCTTCAATACTTTGAAACCATGGACTGGAGGTCAGGGCATGTGCAGTCTAACAGCACTGCCTGTTGTGCAGTGCTCTGATGTGTGCAGAGACAAGAGCTGTTCAGCATCAGCTGGACTAGATGCAATCATCCTTTAGTTAGTCGGTAGTTTCATCACTGACTAGTCCTACTGATCAATGAAAGGGCTTGCAGTAGAAAAAGGTGCAAAATACTTATAAGATAGACAGGCAATAGATAATTGCCTGTACACCTTTAACCTTGATAATATTGTATCTATATGTAAGGAGAAGAAAGGTGATGAATATCAGCCCTGTGTCTGTCTTGTTTCTGGAAGGGAATCTGGGCATACAGACTGGGAGGAAGCTGCATTACGGCAGAATAGATAGCTGGATACCAAAGTGAGAGCTATTTTGGGTGTATAGAAAATACGATTTCCTGTGCAGCTGCCATTTGCTCCCAAATTTCTCCTCCCACCCAGAATTGAACAGCACACTACAAAGAGGGACAGGGAGGAGGTCATCTTCTCCTTGGGAACTGGAAAGATAAGCCCTCTTTCTTTCTTTTTTTTTTTTTTTTTAAATTACTCACTGGGTGAACCACAAGAGGCTATGTTGCATTTTAAAGCTCCATGCCAATGAGGCAGACCTGGCATGACATGCGATAGAGAAGACTGGAACAGGGGGACATACAGAGAGGAAGTGTAGTATGAAGGTTCTTCTGAAAACTAATTGTAGGGAAATAAGCTGATTTAAAGTTTAAATGTCTTGTGAACTTTTGAATGAAAAACACTTCAAAAAGGTAAGATAATATGATAGTGTTGTTATGTCTGAGAACTTGAAAACAGAGGCAGCAGCAGAATTCAAATCTCATGTTCAGAGCAGTAGTGGAATGTAGCACTGCCATTGTCTCATGCTCTGAAGAATAAGATACTAATTTGTCCTTTTAGTAGAAGCACCAAATGTGTTTATAAAACTGTTTCTTGATTCCTTAAGCTTTCTTGCCTTTTTATACTTCAGTTATAATCAAAGACAGTGTGTCCTAATTTAAAAGGATTGTTTTTTTCCTGCCAGAACAGTAAGATCATCAACTATTAAATGAAGAACAAAGAAATAGTAATGTAATATGTTAAATACAAGAGAAACATCTATCACAAATACATTTTTATTCAGTACTTGAAAATATGCCTAGCTTTTCTCAAACTTACCCTTAAACAGCAATTTTGGCATACTACTACATATAGATTTTTAGTGTCCAGAAAATCATAATCTATGTATTCATACATTTATGATAACAGCTATTAGATGAAATTAATAAGAAATCAGTTTCTAGTACCCACAGGATTTGATTGTTATTTTCAAGAAAGAAGCTGCAAATTTATTTTCCTGCATTGGTTCCTTATAAATTAATTCTATTTCAGTTCAAGTGAATGTATTTTCCTATGTAAGTGGCCACCTCTCATTTTAAGAGTTGTCTTTCAAAGCTAATGAATGCAAGGATAGAAGAAGTGGAATTAAAGAAAGAGGTGATGGCATGCACATGCCTCTAGATACTGTACTTTACTGAAAACAATCTTTGAATTGGAGTGGTCAGCTGTAATACAGATTTAATGAGATATTGCAGCTCATGTCCAGCTTTAATTAGACCATAATTACCTTATCTGTTGATTTTTAAATTGACTTTTGATAGAATGGTGAACTAAATGCAAATTCTTTGGCCACGTGTCTTCTTTCTTTAGGACTGAACTTTGCAGTACATGGTAAATCTGGCTTGGAGCAGAGGCAGAGCTAAGTGTTGTCAGTGAGATGTCAGAAGCCAAGACAGAATCCATTGTTGGATGGTGGAGTGGGAAATGAGTTCTTGAGCTGAGCACTGTAATCCTTGGTCACTCTAAACAAACACATCACATAGTCCTTCCTTACATATTTTAAACATTCTGCTTTATAAGTAAGGTATTTTTGCTTTGCCATTATATCTCTTCTTTATGACTCCTATCCCACTGGATAACGGCCTTTTCATTTCACCGCCTAGTGTTTAGAAAGTCTTTCCTCATACATGAAGGTTCTATTGCATCCATAAAAGCAGATCTACGCTAAGCAGGAATTAATAAATATTAGGTTGTTTTAAAATTAGACATAAGCACAGTAAATAATAATAATAGCTGTAAAAACATTTTTGCATCCTGTGGCCCTGTAAAAAATTGAAATGCTTCGGGGAATAAGCTCCAGGCCTTAAGCTAACTGCACCTTAGCAAACTCTACAAGGCCCCAGTTGTGGTTTCTTAGGGTTGTAACCAGCTTGCTATGAGAACTTGCAATGTGAAGTGTAGCTTAGTACCTGGTGTCTCTTGTTAGGTTGTAAAATTTTGGAAGTGTGGGGCATGAAACTGATGGAAATATGGATATATCTTGAAGGCAGAGGCCCCAAAACTTTAAAAAACTCACTGATGGTCAATTACTGCTCGCTGAAAACATGTAACCTTTAAGAAAAGGAGAAGCCACTGAGCAGGGAAAGAAGAGCCAAGCTGCTGACAGAGCACCTGCCACAGCAGGAAGGCAATGTCCCAGAGCATCCCAGAGCACCTGCACCATTGCCAGAGGCCCTGGTCTCAGAGGTGTCAAGAAACTCAAACATTTCACGAAAGTGAAAGATCCCAAACATGTTGCCCACATCAGTATCACACAGGGAAGAGCTCTGGAGCATGCTCTCCACACAGAGTGGTGGGGATGGCTGAGATTTTAGCACCAGTGCTGCAGTACTTTATGCTCACAGCAGGTGTAACATATGGTTCCTAAGGACTGACTGCTTTGAATGTGTACTGGTAACAACTCAAAAAGAGCAGGAATTAACCACTAGCATGAAAGATGTTAATAAAAGTCGGTCTATTATAGTTAAGCATTTCTTCAGAGTTTAAACTGACCAGACTTATCAGTGATCTTTAGGTACCTGGTACATCCTTATAAATACATTCAGTTGCTGCAATACTGATTTATTAAAATTATTCTATTCAGTAGTTTTAGCTCTACATGCTGTACTTATAAAAAAGACTTCTGCAAGGTTTTACTTCATATCTGATCTCAGTCTTCATAGTGCAAAGATAAACAAGCCAAGTCTCATTTCCTTTTTTGTTAGGGCTGCAGGCAGATATTAAGGCATCTGAATAAGCCCTGGCCTGGGGTTAAGCTAACTGAACAGGACATGAGAAACCATGACATGAGAAATTGCCGGACATGACAGATAAACAATGTGAGAAACTGTCAAAAGTTACAGATAGCACTGTGAGGGCTGTCAGGGACACCTGGGTCTCAGAGGTGGTTAAGGGGGAGCTAAGTGAGAGAAGGCTGAACATCACAGATAACTGGAGGAGAACATTACGGATCTTCAGGGGAGAACAGACTTGCAAGATTAACAGCACCTAGGCAGCCTTGTTAGTAGAGCATGTAATGCTGAGATTATCTAGGTAGCAGAATAAGAAATACCAAATTTGGATATGGATGTAGGAAAACTGAGCTCAATGGAGAAAAAGTAGTTATCAGTAATTATTTGGGACAGGGCTAGGGTGCAGAAAGGGTGTCAAAGAGAACGATACAGAAATGGGAAAAGGGATAATAAGGTACACAGATGATGTGTTTGGGGATGTCCAGGGATATCCCCTGTGCTCCACTGTAGCTGGAGGAGGACAACAAAGCAAAGTCATTCCAACAATAACACACGTGTTAATCCTGCTTTCATGATCAGGATGACTGGAGTTAAGTGGGTGGGGTGCTTTCCCTTGTTAGCAAGAAAAGAGCTGAGAAAGACAAATTGAGCAACCAGATATCACAGTGTCAATGCCTGTTGAAGCCTGAAAACATCAGCATCCTCCTAAATACTTTTAAACATTTTTTGTCTTGTCTGCTATGATAGATGCCTAATACCTCAATTTTGCTAGGTATTCCTCACTGGAATTCTTGTTTCCTGGATATGGTAATCTGACTTACACACTCTCGACATGTTTTGCAATGATAATTTATACTTTTCTTTTCCTGTTGTATCTACTTGAATTTGTTTTAAGCACAGATGTAAGATGTTTGACTTTTCAACCAGTATCTCAGCAAACTCTAGAAACTCAAGGATAAATTAAAATACAACATATGGTGGTCTTCTGACATCCATTACAGAGTTAACATTTAGGATCCTGTTTCTGCAAGAGCACAAAAGCTCTTTCAGATATGGAATTATTCAGGAGTTTAATAGTTCTAAAATTTCTCATGTCAAAAATCAAGCTACTACAAAGTAATATAGGCTTCTTTCACAGCAAGTAAAGGACAGAGAGAAGAGGAAACGGCTAAATTCTCCTTTACATTTCAATTAAAGATAATAAAGAAGTTTTAAGAGAATCAAAGTTTTCTGAAGGACGAGTGTGAGGGTACACTTCCTTTGAGAAGGTCTTTATTAATCATCTGGTCAGGTATATCGATCTTTCAACAAAAAACATTTGATTTACTTTGTCCCAGAGCAGTAATTACACTAAAAGAGGAAAAAAGTGAACACATATTTACAACTAGTGAACTGTATGATAGATTTCTTATTCCAATTTCCAGAATGTTTTGTAGAAAAGTTTATGGTGAACCCTAAGTAGTTGTTTGTTCATACTATGTCACTCGATTTATCATGAAAACACCAGCTGGTGGATTTGCAACTCAGATACAAAATTCAAACTTTGTTTACTCTAATTTCAAGCTTGAACTTTTGACTGCATTGCTTGTTTGCTATTAACACAGTATAAACCCCCACAGCCCCGACATTTGCTGAATAGGTCAGATTCTCTCTGGTTAATTTGTCATACTTCAATGAAACATACTGAAGTTTTTCAGCGTTAGCATGCAAAACTATGTCACTTTTGTAATTATACATCAGCTTGCTCCATACTCAGTGTAAAGACAAAGCAGAATCCTTTAGCAAATGTTGATGTTAGGGAAACATTTGCAGCCGTATAATTAGTATTTGATATTATCTTAGGTTAAGAGGGCTTGGTATGAGATGAAGTAGAAACACAAACGGAGCTCACGATGGTAAGCGTTGTTACAGTTTCTAGAAGGCTTTATCTGCTCCATTATGGAACATAATAAAAAAGTCTTAAAACTTCTAATTCTATGGTAGCTGTAATGTTTCCTTAACTTAATACAGATTTTGAGGTGGTGATCGTTTGTTAGTTTAAGTGGCTTTGGCCCCATTAGAATATAATAGGTTTTCAAGGTTAGTACTGTATCATGTAGGTAGTAACAATAATTTCCTTGTCAGCAGGGAGTCAATGAATATTTTGGGACTCCATCTGTAGACTATTTGGCTAGCAGGAATATACTCTACATACACTCTGCCATTGATGTGACTGCAAAACTCCTGTTAATTATAATGGGGATTTATAAATGGACATCAAAGACCAGTTTGTGAGCTCTCTGAAGCCCTGATACTGTGAAGGCTTATAAATGTGTTTAATTTTGCACACTGTTAGTAGTACTGTTGAAATCAATATGATTCACCATTAGCTACATGCTGAGTGTTTGTAAGATTGGGGACTGGTGGTGATTTTATACAGATCTTACTGCACGGACTCCACCAAGTTTATTTGTTGTGATTTACATTAAAATGACAGTCAGAACTATGACCTGACTGAAGGGGAAAAGCAATCCTTATTCTAAATAGATTTGAGACCATTGCAGAACTTTACGCTGAAAAAAAGTCCACTGTTGCACAACACAGCTGTGTTAAAGGGACAGTTGGGCCATGTATACCACAAATTTAAGTTATGCAAAAGTAAAATCATATACAAAAATTAATATAGCTCTACAATAACGGTCACAAAAACATTAATTGAAAACATGTTTTGATTCTTTATTTTCACATTTTATTGAAATGTAGTCTTTCTAAAATTTAGTAAATCTTATTCTGTGAAGTGATTTTTACACAGCACAATGTCAGCACGACATATTTAATCAGGAGTCAATAAAAAGATCAGAACTGTCCACATAAAGAATATCACCACTGTTTTGCACAGCACTGCTCTAATAGTTTAAGCAAAGCTGTCACATGAGTACCTGTAGCAGAGAATACTGGGGGTATCAATAGGTAAACTGTATTATTTAAGAGCCCAAATCAATCTACCTATATGAAAAAGACAAAGTTCCAGGCGATTAAAATATGAAGCAAAAGGAAGAATTAATGAAAGCAAAAGTATGGGATTGAGCAGAAGTATTCTTCTGCTTCTCACATCTTAAATCAGGGACTTCAAAAAATTAAACCTCTTCTCACATCATAAAATGCATGCAGGAGAAATCCAAGTGGGCTTCAATTTCTCACACAGTGGAGGCAAGGCATTTCTTTGTCCTTGCTCGGTTAGTGCATCCCTGTGCTATTTGTCTTTGTCAGACCTGTGCATTTGAGTAGCTGCACTCTGAAGTCCCAGTCTGGGCTGTGCTCCTTTGCTAAATGGATGCGCTCTAGGATATTGACTACTGCGAGTTTGACACAGCTGCCCTTTTGACAAGGTGAAAGAGGTCATTATATTCACCTCTGGGATGCAGCCAATATAAATCTTGTTCTTAAGGAGACACAATGTGTTTAGAAGCCAAGCCACAGGTCCAACAGCCTCCTGGATACTGCCTAAGCAATGCAGATTTTTAAAATTATTGCAAAGTAGTCAGGGTCACCCAAATATGATAGGAAACAATCAATACTGTTTATTGCTCTCTATGGTATAAAATCTGTATGTAGGACAAATTTGGGAAACATATCTGGGGGCTTTCTGTGACAAACAAGAGTTTCTGTTTGAGGGGAAATTAATGAATGCCAGCCCATTCACTGGGGAGATGAAAACATATGCAAATGAACAAACTTCCATAAACCACTACATTTCTTAATCTTCTTCATCTGCCCCACCTCTTTTTATGGTTAAGTGAGTTATTGCAGCCCTAAAACTGTAGAAATCCTTGCACAGTTGTCACTAGAGACTGGGCTGAATCTCAACGAGTGGAAAGCACTGATTAAATGACAGAACAGTCTTTTCCATTCCAGTAACTCCAGTGGTCAGGCATTGTGATAGCAAGGACTTTGAATGTCATTGAGCTAAAGGAGCTTTCATACTCATTATCATTCTTTGCATATTCATCCACAAGGTGGGCCCTGGGCTTCACAGCCTCCTTAATGCTCTTTTCAGGCTGAACAAAATTAGGAGAGTCTCATGAAAGAATCCCATATGGCACCAAGGAAGCTGGCCTACTTTTACAGACCACTGACAACTGAAGTTCTGCTGCAATGAAGTCATTTTGATGCCCAAAGGACAAAGCTGACTCAAACACAGCAAAACATATATTATCATTGCAGAAGCTTTAAACTGCAAAAAGCACAGAAACACAGACAATTAAGTTTTTGTACAAGTATGGGACCTCTAAAATACTTATCAACCAAACCCTAAATTTTAAGGGGCTTCTTTGCCTACCTATTATTTACTATTTAGTGTTTTTCTACATAAGAAAAACATATACCATACCACCTATAAAAGTACATAAATTGTCATCTGGCTTATGCCTCTCCTGTAAACCCTCAGGAAAACTGACTGCTTTTGAGATAAGCTTCAAGTTTATAGTTCAGATGCCTAGAATCTTCAATATATATTTATTATCAGAAATTCCTAATTCCATGTGTTTGTGTTTTGGCAAATTATGCCACAGAATATATCTGTAATATCTCTACATTAAGTCTAAACAATCGATATGTAAAAGTTGCCTGAATTATATTCTGAAATAAACATATGTGTGCCAGTAAACTGATCTATATGAGACATAATACAGTCTACACTACGAAACAGGATGAAGCAAAATAAAGCAAAAGTCCTTGAGTTTGGCCCTGCTAAAAGCAAATGTTGAACCGGATGACTTCTAGAGATTCCTTCTAACCTAAATTATTGTTTGATATTCCCTTCTGAAGAAATTGACCACAGAGGTTTTCTACTACCAATTTCTCACATCTTTCTGCCTTATTTTGAAGGCACAGCTAGTGTGGAAGCCTGCTGCTGGCACTCTGCGTAGCAATAAATTGATGGTTATGTGTTGCAGCATGCTGACCAACTGTACATTTGTCACATGTGGGAAGGTATGTCCTTTCCTTTCAATCAATCCCTAATAATTTTATTTTCCAGATCCTTTCCTTTTTATTTGCCTTATATTTCATGTGCACATCTGTCTTAACCTAAACATCTAACCTTTTTGTACACATGGATGTTAACAGCTAATTGTAAGAATCACATATATTTAAAATGCCTTCTATCATTCTGCTTGTTTTGCAATTGCCTTCCTGGGTGTCTCTATGAAGGCTTCTGTCAGAGCACCTTTCCTGACATTGTTTAGTATTCAATTCACCGCTCATTTGCTTAATCCTCTTCATTCTCTTCTATTAAAAAGGGGATTAAGCATTTCTAAAAATAAAAATAAATGTTTAAAAGTTTGAAAAGGTGATGCAAGCAGCCGTGAGTTGCTAGCAGTTTAAAGAGTTCAAACATTCTCTAATTAAATGCCAGTGTCAAGGAATGTTAAATGATCCTAGAAGCTGAGCTCTTCAGGGGCTGGTAAGTAGTCACTGATACAGCCAGACAAGTTGCACACTGGCACTGGAAGAACAGTTATATCCCCACATTCTGCCAGATAGAAAGTTGGAAAGTTGAGAGCAGATGATTTTTTTAAAAGTGACTTAATGGAAGATGGACAGAGTATCAAGTTTAAGGTGAACCCAATTGTCCTTCCTTTAACTTGTCAAAATAAGCCCTGGAACATATTGCTGCAATCTTATTCACTGCTGATCCCAACGGAAACAGAGCTGTTCAGCAGAAAACTCCGCAAAACTTTAAGCTTTATCTGCCCACTTCAAATTAACTACTTTCAAACAATAATCCTTATTCCTGCCTCTGACTTTGCTTGAAACATATTTACTACCAATCCCTGGAGAAAGTTAAAGCTTAGCGTGTCTACTTAGGTTTTCAAAGAAAGAGACTTGTGCAGATGTTGGTAGACATGTCTTCTTCCTAGCAGATATTGGAGACTAATGCTGTTGCACAACTGGAATTGTGCTTACACTGCACTCTCAAATTCTCAGGTAACACATGCTCTTCTAACATAGAAATCCTTGTTATAGAAAGGGAAAACTGAGGCAGGAAGGTTGTTGACCAAAGATATGGGAGGGTTGTCCAGTTCCAGTTGTCTATACTTCAGTTACCTATGTGCTTTTTTTCTGCAATTTACTAATCTCTCATTGGTGTTGAGATGAAAAAAGGTTTTCACAACATCAAGGAAATACTATGTGGTTTTAATTGTATTTTTTTACATATATAGAAAAATAGGTAATAAATACAGGGTAATTAAACTGAATATTATTAACATGGAAAAAAAAAAAACTACTCACTTCTCAACATTAGAGAGAGAGCACATTTCTGTTTTTTCACCTGAGGAATACAAAATCCAAGATGTACATTTTTCAGAGATGGAGAATTCTGTAATGCATAAATATAATACAGAGTAAGGATTACTAAAGATTATGAGAAGATGTACAATGAGGAGGTGATGGCTTAGATTTTTATGCTAGTGAAGTGTAAAAGCCAGTGGAGGATCGATCTTGAATTCATTTTAAGACTCTTAGCTGAAGCCTAAAGAATGTGATAAGGCATCCATAGGAGGCAATTTTAAACTAAATTTCTGAACAGAAATGAATTAAAGCTGAATGACTTACTTCAGAGAAGCATGAGCTACAGAGAAAGGTAGAGAGAAAGAAAAAGAAAGAGTATGTAAATAAGGCTGGCAATAATGTTACATGATATCATCCTAATGACTGTGAGGTCACTGCAGAAGCCATCATCTCTTTGACAGTCTTTCTAGAAAAAGATTTGTAGAGAAAGAGGCAGGATCTGGAAGACTTTTTTGTTTTGTTTTTTGTAGTTAACTGATTGAGTTAGCCAAACTCAATTTTCTTTTGTTCTGGACAAAATACTTGGGATGAAATTTTGCTCAGCTGTGATTTACCACTGACTTTTAGACAGCTTAGAACATTTGTAGTCACCTCTGCTTTGTCATTAAAATTGATGAAGTAAAGCAGTATGTTCAATTTGCAAAAATCAGAAAAGATTCAGAGGTAGAAGATGAGACTCATGAAGGAGATGTAAAATTTATTTTAAGAGGAAAGACTGAAAAGAATTTGATTGCTACACTGACAGACTTGATGAAAAGGTTTGTCCAAAATGTTAATGCTTTGAGTAACTTCTTATGCGTCTTTTTCATGCCTTCAATGTATGCAATTCCTAAGTTCCTTAAAATGTATTTAAATGGGATTGGGAAAAACATAATGATTCATTTCCAAATCAGCCTGTAGATCTGTATGTCCATGCACAGATCTTTTGCAAACGTATATATTTAGGCCTGAATTTGCATTTGGTGTGAATGCATAAGTACTGTGCCATGATTCTAAAAGATGGGGCTGCTTTTACTTGAACTGGACTAAACCAGTCTCTTTTAATCAGTCTGTTATTTGAGTACTCTCCTAAAACATATCGAATATATTGATAAATTTCTCCTGAGAAGCATAACATGGTAATTACTGTGTAAAGAGGAGACCAGATAACCACCAACCAGATAAGCCAAAATATAAAATAACGTTCATAAAACAAATTTCTGTATTTAAGAACAAAATTTATGTATAGGAGAAGAGAAAGTGATGATACTACCTGGAATAAGTTCAGTACAGCAACAAGTGCAAGACTCATATTAAAGATCAGAAAGCAGGAAAAGTACATAAAGATAACCTTCACTATCCTTAATGGTAGCAGTAGCTGTTAAAAATTTCAAGGTTTTCCCATGACAAGGTGACAGCAAGTGTTATTTATCAAGGACAATGAGGGAATTCTGAATGCTACTTCTACTTCAGGTAGAAGCAAAGAAGCCAAAAGTAGTAACTCTTTAAGATTAATGGTAAACAAGCACAACAAACTTTGCAGTTTTCCTTGAATTCATGAGCTGGTATCACTGGCTAAGCTCACAGAGAAATCAGATGAAAAATAATAAAAATAAGGGTGATTAAGATATTTTCATTTCAAATATTTCTTTTCACTATTCCTATTGCAAAAATACCTATTTATTCATATAGAAAATTACATTCTTAAATGGATTTGAACCATTTTGAAAATTCAGTCATAAATTTCGTGGATCTTAGGTAGGTTTTTGTTAAACTGAAAGTGTCTGTGCCTTGTGGTTAGGTTATCACACTTATGTATGTATCCTGCATTTCACAAGATTGAGCAACAGCCTAATTGTCAAAAGTGTGATGGAAATTATAATGAGAATTTTCATCCTGCATTTGGGAAATTGTTTTCAGAATCAGTGCCCTAAAGTTTCCACAAATCATAATATTTGTTGATGAAAATTGTTTTGTTGGAAAATGCCCTAGTAACTTTTTTAATGCCTTTGCCTTAGTTAACTCTAGTGTAATTTTGAAATTCCTAGTTTTGAGGTGAAAATCACTGCTCTTTATCTAATCTCTCCCCATCACCCTAGTGGAAACCGATTAATCCATTAAATTGGGTCTTTTACTGTGATGATTTCAAAAAGTAGAGAATTTATCCGGTGTTCTATTTGATGCCCATATTTAAGTTAAATCATGAGAACATAAATCAGAAACCAAAGTAACAGCCGTTCAGCTGACAGATCAGGTAGGAGGGAGCGCTTAGTCACAGTGATTAATAGCTCTTTTCAGGAAGCAATTAGATACCATGGTGATGGGTGTTATAGCAAATCCTCAGATAGTCCTTGATGACTTCATATGGTCTAATTCCGTTTTGACAATATGGGGAGGGTAAAAATTAGACTTCTAAATTGCCTGTTTGGTATTCACATGGAAATGGACTGAACAAACTACCATGACTACAGGGGTCTAGGTTGAGACTGTAATTTTCAAGGACACTCGAAAGGACAGCTCCTAATTTCCTCAGATGATTTGGAAACACTATCTGAAGGTCTCATCTTGTGAGCTGTTATGCACAACTACACATAGGTCTATCCCTCCAAAGTTTTGAGGAGATTATTGTGTAAGCATTAAGCTTTTATGGATTGGGTCTTAAAACAATAACAATTAAAAAACCCTGATTAGAAGCCTTGGGCAAAGACTCTAACAGGGAAATGTGGAGGTTTTTTGGCTCCAAAAGATGCCTGTGACCACAGGGAATCCCACGCCTGGCTGCAGCCTGATAGAATCATCATAGTCCCTGGTATCTATTTTGCCTATGCCTCAACTTCAGCAAATCAATCTCATTATTCTTATTGAAAGAATAATCGAAGACTGTGGGAAAGCAGTCATTACCCTGAAGGAACAGTTACAGCTGCTATTCATCCTGTCCCCCAGCAACAGGGAATGCTGCTCATCTTCAGCATTGCTTAATATGCTCGATGCTCCAGAGCACTCCTTCCACTTCTTTCCTTCTTATAGAAAGAATAACCAATTCCAGCCCTTCTCTAGTGCAGAATAATTGTGTTTCCTATACAGCACTCCTAATCCTGAAGCTTTTCTAAATTATAGCTACCATTTCCACTTTTAAATTGTCCTGTTGAGGCATTTTTAGCATGAATTTGCCTAGAAATAAGCCCTATTAAGAAGAGAACTAATTTTTTTGATGGGTTATTTTGAAAAGCCTATTATATTTAATCTGACTATAAATTAGAAAGATAAATACATAAACTAATTTTAAAAATAAGATTTCTAAGCAAATTAGGAAACTAAAGGCCTATTGGCATTTTGCCTTTCAGTATTAAAAATAGGTGCATTTTTTGGACATATGACATTTTTGATCTGATACTGAGCTGGAATAAATTGGCAGAGTTACACTGAAGTGAATGTAATTTTGTCGATTATCACCAGCAGTGGATCTAGCTTTTACATCTCATCTGTTACATAATAATTACTATAGTAACTCTTGTACAGAGGACCAACAGAACCCACCAATTTTATCAGAAAGAAAAGGGAGTTTGTAGACTTTTCTTATGTTTACAAAAGCTTTGTGTTAACTGAAGTGCAAATTGTAAGTAACTTATAATGTACACTGTGATCTTCCTGTCTCCTGACAGGACCATTTCCAAGGATATTTGAATGCTGGCATATGGATGATTCTAAAGTTTTTTTTCAGAAATGTCAGTATACATAGTGAAGTATCAACAAAGAAGAGATCAAATGAGAACCTCTAGAGCTCCTGAAGGAGCAGAGGAATTACTGGTGGGTCACATCCTTTGCAGTGGTGACTTGCCATCTTCCCCAGTTGGAAACAAGCAGCTGCTTATTCCACAAACAGGACTGCATGCACTCATAGGTTTAGTAGGATCATACCTTTTGAATATATTTTTTCATTCATATATTTATTAAATATTTTCCCTTCAACCTTCTATCTTTCAATGCATTCTATGTTAATTTGTACTTAGCAGGAACAAATTTTCAAAATAGTGAATTGCTTGAGCCCAGGGTACCTAAAATACTATTTTATCCTTAGGGCTTCTCACCTTAAGAACAGTGGATCTGCTTATCACCATTGGAAAGCACAGCTGTATGAGAAAATGTCTTTTTTCATAAGGATTGAACTTTTCCATTTCTATGAAATTATGCATTCCTTTAGCAAGAGAAACTTTATGTTCCAGTCTTACCATGATTCTATGCCTCTGGTTAGAAAAGATCTCTGGAGATCGTCTGTTCCATTTCTCCATCCCCAGGCAGAAACAATTAAACGTTTAGCATCCCTGACATGGGTCTGTCTAGCCTGTTCTCGAAGTCCACAGATGATGCAGACTCTTACACTTTCATTATCAGCCTATTTCAGTGATTTGCTATTCTTAAAGTCAAAAAGTTTTCCTAATGTCACACAAGGCTGTTATGCTGCAGTTTCACCTCATGGCTTCTTAACCTGTTCTCCACACAGATAGAAAGCAGATTGTTCTTTTTCACTTTGCAGGAGCCTTTTACATATTTCAAAAGTGGTATCATGTTTCTTTTCTGTCTCCCTGTCTAGACTAAACAACCACAGTTGTTTCAAGCCTTCTTCACAGGTTATGTGAGTAGGGTCCTACATTACTCTTGATAATTTATGCCAGGATTTCTCTACCCACATCTTTCTTGTAGTTTGATGCCTGTAAAAGACACAGCTGAAGCTGTACTGGCACTGGTAGAAGGGAAATACCTATCTTTCAGGTTTGGTTTATGTATTTCAATGTGTTGATTTATACTCTTTAAACCACAAAATATGGTTGATGCATGCTCAGCTGGTGTTGTCCAGATCCATTCTTACCATTCTATAGTCAGTTGGACAAATAAACATTTGAATCAAAAGGCAGAATCTTGCATTAATAGTTATTGATTTTTTTTCCTTCACAAATATTTCTTTAATTTGACAAGACTGTTTCGGTTCTGGAATCTCTCCTGCAGTTTATGTTTACAACTTCCAAAATGATATGCTATGTCAATTTAATAAATCTGATTTCTACTTCCCTCATCTAAATTGTTACATACTGAATAGTACTTGAACTCTGCAGAACCACATCCTTCCATTTTAACTCTTAACTCTCTCTGCTTTCTAGGTATGGTTTTCCATCACAATCTAGAGCAGGTTTATTCAAGTCCCACCATTCCTAGATACATATGAACAAAATGTCATAACATTAGTGAGTGTGGAAGGGACCTTGAGAGGTCATCTACCTCTTACTCAAAGCAGAGTAGACAGTGGAATTAGACCTGGTTGTTTGATTTCCAATGTCCATTTGGGTCTGGAAAACTTCCAAACATGTTGATTTCGTAGCATGTCTGGGCATCCTGCTCCCAGTGCTTAGTTACTCACACACAGCGGATTCTTTTCCTTATATCCCCTTGAACTTGCGCTGTTTGAATTTGTTACCACAGAATAATAGAATCATAGAATGTCCTGAGTTGGAAGGGACCCACAAGGATCATCGAGTCCAACTCCTGTCCCTGCACAGGATAACCCCAAAATTCACACTGTGTGTCTGAGGATGTTGTTCAATCACTTCTTGAATACTGCCAGGCTTGGGCCTGTGACTGCCTCCCTTGGGAGCTTGTTCCAGTGCTCCAATTTCTCATCATTTTTAGTTCTGAAATTCTCAAGTTCCAACCTTGAGCAATTAGTGTTGCTAGCTGTGTTGAAAGCAACATTGTCAGTTTATGACAATAGTACAATATCATATCTTTAGCCTAAAGCTGCTCATAGCTGTATTTTACCCGCCTTATCATAAAACCCACTCTCCACATTTGGAAAATGTTTTATTAAAAATTAAAAAAAAAAAAAAGAAAAAGATAAAGAGTATGAGTATGATTTAGAAAGAGAGTGCTGCTTCAACAATGTGCGTGGATACAGACATATCCATACGAATCAGGCTCAGCACACAAACACCCTGCATATTCTGTGGCAGACATATGATGCTTATCACCAAATGAATGTCGCTCTGGAAGAGTCAGAAGAGGCTGAACAATTTGAACATCCTCTTTATCTAGGAGATGTTTTGAAACAATACATCTCACTGCCACTCTCTGTTATGACAGGTTTGCTTGTTTCTGGAAATTTAAGCTTTGGTATTGGAGAACTCGATATTTTCCAGAGGAACTAACAGAATAGGGAACTTTCTAACTTAACTATAGAACTTTACAGTGAAGAAAAGTTTGTTTCATGGCCAGTGTCTCTTGCTCTCTCTCTGTCCACCCTGTTAAGGAACCTGGCTTTGTCTTCTTGGTAGTCCCTTCTTATATATCAGAAAGCTGCTATTTTACCTTCCCAGGCTGAACAGGCCCCATTTCTTCAGCCTTTCCTCAAAGGTTAAGTGCTCCAGCCGCTGACCATCTTGGTGACCTTCTGCTGGACTCTGCTGCACTCATTAAGCTTTATAAATACTTCTTGTACCTGAAAAATGACTGCAGTATTCCTGTTAATGGCTAAGTAAAGGGCAGTAATCACTTCCCTTGATCTACTGGCTATGCTCTTGTTGATACAGCTCAGTATGCAATAAGCTTTTTTGCCAGGGCACAGAGATGATTCATATTTGGCCTACTGCCCACCATGTCGTTTTCAGCAGACTTGCTTTCTGGCAGTCAGACCCCAGCCTATGCAGCTGCAGGTGGTTAGTCTGCCTCAAGCACAGGACTTTGCAGTTGCCACTGCTGGATTTCATAAGGATCTTGTTAGCTCATTTCTTTGCTCTTTCTAGATGGCTCTCAATTGAAGCCCTGCCCTTGAGAATATCAACTGCACCCCCCATTTCAGTTACCCACAAAGCTGATCAAGACAAACTTCATCTAGTCCTATGGCTCATTGATAAAGATATTAAACGTGATAAATCTCTAGATTAGCCTGTGAAGGAACTCTACTTGTAACCTGTACAGGTTTACAGGTAGAGTATGAACCACTATCTTTTGAGTATGATAAACCATCCAATTTTTCACCTAGTAGTCCATCTATCTAGACCATAATACCCCAACAAAGACACCATGGGAGATGGGGTTCAAGGCCTCGCTAAAGTCAAATTAAACACTGTCCACCATATCTACAGATCTAGTAAACTCATCACAAAAGTCAATCAGGTTGATCAAACATAGGTTAACCTTGGTAAATAGATGTTGGTTATTCCCAGTCACCAGAAACGGCTTCTAAGGGAACTCACTCCTTAGGGAGCTGCCAGGGACTAGAGTGGGACTGACTGATCTGTAAGATCCATTCTTGCTTTTTTGAAAATTAGTACGATGTTTGCCTTTCTCCTGTGCTAATATATTTTTTTTTCTGAAAACAGAAAACAAACAAAAAAAAAATCTGGAAAAAAAATCAACATATTATTCAAGATCTTGGATCTGTGGGGAAGCTGAATTTATACAATGGTGTAACAATTTTCTGGTTTGCTCTCTGTTCCTTTCCTAACACTGTTTACTTTTTTGACTGTCATTGAGTTAAAGTATTCATATAACTATCTGTGTAATCCCAAGAATGCATTCCACTGTGTTAACAGGCTGCTCTGAGTCTATCTATGAAAATCTGATTGTTTTTTCTACTGTGCTTCACTTTACATTTATCTTCACTGACTTTTGTTTGTCATTGGTATCTCAAGTATTTGATTGTGTGAGTCTTCTTCAGTCCTCACAGCTGGTTTTCATTTTTCCCAGATAACTTTGTTTCCTTGCAGACTTTGACAACCCGCTGTTAATCATTCTTTCTGGATCTTTTGTTAAGTTTTTATTGTTCCAAACAAAGATTTCACTAAGGTTCCATTCATGAATGCCCTGCACTGCAAAATCTGATCTTTACTATATTTTTCCTTGTTTCTTACCTTTTAAATAGCTATTCATTTGTGTGACCTTCCCTGGCCTCCCTCTTACAGAGCAGAATATGTGAAAATATATTAAAACAGTAATTTTAAATAGAAAGCAGAGAATATTGTGCATACAAAAAACACACAGACAATTTAGTTAAACAGTATAATTAACATACTTGGGATTTGCCAGGATCATACAGTTTGTTGAAAACATTCTATGAGAAGTACTTGTGGATTTTGATAGGTATAAATGTTCAGATTGCTGGATTTAAATTTTATTCAGACAGAAGAAAAGTTTATGTTTCTGAAAGGTTACCTGATGGTACATTTTCCTGCAGATTTTCAAAGCGAATGCAACACTACTGTTGCCCAAAATACTAAAATCAGAGTCCTGAATATGACATTGGGTGGGTTGTGATTTAGAGGTAGAAGCATTACCTACTGGATCAATACCATCATCCTTTTGATATAAGTACATGGTGAGGTAAATAGAAGTTTTGTTATTGACTTCAATTGGATTTCACTTCTAAATCGCTCTTAGAAGCTTATTTTGAAGAGTGACCTTAGAATCTGGTCCATCACAAGTACAGAAGAGCAGGCTGATGTCTTACCATATGTTCAACCATGTGTATTATCAGAATACTACAAAGTACATACAATGGTTTTCTAAAACTCCAGACTTTCTTACTACTTAAAATGGGACAACACTATATTTTTTTCTCAGTAAGAGTTTGTTTAAACTTATCTCCTGGTGATGTTGAAAAATAAATGGTTAGAATAACACAGGAGATTTCAGCATATTGTAACAAAGTATTAAATACAGCCTTTTGTGGATAATATCTAAACAATATTTTTTTCTATTTTTATGGATATTCATGGTTTGATTAAGAAGCTGTTAATTCTTCACTGAAATTTACAGACATAGTTCTCAGCTGCTGCATAAACCCCTCTTTCTTATTACATAATATTGGACAGGCCTTTAAAGGTTCTGGTAGGATTTCTTTGGTTGTCTATAATCCAAGATGCTGAGTATGAGGGGCTGGTGGCTTGTAAGTACTTTAAGCTGACATATACCAGCACTGCCAGAAACGATGCTTACCACTCACACCCGCCCTCACTCCACCACTGTGCAATGACCCACACTGGAAAACTGATGGAGCTGAAAAATAACTGTTTCCTTCTGTGTGAGCTTTCATCAGGATCACTCTCTTAGTTCTTTCCACCACTACAAAGTTATGCTGGCAAGAGGGAGGATGTGGTATGGAGACCAGACCGGGTAACTTAGGATACTACTAGCAGCAGTAGCAGCTTTAAAAAAAAAAAACCAAAGCACAATTGAAGGTTCTCCTTTTCACTAAGCAGTTTTTATCAGTCTTTCCATTCATTTCCTGCTTTATTTTGCAGGATTAGTCTGCTAAAAAAACGCAGTAAAGTTTCCATGGTTTTCCACTGTAAATTACTCTCAAAGTTGTGTATTTGCTTTAAATTAACAATATTTTAATGAAAAGTTATTGGGTGATGTATTTTGCTTGAATATGAGTAAAACTAAGGATATGTTTCCAAATCTGACAAAGATGGAGGTGAGGGAAGAGGAAAGGAGTGATGGTGGGGGAAAGAGGTCTTGCAGCTGTGTAATCACAGCTGCATCACAGGATGCAGGAGGCAGCACTGTTGTTGATTGTGAATGGTGAACCCAAGTGCCCTTAACACACCTGCATCTCAGTATAATTAGCAGAGTGCTTTTGCTTTTAGAGAAGGATTACACATTTTTAACTGCCTAAAAGGTAGGTGATATAAATCATGCTGTGGAGGTGACACTACTTCCACTGAGTTTAGACTAGGCAACTAACTTTTTAATGATGATATTGCACAGACATGGACAGAGCGTTTGCTCAAATCTGATGCCCTGGGATCCTGGCACAGGTTAATGCTTACCTGGTGAATCAAATCTGTTGAACAGGGCAGTCAGTGGTTGTCCAGATGGTGACAGGTATCTCCATTGCAAAGGTCCTTGCACCAATGTCTTCAGGCAGATTGGTTGAGGCTTCCCAACCCACTGTTCTGCTCAGTTCTAGCAGTCCACCTGTCACTGGTCCTGAGTGACACCTCTATCATGTGCAAGTTCCACTGCAATGGATTATTTCAAGCTATTGGTAAGACACCTCCTAATTCTCTTAGCTGTCTGCAAAAGACTGCGCCATTGGACTTATCTATGTACAACTTGATCAATTTTGCAGCAGGAATCTCCTGAGAGTCTTGGAGTTAGCAAGTTTCTCCACTCAGGATGTTAATCAACATATTTAAGCATAGAAATTGGTCTAGGCACTGCACAGTTTCCTGGGGGAAATTTTCAGGGCAGTCTGAAATTTCTACCAGGAGAGCTTCCACACCAATTAGTCAAATTCTTAATTTAGAGGGTGGCTAGGAGTTCGGTCAATCATTGTCTCAACTGGATCTATTGTCTAAATTATTCCATTATCTCCTTTACATGGATGTCTACATAGGGAGTTTCTGGATCACCCAAGGAGTTAATGACTTGAGTGTGCTAGGTGTGCACACAGGCACAGGCCTGTTACCCAGCAACACCACAATTATAACTAGAGGACAAGCTTGAATTTCATACTTAATTTTATACTTAAGTTCTATACCTCTTACTGAAGTTAAAAGCTAGGCAAGATGAAACTCAACACTTCAGTAACTAGCAATTCCTGAAGAGAAACACTCTTATTTCTCATAATGTATTTACTGAAATGATTTTAAACAAGACTTTTTAAATCCTATTTTTTTGCTTTTATTGAATTCAAGCTGTCTTAATAGCAAATACAAAGTGCTTAAAAATATAAATTTAACCACTAACAAATTTTAAGCCTAATCTGTTTTCCTTGTTTAAGTAGATTCTTGCTGAAAAATGAAGAAAAAGTCTTATGCACATGCTTTTTCTTAAGAGCATTGAATATTGTGCCTACAAACTACCAAGCTGAAGCATAACAAAAGCTGACCAAAAAGAGTTTTATATAGCTGATGATTCTTACATGATCAATATTAACACACACTGTTGCTGTTGCCTTCCAGTAGTGCTTAAGTTAAGCAAGTGTTTACTCAATGAGTCCAAAGGCACAATCTTTTATAATTCCAGTCTAATGAACCAACTGTGATCCTTTATTTCTTTGCATTTAGCTTTTTATAGGTCATGGTAAATCAGAGCCAAAACACTGCCTTCTGTTGTAGTAAAGTCACTTTAGGTTTATTCAGAATTAAAAAAAAAAAAAAAAAAAAAAAAAAATTTACATTATCTGATAGAAATTTTTAGATTTTTTTGTTGTTTAGTTGTTTTGCTTTTCAAATTTAACACTAAAATCAGGAAGCCTGAAAATAACATTAAAAGACAAAGAGCTTGGTGTATTCTTAATCTAAGTATTCAGACAAGAAATTAACCTCTGTTTTTTGCTTCTGGCATAGACTGAGGCAGCTTGACTACAGACAGTTTGTGTTAAAGGTAACTTCAGCATCATTTATACCTCCACTCACCTGTTAGAACAGTTGAGCTCCTCCAGGGTCACAGCTCCAGAGTACAAATAAAAAAGACCACCATTTGATTACAGCTAGGTGTATCCAAGAAGGAAGAGGAGAGGAACAGAGCAAGACAGATATATCTTGTGAAGTTAATGTCCTTTGGACATGGTTTGGGGACATTGCATTTGGTGATCTCAGTCAGCGGGATGTTGTCATGCACAATTTGTAACTGAATGTTATGAATTTACAACTATTCTAGTTTCATATTTTGTCATATAGCTTATACAGCATCAGCACTGATGTCAAGAGAAGTAAGAAAAAAAAAAAAACAAAACCAAGTCTCCTCACTGTCAAATCACTGCCTCACAGCTGTTGAAGTGCTTTACCTGCATCTTAGCAGTCACAACAAATATGGAACTTGAGTACTCCTAAATCACTTTAGTAGCTTCTTTTAACAGGTATTTCTAAAAGAAAAAACATCCTAACTGAGGTGTTGTTAAACCCGGCTTCTTAATCTCAAGGCCTTATTCCTCCCTGCAGAATGTCAGCAATTTCCACTGACTTTAATAGAGGCAGTTTGTGTCCTGCAGCAAACAAAAAGACCTTGGGAGCGTTAACTAAAACAGATTTAACACAGAAAACTGTAACTGAGGTCATCTTAATTCAGCTACTTTACACTATGCTGGCCTTAGATGAACCAATTTGAGACCTATGACCTTAACGGAGGGATTTCTCAATTGACATACTGTTAACTGATGCAAAATCTGCCTGAGATAGCCTTAGGAGCTCTATGCGAGTGTATGACCATACCACATTAAAGGTGACATTCTTTTGGCTTTAGCAGAATCAGATATTCGTATGAAACTTCTCTAAGCAAGCAATTTTAATTGAGCTAGAATTTAACCTTTGGGGTTTAAGTCAGTTTTTGAGTGGAAGGAAAAATTAATAATGAATTCTGATGTAAGTGTATTAAAATATCAAATTATAAACTTTTCTTGTGACATCAATATAATTCTGTAAGATCAATGACTGCATTTATCCTATTTATCCTACTAAATAGAAGGGAATCAGAGACTGACCCTTGGGTCCAGTGCCCAAAAAAAGCAGCTAGTATGTATCCCTAAAATTTGGAGCTAGAACCATCCCCATAAAATATACAGTTTGGAAGTATTTTTGCAATTCTGAATCAAAGCCAGGGATTCAGTTAACAATTAAGAACACAGTTGATCAGAGATCATGTTCAGAATTCAAGCTTTCCCATATTATTTTTGCAGAGTTGTGGTTGGCCCAAGCATTATATCTCCAGCTGGCAATGTAGGATGGTTTTAGTTATCTATTATGGCTTCTCAGCCTGAGTTTACCAGCTCAGAACCTCATGACTATGTGGTGTGGTCAACATAGGACAGACAAGTGGGTTTCAGCTCATTCCTGTGGTAAGTTGTACTACCTGATAGAGTGTGAGTGAGCTAGAGGAGCCCCAGGGTTGGAGAAGTCAATACGGGAAGTGTCACAAGCAGAATGAAGGACTTACAACTGTTTTGGATTTTTGCTCCCTAGGAGTGTTTCCCAAACATTTTCCCTCCTCTCACTAGCAGCTGAGTCTAAGAGTTTAATCTAGCCATAGCATTTCACTACTATATTTTTTTTGAGTTGTAAGAGAGAAAGGGACAGACGTTAATAAACACAGGAAATAAATCATATACAGCAAATATTTTAAAGTAATAATGTAAAATATGTTTTCCCAATATGTGTGCGTGAAATGCCAAGCAGACCCACACAGCTCAGGAATCTGCGCACGTGTAATTCTGAGTTCTAGCTGCACATCAGGCATTTGGCATTTAAACACATGGACAGTTGAAAACATTTGGACTTTATTGCATTGTTACAGATGCGAAAGTAATTTAATACTTGGCAATATGTAATCGGAGCATGTCTACATGACTGCTGTAACAGAACCTCATAATCAAATGTTATATGCACAGGTTTAGGGAAGAAACAAAAGAGAACGAACATGAAATTCTGGCTTCTCATGCAAAAATCCAAGAAGTTTTTTTTTTTTTTCGTTTAATCAAGATTGCTACTCTCAAAATTGTGTATTAGGTTATGCACCAGAATCCACGTTTTTGTTCTGATGACCAGACCATGTTTTGTGGTTTTTATGCAGGTTGTTGATTTTGGACTGCTGAGTGTGCCTGTTTATAACAGACAGAGGAGTTGGCTGTGGACCCTCGAAGTGGCCTTCACTTACAAAACTCGCTTTGCAGAAATGGCATCTTTGGTGTTACAGATGAAGGTTGTGCTGTTGTTGCTGCATTATTTTATCTCAGAAGGGTATATTTATTTTTTTCTGCCTAATTTTCTTCTTCTATGTTGTATTAGTTAAATTCTATTACCAGTTTAAAATAATACTTGCTTTATGAAAATTTTATTCTTATGAAGTATCATATACATTCTCCATACATAAATATGTTTATTTTATTACAATAGTTAATTGTTCTTAAGAAAAATGCCAAAACGTGGATGCAGATATTACAGAATCACAGAACCACAGAATCACAGAATGGTTAGGGTTGGAAGGGACCTCTGGGGATCATATAGTCCAACGCACTTGCTAAAGCAAGTTCACCTAGAGCAGGTCACACAGAAATGCAACCAGGCAGGTTTTGAATGTCCCCAGAGAAGGAGACTCCATAACCTCTTTGGGCAGCCTGTTCCAGTGCTCTGTCACCCTCAAAGTAAAGAGGTTTTTCCTCATTATCAGATGGAACCTCCTATGTTTCAGTCTGTGCCCATGGCCTCTCATCCTGTCCTTGGTCACCCCTGAAAAGAATCTGGTCCCATCCTCTTGACACCCACTCTTGATATATTTATAAGTACTGATAAGATTCCCTCACAGCCTTCTCTTCTCCAGGCTGAATAGACCCACCTCTCTCAGTTTCTCCTCGTAACAAAGATGTTCCAGACCTCTAGTCGTCTTTGTAGTCCCTTACATAAACCTTCACCTGAGTTCTGAGAAACAAGTGCTTAACCAGTGTTTCTCATTTTGACTCTCAAAACACATTATTTTCCACCTTAAGCTCTTAAAATATTTAGGGTAATGATCAACATCGTATAGGGCTGCTCATGCATCTGTTGATCTATCTTTATGTACTTGGCCATTTGGGAATATAATGGAAAACAGTATTATCTTGCTTGATGGTATATTGACGCTTCAGACTTCTGCCAGAATAGCCATGTCAGTTGGGGTAGATGAGGTGTGATTTGAGACTGATTTAGCTGTTGCAGCGAAAACATATCATGTAGACTATAGTGACAGAATTGTATTTTTGTGAGGTTTCTGTGAGAAAGGTATGTTTTGCCAGATGTAATAAAGATATGTGACCATAGTGAGAGAGCTTTACGGACATGATGTAAGAGTCTAACTACTTAGAAAGTACTGTTATTGCAAACATAAGTAAACATAGCCAGAGTAGCAACAGGCGTGATTACCTGCTCTTTGTGGTGTGCCTTTTTGTTTTGTTTTGTTTTATTTTGATTTTTTTTTTTTTTTTTTTTTTTTGACTGGCAACTTAGAGGCAGGTTTTCAATGATGCAGAAATCCATGGCAAACTTTTAAATGTTTCTGCATCTGGGAATTTCCCTGCATATCAGAGGAATAAAAGACTTCATAAAACCTCAAAGACTGAGTACATTTTGCCTTCTGGACTGTTTGTCTGTTGGATCCTGGTACCTTAGTAGGTTATTTGTCAGGAGTTTTTTTCTTGTAAGAAAAAGAGCCAAACAAAAGTTGGCTTGTAAGTGCTTTAGCATGGAAAACCCATTAAAGCAAATAACTTCTTTAGTCCACCTACGCTCTATGTGTTCTTTCTGAAGTTTACTCTAGATAAGATGACATGCAGCCCTATAACATGTTACTGTTTCCAAGAGTGAATTTTTCAGTAGCATTTAGGATCTCATAGTGATCTTAATCAAATGCAATTTTATTGACTTTGTATCTGTATTTGAGCATCCAAATACTTTTCACTTTACCTCAAAATATAGGTAATGCACTTTAGGTGTTGAGATGCCCATTTTAACGAGCTTTTATTGAATTCTTGTTCTGTCATTGTGATAGCTGAAAATGCTAATGAAGGGAAATCTCATGGGAGATAACTCCAACAAGGAGCTCTCCCTCCGGGATGCTGTGCTGGGGCTCAGGCAACACAAATATGTTCCTCCAGAAAAAAAATATAAAGGAGTTCTTACCCAACAAGGATGAGATTTTGATGATGGGCAAACTGTACACTTTAAGGAGAAAAATTCTGAGCTCGGGAAGAGTTGGAAACAGATGAAAACTCGTTTATCTGTCTTTTCAGAAAGGTTAAAAAAAGAAACAAACAAACAAAAAGATGGGAGAATGGACCTAAAACAACTTCAGTGAGAGAAATAAACTCAATATCTACTGTATTTTTGGAGAAATGTTACACAAATAAATAAATACCAGATCTGAATAGAAAAAGTAAATTTAAACTATATTCTGCTAGTCATGCTCAGAATATTTTTTTTTCTTCGATTAAAAAAAAACGACAACTAGTACTTTTGTAGAAAATTGCTTTTTCACAGTCAGATTTTTAAGAGTTCTGTATCAGATGTCTTTACACTTTTATTAGTCTACATATTTTCGACTGGAACTCATGATAATACGTTTCTGAAGAGATATGATGGTTCAGACTCTCGAGTCAAATCTGTTTTCTTACTCTGTTACATTTTTCTTTCTCATTTTGAAGAACTTATTTATGCACATATTTTGTTATTATGTTATACTCTTCTACTGGTTCTGAGATAAAATTTTCAAGATCAAATGTTATTATGAGTGTAGGTATTCTGGCACTTGTTTATTTTCTTTTTATTAAAATGATGAACGCTTTTATACTCCATTTTTGCTTTGAGGCTATTGAAAAGGTAGACATGATATCAGATAACTAACTTACAGAAAATATATTCTCTGGTATTAGTAGGTGCCTAAGCACTTACCAGTCACAATTTTCATCTAGGTATTTTAATCTTCACTGGCAGTTTTCTTTAATTTACTCTGGCCTACCTACAGCTGGGCACATTATCTTTTATGTTTCTGTTTATCACAAGGGACTGTTTCTGTCTCTTTTTTTTAATCCTTTGTTAAAAAAATAAAATAGTAGCAATTATGGATTTATAGCCTTTGGATTTTTGAAGGTCCCATTTTGTATTGTAAAATTACAGTAATTATAGAAGTGCAAGTCAATTCTCAAGTTTTTCTTTATGTCTGCTGAGGTGAACAATTTCTGTAAGTTTTTTGACTGTATGTTATAAAACTGAGATGAAGATCACTTTAAGGTAATTTTTGTGTCACAGCCAATATAGACTTCCTGAAAGATAACTGGATTCTTCATAAGCAGAGGAAAGGATCCTTAATGTTTCCTTTTTTTGCAGGACAACACCCATCATCATTTAAACTGACAAAGTCTTAGAAAGATTCAAATACTACAACCTCACCCAACTGTTTGCATTGTCAACAAGAACATAAAGCAAAGGAAATTTCAGGAAATTCCTTCTGTGGAAGATCTTCTAATTTTTGATGTGCTTATTACCCATCACAAGGCTTATTTTAATATTTCTTATTGTCTGAAGTTCTGTCCTTCAAAACAGCAGGAACTGAAGTCTAACATATAGCCAAATTCTTCCTTATATACCTACAATGGAGTTAGTAGACATTAATTATGTAGGGTCTCACAGTCAAGTCTAAGCCACCTGAACCACACAGCTGTGAAATTCATGCCAAGATATCGTGTCAAGGCAGGTACTTTCTCTCCATTTACTTCTGTGGAAGAGATGGGTTTGGAGATGGAAGATTAGGTTCAGCGATTATATTACAATTACCCAAAGTGCCCCAGATTTTGAAACGGAGAATCTTTCAGATTTTAACTGTTAGAGATCCTTTCTGTCAGCCAGAAAAGTTACTGTAATTAGTGGTATAATAAATGTTTTCCTTGCCTGACATTCAGGGAGGTGAACCAAGATACATGTTTTTCCTTGCACAAATCAGTACAGAGTAACCCACAAGGGATGGTCTTATGGAAAGACCTACTGGACTACTGCCAGGAGGCTTTACTGACATGCCTCCCTTGACAACCTGAAAGGGAGCAATTCTGAATTTTCTTCTTTTGTAAAGAACATTAGCAGAAATAAACAGTAATTTGATAAATTGTATCTCAGAAAAAAATGCTCATTAGGATTAAGATAAAAACAGATCCAATAAAAGGAATAAAATACACAAGAAACAAAGGATCTGTGGCCTTTTCTCTTCCTCTTTCTAAAATTTGTTGCACATATTGTTTAGATATTGGACATTACATAGTTAATTGACCCCCTTCTGTGGATGGGTGAGAAATTTTTGCTTCTGTTAACGCAGCATTCTGGAACTCATAGTCTGTGCTTGTATTTACAGTCATAATGAGCAAATACTGTTTAGAATCACAATTTCTTCTTCAGCAAAAATTAGCCCTAAAAGAATTTTATCTGCTAGTAAAACAGATATATACTGCACCTTAATGTCTATTAAGGCTCTCCAGTTATCACCATTAAATACTAATTAAAGAAATAATGTAGCTATATAAATATACTACCATATAATATATTGCTCACGTAAATACATAGCCATATAATATCTGCTACCTGTCAGAATTTTAAAAATGCCAGACCTCTACTTTGCTTCCTTATGTGTGAGTATCATATAGCCTTTAATTATTTTAGTGCATACTATTATTTTTGGCCTCAGTTTACACGTACTCCTGAAAAAAATGGCAATTATACAATATAAGCTCGTTCTTAACACTTAAAAAATATATCAGTGTGATTATGTATATATGCTCTCTTTCCCTGCTTAAGCTCCTTTTCATCAGCAATTGAAACATTTAAATTGAGTATTCATGTATCTGTCTATGATTTTGCCCTTATGTGGCATGGACAATCAGATTAAAAACTCCAGTTGTTGATTTGGCTTATCTAAATTACCAGTTAACCAAAACCAGCATCTTGTGTTAAACTAAGTATAGTTGATCAAAACTGATGTACTTGTGAGAAGTGCCTTTTTCTTCCTCCCTCTCCCTTTCTTTGTGCTGAGTCAGCGTAAAAATAAAACCATGGAAGAATTTTGTCAAAGTGTTTTGAAATGAAAATATTCTGCATGATTTTATTTATCTGAAGAGTCATTCAAGATGATGAAGCATATCTAGAACTGTGAGCAAATCCAAAAGTGATGAAATCTAGCAAAAGAGACGGGTTGGCAGGAGCAGTGACACCTGAAAAATGGGTTCTGAAAGCCACACATGGACTGTGCCATGGATGAGGCGCATGCAATTAGCATCCAGTCTGACTTTTTTTCCTCCACAAGACATTGATGCTGTTTATATGCCACTGAAGGTGTCAAGTCAGCTCTGTGCTTCCAAGAAAGTAGACCTCTGTTCATGCAGCAGGTCTGAGGCACTGGATCTTCTGAAGGAAGAATACAAGACATATTTGTGACCTTTTGGCTTCTTGATGAAGACCTGGACATGAGAAGACAGAAGAAATTACTCTTCTAAGGTATTAAGATGAAAGAATGTAAAAATTCAGTATTAACAGGTTCCATAATTTACATTGTGACAGAAAATATCACTGAAATCTATCTTACCGGGAAAATTCCCCTCTTTTTTTCTAGCATGATGATAATTCTGACTCAGTGTAGTAATGCTCAAATCAAAGTGTCTCCTTCTTGAGCTTGTAATTTGAATGGGATTAAAGACTTTAAATAAAATTTAATGGTTGTTGTATCAAGTCTGATATTAGTACTATAAAACTGCATTCCTTTCATGCACAAAAGTCAGAGAATTCCACCCATTTTAGTTTTAAAAGTCTCTTATATCAGTGCAGTGTCTGAACAGATGAAGCAAACAGTGTGAGAATATCTTTAAGCACCAGGAGTGTTTGAAATGTGTGATAGAGGTAGCAGTGATCACATAAACATAGCATTATTATCATATCATTATTTTTAGATAGAAAGGGAAAATAATTGAGCAGTATTTATAAACATCATATAATGATGGATAAAATATTTACCTGAAAATGACTCGAGTGAGAGTGGTCACACCACAGTTTGTCACTGCATCTTTAAGCAGGTTAGCAGCAACTTGGCTTCAACTCATAAAGGTTTTTCTTCCCTTCCTGCCCACAGCAAGAATCTCTCTGTGAGCGAGTAGACTGTTTTACACCTGAAACCTTAATTTGAGACAAAGAGAGGCAGTGTAAAACTTGAAACCTTTTTTGGTTGTTTTGTTACTGGAAGAGAAAACAAACAAACAGGTCATCATGCTGGCTGCTATAACCAGAATCAATAATTTGAAATTCACTATTAATTCATTTGTAAACATTTGTCTTTACAAGACCTTATAACCAATACTACCATAACAGTCCGGATCTTCAGAGAGTGAATTATCCCACTCTGTTTGAGAAAAAGTTGTAGACTGAGGATTCACTCTTCAATTGTGCTACTTTTAGAGGCTTATGACTGAGTTAATGTCTAAAATCTGCTTGTGTTCAATGGGAGAAGAAATACCTCAGAAAGGCAATCTGAGCAGCACAAATCATATATTATCCACTGTGGAATATTGGCAAGAGAAATATTTGAAATGTCTTTTTCTCCAGAACTTAAATACTTGCATGAAGGCTGAAGGAAGACGCATGTTAGGTAGCACTGATATCCTGAAATATACTCCTGAAATAAGAGATGTTGATAGAACAGCCTCTTCTCACTTTTGTTAGCCATGTACTTAAAGTACTATTTCAGCAAGGAGAATCTTTAGTTCAAACCTTCTTTGCTGTCTCAAGAGAATGCTCTACCCATATAGCTGGAAAAAACAGGTAGAAAAATCCACTCAGCTTCTCCTGACATTGTGCACTTTCAAAATGCCTTGGGCCAATATGAAAGCACGAAACAACAAATTGTCAGGAAAGTATCATGATTCTTACCTTTGAAAAGTCCAGTTTTATTTCCTTTTCCTGGATTCTTGAGTGTAAATGTAAAACAATTCCTACAGCAGATATTATTATAAAAGTAACAGTAAAATGCAGATTTATCAATGAACTATTTACTGCAGAAACTATTTCACAACATTTTACAGCACTTTCTAAAGGAAATTTCTTTTTACAATCTACTGCTGAGTTCTTCCTTGAACGTTTGATAACAAAGCTGACATACTGTGACATCACTCTATTTCTACACACCAGTTGTATGTCAAAGATCAGAATACCAAAATAAGTGAATATTTATTAATTGCACAACTATGCAGTAGACCATTTCTAATATTGCCTAACAAATTAGACCCTAAACTAACTGAGCAGAATTACCATCTCAGCTGAGACTGACTGTTAGAGAAATATGATGTGAACACTTCATTCTTCTTATAGACATGTTCAGTTCTACATTTTCCCTTTGCAATCACTGTCCATTCTCACATTTTCAGCAGAATTATAGAATGGCCTCTAGAACTATTTTTGTTGTATTTGGTAAATCTTTGTTCAGTTTCCCAAGCTCGCAGGACCTGTAAAAAGCTTAAAAAGCTGACCTGTAAAAACCAGATTATTTTCAGGATGATTCATGAGAAGTTATGGTCCATCATTAACAACAACAACAAAAAAAGTAATAAGAGATTTGTTCCATTATTTCTGCAGCTCCATTAATATGCAGTGCCCATCGTGAAAGAAATGCAGAGCATGTATTAATAGTTCATGTGGACAGATGCAAATAAGTAAGCATAGCCATTGCAAGCCACATTTCTGAAATAAATAATAGTGAAATAAATTGCCCATCAGTGGGATCTTCCACCCTTTAGAGGTACCTAGTTCTTTGTAATGACTACTGAGGAAAAAAAAGGCTCATTGAGATTGAAGGTGCCTTATCTATGGAAAATTAAACATTGAGAATTTCAATATTGACAGGGTAAGGTCTTGATAAAGATTGAGATTTAACAAGAGATAGAATCAAGACTTGAAAAGAGTGAAAGTAGCTGTCAGATCACTAGGGACTAAAAATAGTGGGCAGGTTTTGGCTATTTTTGCAGAGTCATAATATAATCCTAACTAGGCAAAACGGTAATCAGCATACAAGCTGAAAGGACTGAATTTTGAAAAGAAGAAAATATAGGAGATGGATTCAGAGACTGGTAGTACTTTTCATCATCTGTTCGTCCTTACACTGGGACAGGCCAAAGAAGAGATCTATGTTATACAAAGACAAATTAGAACACTAATAAACTTGTTACACGGTAGTAAACCTTCAACTAAGCTATTTCTTTCCATGCTGGTAAGAAATTTTGCATAAGGAAAAGATCTGCTACTCTAAAATATAGTCTCTAGAGAATTTTGTACAAGCTAATTATAGATTGGTGAAAAAAAAAAGATAACAAAAATGCTGACATAATCCTAAATAACAGCATACTGGGCTAAAATGTCTAAGTTGGATAACTTAACTCACCTTTTGAAACTTTACTCATCTATGTGTGTAATATTGGATTGGAAGCTGATATAGCTGTTTGCAGCCCAGAAATGTAGCCAGATAAATTTAATGCTACATATAATGATACAAATGTGATTAGTGTGTCACATTAAGATGAGTATCCTCTGCATTGTACATCCACATAGTATGAGTAGTTTCTGCACACGAAGATTAGGGATTAAGTAATAGAGTAACTGTGAGTGTTATCTATTTTGTACAGTGCAGGACTGCAGTGGGAGATTATTGACAATGTCCAAGGAAGTTTGGTAGAAAGCTGAGAAGTGAACTGAGATCTTCTTGGTGTCTAGTTAGTGTCTTGAACTTCTCCCATTCTACTATTTTTTTTTTCTGAGACTATCACACCAATGTGATTTATTTTTTTCATTATTTGTCTAAATAACCTCAAATAGTTTTTTCAGACTAAGGTAGATCCTGAGTCTTCAAACTCAATGCAAGATTAGCAGTGTTTACTTACACAGAGAAAAGAACTGAAGCTAAATTTATGAAAGGAATATTTAAGAAATCTAATTTTGAATACACTGGTGGTAATGATGAAATACAAAACAGAACAAATTACTCCTTACTTATCCATTATGATAACTTCTTAATTCAGTTGGAAATAACATTCACACCTTCTAGGGCATCTTGAAAGGGAAATTAAATCCTGCCTATGCAGCTGGCCATAGTATGAGTTTGTCAAGGGAGGAGAACTGCAGTTTGTGCAGAGCTGAAATTAAGTAGTAAAATTTGAAGGTAAGGTCTAAGCATATGTGACAAGGCTAAATGCTAATAGTATACCACCTAGGTATTGGATTATTTGGATCACTAGCTAACTTGGATACAATACCTATGACCCTTTTTTTTGTTTTGTTTTCTTTTTCCCTCCAAGTATATAACCGCTAACTTGACTTCTCCTTTGGAAGAGTCTTGCTAAATATGCTAAGCGTGGATGTCCTTCTCTAGAAAACTCCTGTTGCCTGGGAGGATAGCCAGCAACCAAGCTGACATGATTATCATCCACTTCTGTAATACATAGTCACCATTAGAACAGGGGTCTGTGTTTCTTGAGAGGAAAGACTGAGACCATTCACAATGAGCCATCTTTGAAAGGGGCGGAATGGAAGCTGAATCAATACTCCGTTGTTTAAGAACTGCAAGGGCTGTCTCTTTTGTGTATAGAGGATAGCAGCTCTTTCATACAATGGAAGAAAAAGCAATTAGGCAGACATGTCAATCATTGAACTAAGGAAGTTTCATGCCTGTAATCATAGGGGCACAGAGGAGGTGTTTCTATTGTTGTTTTCTACATGCAAAGAAAATATCTGGGAGAGCTCTGCTCATGAAAGCAGCACAGGTTAGACTTCCCACTGTACATTTATTTTCCTACTTCCTTGTAAATGCATGTGGTCTTCAGCTTAAAGATAATCTATGCAAAGTTAAATATTTATGAAAAAAGTTTCACTTTAAAAATATCATCTGCATGTTTCTCATGCATGTTTATGCTAGATAAGAGGAAATGTATTTTCAGTCAAATGGAAAAACATCAATGTTATGTTTCCTGTAAAGAGAGTAAATTCTTTCACTTAAATACAACATGCAGGAAGTTTCCAAGGGCTCCAAGATCACTTAAACAATCACCTTTCTGACACAGCTGCCAACCCTCTTTTGACTTTAAAAGAAGCAGCTCCACTGCTTTCTGGAGTGTCTGATCTCTGCTAGACAGATTACATGGTGAGACGTTCCAAAGTTTAATCTCTACTTGACTGCGTTTCTTGAAAAAGATAAATGAGAGACTTCCAGATCAGCATTGAGGTTTTAGATTCTGACCTTTTTATTTCAAATTATGAGAAAGAAATAAAAGCACTAGACCTAGAATCTAGGTCCCTACACATACACGCAACACCTGAAGAAATATTTTCGTTTACAAAAGGACATTGTAAATTTCACGAATTATTACATGATACATGCTGTACTGCTCCTAATATTACAAACACTTGCAAACCTGAAGTTGAAGAGTTGATTAATTGAGCATTGGTAGCAATAGTTTCAATTAAGACAATTATAAATTTAATCATACACATACAATTTTTCAGGAGGAGAAATTTTATTAAAAAATAATTTCATAAATACCTTTACCATATCTTAATCAAGATTCCATTTCTTCTATGTCTTATATCTAAAGAAAAACTGAGAAGGAACTTGAACCCATTGTAGTTCTCATTTTGTGAATGCTAGAGCAGAGAGAGTACAGAAAATGTGAAATAGAAAAGTGTACTTGTGCCTTTATAAAAAGAAATCAAAACAGAAAATCAAAATGGAATTACAAACGGAGTCTGTTTGAGAACAACAGTTTTATATGAGGCCTGAGATTAAATTATAATTATAAATGTCACTTCTAAATAATACATATATCTCACTTTACATAACTTCTTGCTGAAAACTCATTTGAAACAGACCTTTCGCATTTGTTTCTTTATACAGCAGTGTATTTTTTCCATCTAGTTAAATATAGAAAAGGGTGAAATAGAAATGTTTCCAAAAAGTACATTAAAAAAATAACATAAAGTGAAAGCACAAAAGCAGAATTAATTTATACCTTGTCTTGATTACTACTAATGAAAGTATGCCTTAAGATAAATCATACTGTCTCTCACTGTTCGTACGATCTACATACAGCTAATATTTTAGCAGAGAAATATTGAAATGTAAGACTTGTACAAGAAATTACTGCTGACTCACACAGACAATAATAATTATTAGTTTTCAATAGGATAGATAGTCATGAGATATTAGACATGATTGGATTTCTATTAAGTAAAAGTAAGGTATCTGTTTACAGAAGAGGACCCAGGGGGCAAATACAGATGTACAAAAACCTGTTTGATTTATATAGTTCTGTGAATTAGAAGACCAGCCTGGGATTCTCATTACAGTTTTATAGTCAAAATAATAACAAATGTTCTCCTGCATCAACTAACCAATTCCAGGTAATAACTTGTTCATCTCAAACAAGAGCTCCCGTGACTTCTAGTGCCAGTTTAACAGTTACCATGCAAATACAGAAAATTGTAATTTTTTGCTATTTGATCTGTATTACTAATGAAATATTTAACATAAGTTTGTAATCTTTCCCGCAGCAAAAATTTTAAATGTATTCATCTGGATTTTCTAGGGGCTTTGGTCTCCTGACAAGGATGGCAGTGATATCTTCTCTTAAATTCTGTGAAGTTGTGATCACCTGCTCGCAGGCAGATGCAGACATTGTTGCAGTCCTTGTGGTAATATAATAAAAGCTTTCATTTAAAATCCTCTAATGAGCCATTTAGGAAAGGATATGAGTAATATTTGAAATTCAGTGCATATGACCTTGACAGACAGCCAATACAGAGCATTAGAGAGGAACATACTATGAAACCAATATGGAAAGAATAAGCATCCTTGTAAGCATATCCTATTGAGAGGGAGTTTTTTCTTCATCGGTCATTCACAATGGAAATAAGTTGAGGTAAGATGAGAGTTTCCATATCTTCACATATGGACCAGTGTATTCACCAAACCCCCGTTTTATTTAATACAGTATTTTAAGAGGATCAAGATGGATCCACTGCAATGGCTTTGGTATATATTCACATACAAGTCCAAGAAGTTAAAGAAATGAACATCTGAAAAGCGTATACATGTTTAATTATCCCCTTGAGTGAAGCTCTTTTTTCCAGCTAAACATCCTACAGTAGGTCACTGGAATGCTTTTGGCACCAGATTATAATGGCCAGAAGCCCTTTCCCTAACTCTCTGCAATTGTTTCACGTGGATCCTAAATTACTTAACACTTTCTTGAATGGTTTCCACTATAACTCAATAAAACGTGCTAATGGGAACTGAGGAACAATACTGGAGCAAATTTGGTTTCAGCTGCCACCCACCCTTTAATTGCTTCAGTGTCTGAAGTCTCTGAACATTTAATCTTTGAGGCACTAGTAACATGTCCAAATGATTGGTTACAAGTTTTTAAAAATTGCCTTGTGTATATGCATTAGGAGCTCTTGGTAGGCTGCAGCAGGAAGGAGTTGCTATAGAAACACCACCTTAACACATTCCATTCACTGATGGCTATAAAGAGATACAATGGTCCCCGAATAACTACTACTAATCCACATGACACTTGAAAATTACTAGGTTTTTGATCTCAAAATTCTTACTTACAGTGCCAGGGTAGCTCTCCCTCCTTCCTCACACCCTAGCCTCCCACCTTTCAATTCAAACCTTCTCAGATGGAACTTTGTTTGAATTTCTACTTCCATGTGTTATTTTTTCTGTTTTGCGAAGGCAGCAGTGAGTTTGCACTGAATTCAGCAGTGATTTGCACAATGTGAAGAACTCAACAGAATTAAATAAAATCATCTGCTTTGTCAGAAAAAAACCTGTGCCACCAACTGGCAAAACAAATTGGGAACATCAGGTTGCAGTAATGCTTGGAAGAAATGAACCTTTTGTTTCCTGTAGTTTTCCCTGGGTGATTCAGACTGCTCAAAAACAAAGTCCCATCCGTTGATCCAATTCACCTACTTTCCAGGATTTTTCTCCTTGATCTGGTAGGTGATGAAATGTATTCTTTTAGCCTTTTTCTATTCATCTTTAAACATCCACAACATTTAATCACTTGTGAGTTGATAGAAGTACATGCACGGTACAATTAATTGTTTAAAGACACAGAACTAAAATTAAATCAAGTCCATCTCATGGTCATTGCCTCAGTCTAACATTAAACCATTCATTCAGGAGGTAGAAGATCTAATTTCTGGACTATCCTCAGCCTGGAGAGAGGTTTAAACCCAAAAAACCATAATGGCCATTTTGTCCAACTCAGACTGTTTCTTTCTCTGTAAATATAAAAACAAAAGTGCACGATTGAAGCCTCATGATTGGGGAACTTACCTAAAACAAATTGTCCTGAATTGTCCTCTAAGGGCAATGAAGAGAAGACTTAAGCAAGATCTTCCTCTGCTGATGCTAGATATCTGCTTTCCTCTGTTGATTAAGATTGCAGATGGTTATTTTAGATTATGTCAATTAGTAACATTCTCCTTTCTAGACGTGAGCATATAACATGCCACTTAGATTATAACTGGGCTAGATATCTAAGGTAAATGCTAAGAATTCCAAATTCCAGATTAATTTTCTTTGTTATAAAATTCCCAATCTTGTGACTAAAAGAAAACAATTTTTTTTTTTGGCCTATAAATGCTTGAAGAATTATTCTCTCAATGAGAATTTTACATTAATTGGTGCAGACAAAATCTGTCAGAAGCAGAAAAGAACTTGAAACTATTCATATCTAATAGAGGAACCCATCTATTCAGATATTTACTGTAGTGTTGTCTTATTGTCTCCTCTGTCTCACTAAAGTGTATGGTACTTAGAAAAAAATGCTGCCAAACTGCTATGGTCAGTAATTTCATTCATTCTAAAAAAAAGTGATTTGTTTGTTTGCTTGTTTGTTTTCCCAATGAACCTGCATTAATAACAGGTAAGATTTTAACGGCAGGAAAACATACAACATTTTTATTTTGTTTTCTTATTTCAGTAGGGAAAACAGTGAAGCTGCTTTGATTTAATTTGTACTCTATCCTAACTTTTCATATGGCTACCAGTATGGGAAAAGTCTACTTTATTTTTCAGATTTAATAAGAATTGTCTTTTAACAGTTTTGAAATGTCTTATTTTCTGGACATAAAATGTATTTATATAGAAATGGAATAACTTGTGTGTTAGTAGTAGCAGGACACTGTTATCACACACACACACACACAAGTATACAAAAAAGGAAGAAAAGACATTCCTGGTTTAATGATTTAAAATCCTTAAATCCACCTGGTTTTGTGCTTTTTCTAAGCAATGAGAATGAATTGCAAGGAAGGAAAATTTCCCATGAAGATAGTTTCATTTGTTTGATAGATTAGGCTGAAAATCACAGACAAGTTGAATGTCAGGTTCTTTAGCTTCATGTCATCTCACCTTATTCAAATGAGACATAAACAAGTATGATGTTAAAAAATACCAGTAGTTTTTATATGAACCCTGTATAGGCTGATTTATACAGTATTAATAGCACCTGGGGGAATTCTTTTTCTTTGAAACTTAGATGAGAGCTTTCTTACCACCGTTTACTATCAGGAAGCATTTTGTGGTCTGATGGAACAAAAATAATCTCCTTTTGTATTATTTCTCCTCTACTTTTGAACTTTATTTCCCATTTCAGAAATGCTTTGATGGTACAAAGACCCACTTTGTAGTGAGAGTGCACAGTCTTCACTTCTCTCTCCTGTTAAACCGTTGCTTTATTATTCACCCTAAGAAGTGGTTAATGACATATTTAAAAGTTATGACTGTTTTGAAAGTTCTCCCAATAAAGTTGTTGGCTTTCTAACGCTCTCTGTATTTGCTTCAGGCTAAATAGTGTTTTACTACAACAGATTAACCATTCCTATGGCAAATACAAATTTCTGTCTTTTCCTTGTCTTTTCTTTTAATGCTTCTTAGAATGTAAATAAAATGTAAATGTTAATGTAAATGTAATGTAAATGTAAAAAAACCATGGCACTCCAGACACCAAATTAAAAATAAAACCCAACCACCTAAAGAAACAGTTTCTTTACCTTTTTGGCTTTGCCACTGCTTAGACCTGAAATGTTGAATCTGTCTACAAATTCATTGTTATTAGCAGATCCTCTCATAGGATGGGAATCCTGAATGTAAAAGAAGTAATTTTTTTCACCTCTAGTATACCATAGGCACAGTGACTTTAAGTAATTCTGGAGTTAAGTGAGACCCTGACTGTGCAATAGTAGTTGACTGTATACGATCTCTAAAATAGTAATCATGATAAATAACCCTGACGGGTTTTGAGCTTAATCAGAAATAGGAAGGAAGATTTTTTTAAAGTATATTTTTCAATTTTAGACCACTAAAATTATTCTGTGTTATATATTAAATGAAAAAATGTCAGTTATTACGTCTGAAATCATTACATGATTTTGAAGGTTAATTGGTAATAAAATCTGAAATGTCCAAGCTGTTCCAATCATCATATTATATCATTTTTAGAATAAAGATCACATAACTATTGAACTATAACAGACCTCCCAGTTTTTATGAAATATGTCTCAGGAGGTCTGTTAATCTCTTCTGGGCCATCTGTCCTATTTGACTCAGAGAAGAGAAAGACTTTCAGGATCAGGAAGAAAGTAGAGCAATGTATTCTGGGACATATCTAACTTAGGCAGAAATATCCAGGGGGGGCTCTTAACTAAGGACCATTGAACAGGACATATAAATGTCCAGAAGTCTGGCTAGAATACTTCTAAAACTGTAATTCTTCACATAGAATTTAACCAAAGCTTGCTGAAGTTAGTAAGAGAAAGAAAAATGACTGTAGTTGAAGTTTGGATTCTCCAGAATTTATCAGAAATTGCTTCCCTAATCTTTCTTTGTCTCCCACTCATTGTAGGATTTGGTTTAAAAAGGAGAAAAAATATATCCTTTTAATGTAAGTATTTAGTGAAAAATGGCAATATAGTTTAATGAGATACTTGGTCTCAATTTTGGAGCCTCTTCCAGAGAAAGAGTTTGTTGGTGATGGTTTCTTTTTAAACCACCACTAAAGAAAGCAGCAATATTTAACAAACTACATAATTATTATAATGAAATTTACTGAAGTCTAGTAATCGTGGGCAGCTCATATTGCTTTGGTAGAATGAGCTGTTAAAACTGCAGCCACCCTAGAAGCATGTGCCACAAAGGCTCCAAAGAGCTCAGCTGCTCACCAGTGTTGCCCCTTGGTGCTATGATATACCCATGCTTTCCTCAGAGGTAATACTCTCACTCCTGTCTCCACTACCAGAATGGTCTGCTGTTGGTTTATCAGCTCACCCCTGAGAAGAAGAACACAGAAACTTTCTCTTTAATTGGAACTATGCATTTTGGAACAGCTCAAAACATTTTAATGGCCTCCTAGATGTCAGTGGGGAACCATACTTTTTATCAGCTTCGGCTTTTCAGTAAGGAGGAACCTTTTCAGAGTCTGTCAGTGACAGTGAGTTTAGACTACTGTATGTGCATTTGCCTCTCTCTGAATGCTCCATCTCTCTGCAAGCAATATTGTCCAACAAGGGAAAAGCTCTTTTTATTATTTCAAATGTAAACATCAAAAGTTGCCTCTCATCTTTTTCCTCTTCAACTTAGTATAAATAACCAACTAGCCAAAGAGCGAGAACTGCCTTAAACCCATTACAAAAGAATCTGAATAGCCAAAGTAGTGAAAAATCTGAGCTTCAGATCTGGCTCCCTGATAATAACATTGTTATGTTAAGCCACTGGGTTGACTAGACTGAACTCACATGCTGAACCTTGTTTTAAGCACATCATTTTAGAGGCTGAATTTCAGTCTTCAGCTTTTTTAATCTGTGAAACCTCTATGTAGGACAAAGTTAAAATATTATTTTGAATTTAATTTGTTAAAAGCTGTACTGTTTTTAGCATATGCATTGGAATATTGTGGAATACCATAAAAATATTTAAGTATATTTGCTTCCAAATAATTCACATGGGCATCCATCCTCAAAACTTCATTAAAATTGCTCTAGTACCAGATATACTGACGGTTGAGCTATCAATTTAATTTTTCCAGAGCAGTATAATTCACATCATCTGAAAAGTACAGATAAACAAACAGAAAAAGGACATTTTTGGTGTGTAAAGGTACAGTGTTTTAGGCAAACATAGGTATAATTTTTGCTCTTGGTACTGAAGGTTCCCACTGATGAGGAGATGCTTTGATTAGAAGAAAATAATTCCAAGCCCTGTAAAGCCCCAGATATTTCATTAAGTTACTATGGCTTATTGAGGTACCATGTATGAGCTGAACCAGTGTAACAGACCCATTGTGTACTCTCATCTCATGGCACATGAAAAGTAAAACTTTCCAAAATAAGCAACTTTTTTGTTTTTTAAATTACATTTTTTTTCTCATTTGCAATGGCTTAACTATCCCCATGAAGTCAATTAAAGCATCTGTCTAACATGTGGTAATTCAATTATATGTCTTAGTCTGTATGTCCTGACCATGGACCTGTGCTGTTATGCATGTCAGAATTATTCACACTCTCCTCTTTTAAGTGGCATTACAGAGGTACACTTGCCATTTCTTAATTTATTCCTATAATATTTATTCCCTTTTACATTTTTTTTTTTAATCATGACCATGACCTTTCTTTTCCTATAACCTCACCATCTGGAAAGCTGATATGATTACCATCAGATCAGAGACCAGCTATGCCTCTGGCCCCAAGAATGCCATTAAACGGAGAAGGGAAAATAGAAGGGAGGTACTTTATTTAATGTAACAATTCCATGTCAGCTAGGAGCCAAGAGCTACTCAAGCTACAGGAATCCCACCAGGGCAAGAATTCCCTTCCGCCACACCATGTCTCTGCACCCACATTTTTCCTTACCTGGAGTCCCTATTGTAATCTAAAGGTTGCTAGGATCCTAGGAAACCCCCTTAAATATCAGTCAGGGAGCTGGAGCCAACACCTGTGTGTTCTTGCCTGAATTATTTTGGCATATAGTATATACTAAGCCCAAAAGAGACTGGGTGACAGTATTGAGGGCTGAGCTTTCAGATCTTGTCCTGAAAACAGTCAGTGCACCTTACTTCACCTAAGTCTTATTTAAAGATGATCTGGCAGAACTTGAAGACTAAAATGAATTTTCAGTGGATGTCAGCCTGCTTTGAATGCACCTACATTCCTCAGGGCACTAGTGCCACTGTCACCTGCAGCTGTCTGTTCTCATGCTACTGGACCTCATGTCATTAGACAGGAAAGAAAGTGTCAACCTTATTTAAGATGAAGATGACCAGATTCCTAAACATGAGTGTCATCACGTAATATTTTTGTATGCTAAAATGTCATGTTACTAGCATGTACTTGGCAACTTCTGGAGTAACTGGACAAGGATCTTTTTTGTCAAGGACCACTGCACAGAATATCACTCTATCTGAAGGTTGTAACAACCTCTGGAGTATTGCAAATAGTCTCGCTGGTCAGAGGTAGGCAAGGGGTTGGTAGCCCCATAGACATGAGATTACCTCAGTGAGCACGTCCACATTGATGTAGCGGTTGATATACTGAGTCTCATGTAGCCAAATTCCAGGTGATATCAACTTGCCTGCCTTGGTCATCTTGTTATGGAGAGACTGGACATGCCCTTGACCAGACGAAAGCTGGCTAACCTCTGCTGATTATGCCGTACCTGGAGGGCTTCATGACTCCTAGTGTGTGCAGACTGTACTCAGAAACAGAGGGAGATGAAAGTCTGATATCTGAAGGCCAGTCTTCTGAGGTGTTTCTAACCATTACAGAGAATATAAACAGGGTTCAGCAAAGCTCCCAACTCTTTATGAGCTTCCTACAGCCACCTGTAGGGTCAATGTGATGTCACTAAATCTGCTGCACTGTGTATGCTGAGAGGGACTGACTGTGCCTGCCAGCAAGGGAGTGTAGAAATATCTCCCAATGTGGGAGATACTTTGGATGTAAACACCTACAGGACATCCAGCCTAAGTGCCTAAAAAGGCTGTTATAATTGCTTTTAGATAGCAGTATAGTTGTAACTAGAAAGCAAGATTTTTAAGGGTGCTTAGGTACATACTGTTCTCATAGAACTCAGAATTAGGCACCCAAATACTTTTGAAAATATTCGCTTTAATGCTTTCATGGATTCTGGCTGTATTATAGTTATTTGAGGTCTTGGCAGCTAATGATTAAAGAATATTTCTCTTATTAGGTAGGAAAGAACTTGTGTTTCTGCTCTCCTTTGTCTTGAAAACCTGTCTTAGCCTAAAAAATAGGTTGGTTTCATTCCTTTGGAAAACAGCCTACAATCCTTGTTCAAAAGAATTAAGTAACGCAACTGAAAAAGTTCTTAATTTCCCTGCTTGTACAGAAAAAAGGTACATTTAACATAATTGTTTTGCATTTGTGTGCAAAAATAACACGGTAGCAAAGAAAGATACCCATCCTTTCTACTGCACAAAGACATTTGAAGACCATCATAAAGCTCTGAGCTTCCCCAAACTTCTGCTTGGCTCTTTTCCTACCCTCCCTGAAACTCTGACAACTATAACATTACTTCAGTGTATCTCTGGCTGTCACTAGCCCTTCTGATACCTCCTCAGTGCCCTTGACTTCCTCAATGGTTAAAATCACCCCAGCAGGGCTGAAGCTGCTGTGAAAGAACTGGGTGATTATCATGTAGTCTGAAGTATTTTAAACTGGATGCGTAACAGACAAAATAACTAGCACATAGGTGCAGCAAAATTGTCCCAAATCAGAATAAAAATTTCAGTTGTCCTACAAACGGAAAGCTAAGCTGTGTACTGTACTAATGAAATATTTTTGCCAAGCATGAAAATCAGCCAAGGTTATCTGAGTCTTTTGGAGAATATTTTCGTTNTTTTTTTTTTTTTTCCCCCCCCCCCGGCTTCTCTTGCTCCCTTAACACAGTTGTTGGATGCCCCGTCTAAAGATAACAAAAAGTCCATGTTTCTCTCTATGTACAAGCTTCTTCAACAATGAAAGATCTAATTTTACTATTTCTACTGTCTGCAGTGAATTTTTTTCACACATCTCTAGATGGCAGTGCTGATAAACAGCTAGTACATTTAGCAGGGACAGATTTTACTTGGTGAATTGCTACAATTGATTTGGAGTCCTAACCTTTCCTCCACTTACTCTGTTTCCCACTCTACCACCTGCAGCCCTATAAACAGAAAAGACTTGCATGATGGAAGCCATCTGTACAGTAACTCATCTCATCAGAGTGCTGAAGAGCTGCTCTGCTCAAGTGTTATCAGTGTCTTCCAACTCACTGTGTATTTTTCTTATTGCTAAAAACAATCCCAAGCATTCTCTTTGGCAGATTACTAAGGAATTCAAGTAGCAGATGTTCAAATCACTTTTTATTTTTTGCATATTGAATCTCCATAAGGATACTAAGGTCTGTTTCCAGGTCTTTGTGCTAAGTGCAGCAGTTTAATAGTCCCTGCTCTATAGACAGTGACTACGATATAAGGAAATGATTGTGAATATATTATCTGAAAACCTATGTACATTTTTTTATTATGTTTAACCTTCCTGGGAAATGTCAAGAGCAACTTACACTGGTTTTTATTGCTATATTTTCCTCACAGAGAATAAATATAATGTGCCAGAAAATACCTGTATAATCGTTTACAGGTTACTGCTGAACAAACTTCCTTTAATCAAAAGTCTGCCTAACATACTACAAATAGAAACTTCTACCTGGCATTCCTCGATATAAATTGAGCATACAAAAGTGTCCCCTGAAGATACGACTGGGGCAAAATCTACTAGATTAGCTGAACTACAAATCTTTTTTATAACAACTTTCTTGCACATGTTGAGGTATACTTATAGGTTTCTCATAATATTTTTTTTCACAGTAGTTAATTTTAGGCACATATACATTAATATGATTCTATTAGTAAAATAAATAGTGCCAGGGAAGGTTGCTAAGCATTTTATTGGCATCACCTACACTGGTAAATCTTAGAACCCAGTCAAGCACAATTTTGGCACATGTTGACTAGGACTTCCCCAGCAATTCACAGCCATAGTTTAGAAGTAAGAACCTTCCAGGAACTGTTACCAATGGGCAATTTGCATTTAGATAACTTGTTTTGGAGGGAATGAAACCGTACAACCGTATACACAAGTTTTTCTATGCCAGGTAGCTTCAGTGCTCCAATATATTCTTGGGCAGGTGTAATTTGCTGGTACAGAAATAACCTAAATTTTCATTGGTTTCCTTCTGCAAAGAAATACATCATATCTCTCAGACCATAAGCTTATAAACAGACACAGGTACTGCAGTTTCAGAATCCAGACAAAAAAGGAATAAAAGAAGGCATTGGAACATATCCATTAATATATCTCATTCCAAGGAAGTCTTACTGAAACATCAGCAATATTTTTGATTTTACCATGAAGGCTTCATTATAGTACATCAATCCTGTTACTTTGGTTGAGCATGATATTTCGCAGAAAAACTTTAATATTTGGTCAGAGAAAGTTTTTAAGTTGGAATTTCTGGACGTCTGCCACACGGTGGTGGACGAAATGCATAATCCTTGTGAATCTCGATTTAACAGCAATAAAATGACTATAAAATTAACATTTCATAAAACTCTAGATATCATTATATTCTTTGTAATCTTTAAGATCTTTAGATTAAAGGAATTTCCCAGCATAACTGAAAACAATTATATTTGTTTTCAGCTGCCCTGTACAGTTAGCTTATAGCCCCATACAATTTCAAAGCATAGAGGAACATCATTTGGCAAACATATTTCAAATCCTACCAGACCCATATGTTTCAGAGCCTCCTCAGTTGACACTACTTAGGTAAGTTACTGATCAGGTTTCTTGAAGGTAATTATTCTATAGCATGTCATGAATCACATACAAAATTGTCTGATAACCATGTGTAAAAATGGCTACAAATGACAGAATTGTAGATACTATTTTAACTCGAACTACTCAACATAGATGTCTAACTTAAGAATAAAAGAATAGACCTTATTACAACATGAAATCTGCATGTTTAACTCATAAATAGTGCGTTGAAACTAGTACATAATAGAACGCTGCAATGTGTAGCTATATTCAGGGCTGTTAGGAATATTATCAGTAGATAAAGTCACCATTTCTTCTGTTATGTATTAAACTTGTAGAAGGGAGATCACACACTTTTTGCTTTTATCATTATTGACTGGAAAGCTAATACATTTTTTTTTAGTAACTATTCAAAGCTATTCCTAATTAAAGAATAAACATTTTATATCTGAAGAAGGATATCACTTTCTCTCTTTCAGGATATTCCTGCAATCATTTCCTGCAGTTAGTCAACTTCTGATGCTGTGTTAAACTTGCAGATATTTATCGCTTTTGATGAAGATTCTGATGGGAAGGCTTCTGAAAGTCAGTGGGGACTGAAAGGAAGCTATTTCAGCTTTGGAAATAAGATGCTTAGAATACTGTTTTAAAATAAAGTGTATATTATAGATACCACACACTTTCTGTAAGACTGCACACATGTGCTGTAAGATTATTCATCTGCTTAAGGAATTTTTTCTTTTTGTTATTGCTAAGAAGCTGAGAAAAAATGTAGGAAGGAAAAGGTATGAGAAGTTTAGAAAAGCACTACCCTCTTCTGTATAAATTTTGACTTTTAGTATAAAGATAAAAAACCCATAGTAGAGTGCTGCAAATATCCATAGACACACACATATATGCCTTGACAAGATTTTGAGTTTTCATTTCTATCACTGTATAAATGAGTTTTCTTGGTTAGTCATTGGGAACTGAAACAAGTGTTTGTTTTGTTCAGCCACAGTCAGATAATTCTCAAACTAGATTTCATTAATAATTCCTCTAAGACACGATAAAAACTAGATAAAAAGTATGACATTATGTGTTTGCTTGTCTGAAACAGGCATACTAGAAGGCCACATTAGATATCTTAAATGATGACAATTTTATTGATTCCTTTGGCAGTTTTTTAGAATTTCTTAATCTTATTTTATCAGGTAAAGATTTTCTTAAATCAAGCTAAAATATCCTGATAAAAGAGAATGCTCATTCCTTCTTATTCTGCCCTTGTTGGCTAATGAGAATAATTGTTCCCCATCCTCCTATAACATTCCTTCATGTATTTGTAGGCAGTTATCATGGCTCCCCAGTGGTCATTATGTTTGGGTATTGAACATCTGTTCAAGAGTTTATTGATGCTGCAGATAGTACCATATCTACTGGGAGTAATAGCACATTGCAATGTGTAGCCATTCTGGGAGCCCTACCTGCAAGAAGGTCACTCAGTAGTAAATCAGAAACAGCCACAAAATGCAAAGTCTTCACCATGAACACAAACGTGTGTATTTCTTCACTTTCAGTTGAATTAAGCCTTTACAAAGGAAGAAGAATGATTTGTTAAAAGCACATACAATTGTGATACTTACAAAAACCAAAACCAAACAAACAAAAAACCCCAAACCAAACCAAGCAAAAAAACCAAACCCCCCCAAAACAGCACAGATTTTCTGTGTCTATATTTGATCATGACGTTTTCATGGTGTCTCAAAGCATCAGATAAAGTTTTATACTTATTCCCAGACATTTTGTTATGAATTCCCAGGAGATTTTGACATTTCTATAGTACCTGCCATGCTTGAGAAGAAAATATTACAAGCCTGACAGGTGTTGACAAGCAAAACATTCATTAGTGAAGCATGGTATTAATTATAACGTTTCTGTCCTTTGTTTTGATCTCTGCTTTGTCTTAGGGTAATTTTCAGGTATGAAGAACTTGCTTTTAAAGTCTACAGGAAAAAAGAGAGCCAGTTTTTGGCAAGATTACAAAAAAATAGAAGATCACTTCAAGCTAAGAGAACATACTGATCCACAGATCATTTATCTTTTATTTAGTAATTAATGCCAGCTACGCCAGCACGCATAAATCCTCCACACATAAGAAATAATTGAGTTAACACCACTAAAAATTATATGTAGTATCTCAGTCAGTGAGAATTCTTAAGAGGGAAGACAGGGAATGAAACCAAAAGGAAACAGACCTTTGGGTTTCCTGAACTTTAAGTGAAAGACACATTCACACATATGCAAATACTATTGCACTTTAAGAGTTTCCTATCATCTGTTATAATAATTACTGTATCTGCCAGTGAAGTAATAACTTTTCAGTGGCACTCTTACTCTACACTTTCCTTTTTTCCTCAGTATCCAACAACATTCTATAAACAAAATAGTGATTAGACAATTCCCTTAAGGAGGCTACAACATAGAGAGAAAGAGAGAAGGAGAGGAGAGAGAGAAAGAGAAAGAAGGAAAGAAGGAAAGAAGAAGGGAAGCAGAAGGGAAGGAAAGGAAGGGAGGGAAGGGAGGGAGGAAGGGAGGAAGGGAGGAAAGAAGGTGGGAAGGAAGGAAGGAAGGAAGGAAGGAAGGAAGGAAGGAAGGAAGGATTTGAATAAATGAGTATCTGCTATTGTTAGCCAGTAAGATATTTGTGAATGAAGGTATTATCTGTTTTACCTTCTTGTGCAACCCCAAAAGTTCATTGCCATGTTCTATGATAAATATGTGACACTGAATGCTGAATATTGCTGTAGTACGTTTATGTACTGATAGGGCAGGGTGTTTGTGTCCTACACTATGTAAAAAAAAAAACCTACTGGCAGATTAGCAGCCAGAACGCTGAGAGGCTTCCAATTTGAAGAGATGGAACGGGCCAACTGGCACGGTATTTATGGAAGGGACATTCATGCTATGCACATTGCTAAGCTGCCCACTGTGAATGAGAGAAACACAAGCAAAGTGTTATTGAAGCAAAGCCTAGAAAAAGAGCATCAAAGAGATGGGACCAATGAAGGGCCACTGTCAGAATGGGATCATGAAAGTCTGAAGCTTTGTAGCAAGGCTGGCAGGTGGACACATGCTGCTTCAGATCGCAGCAGCAGGACAAGCCATCAGGATACTATACATAGTTGGCAAGGTCGTTAGAATCCAGGTGGAGTAGATTAGGAGCCTTGCAGAGAAAAGATTAGTAGCTATGAGCATAGTTTAGACAGCAGGAATGTGAACTGAAAATCTACAGTCCACTAACATCTACCTCTGTGCTTTCTTCCTCCCTGTTGTCAGTGAAAAAGACCATCACAAAATGAAACGTTTTAAAGTTTCATTTGGATATGTCAGTCCAGAATAAATGTCCTACTCTATTCTCTTCCCAGGTCTGGGGGCTGAGAGCATTGTCTCTGCAGTGGATGAGGAGAGAAAGGTCCAGGTGTCTGTCTTCCACCAACTCTAATATATCTTCTACATTTAAGATGAATCATGGAATCGTCAAGACAATTTAATCTTCTATAAAAATAATAAAATCAGGAAACTCTATGTATGTAGAAGTGAGTACTTTACATATTGTTTTTGCCTAGTTTCTCATAGAGGTACTGGAAATCCAGTATGTAAGCCTAGAGATCTTCTGGTGTGTGTGATGAGAATTCACAATGAATTGCAGCAAAGTCCCATGCCCATGTTTTGGCATGGATTCTAACACTTGAAGCTTATGCTCTCCTTGATGATGTAAACTGCAGGAAATTACAGTTTTCTGCAGTTTGGTTAATCTCCTGTTGAGGTTTCAGATTTGAGGGCCAGGCAGGTCCTCTGCACTACTAACTCATCAAGGAGTCTGACCTCCTTCACATTGAAGCTGGAGGCTGCAGCATAATCCCTCTCCTTTTCTGTTTTGGTCTTTATTGTCCCTACATGGAAATTGAGAGAATAACTGCAAGAAAACACCTCTAATGAAAGAACTGTCCTCCAGTGCTGCAGGACAGAAAAGGGAAATATCAGAAAACAGGACCTATTATCTTGTACATGTTGATCCTGCTTAAATTCTCAGGCAAAGCACTCACTTCAGTGTATGTATCAAATAAAGATCAAACTGGTATAAAGCAACTTTATTTATTTATTATCTATTTATTTACTTTACTAATAGGTCTCACCCAGATAAATTATCACAGCTAATTACACAGTCAATAATATAAAGATAATAACTATAATGTCCATACTGATTTTTTTTTCATGAGGCATATGGGCTGTATTGTCTGGCTTTGGCTTATGACTCGCTCATATAATAACAGATTGGCTCAGAAGTACGTGAATAAATACCTGCATGAGTTCAGAGAAGTATTCTTTTTACTACCTGGCTTTCCATTTACTCTGAATAATGATTGAGGACTTTTATAACTATATATAAACTTTACTAGTATGGACTTTTAGCTTGGATCTTTTCATTAGAGTTGAGCTTTGCTGGTGAACTTTTGCATCTGACAAACCTAAAATTGCCTAGGTATGTTTTCCAAAGTTTTGCTACTTGCAAGGAAATATTAAGTTATTCTAAAGAATCCATGTGAGTTCTGCAAATACCACTATCTACATATTTTGATATATTGCCAGCTCCTTCTGTGGCTGAATCTTACCCTTCCATAAAGTTACTGAATACATAGTTTGGTATGAATGGGGGTAATGCTGCAATATAAGAGAAAATTGCAAAATGTTTTGCAACATTCAGTGTTTCACTCCAATTGTTGAGACTCCTTTAGACAACATTTTTTCATGATCCCCTGGTAACCCTACATTTTTTTAGATTACACTTGTCTATTCTTGATATGATTGCTGTCTTAGTGACATAGTCCAGCCTCATTAAAACAGATCTTGTTCAAATCTTACTGCATTACTATCCACAATATCATCATTTTCCTTGGAATCTAAAAGGCAGCTTCAAGATGTGTATCTTGAGGTCCTTATGCCCATGCTATCTCAGTCTTAGGGATTGTTTTCTGCGTATTTTTGTACGTGTAAAGACTTTTTTTTAAAACACTTTTCCAAGTAACTAATACTGCTGAAGCTCACTGGTTTCAGTTTGAATAATTTTTGTACCCTTTCTTCTAGCAATGCAATTTCCCCATTCACGCATATTCAGAATGAGGCTGCAAATCTATTTTCCTACTCCTTTTTTTATATATATATTCTTCCACAACTCCCTTTCTTTCTATAGCAAGCTCTATAACAACCTGGTTAGCTTTGCTTTTTAGGATGTTCTGGCTCTACCTTTCATCTGTTATTTGCCATCAAGAAGCTGAAATTTACCTTCAGTCCACAATGCTGTGTCCAGTCTCAGCTGTTACATTTTCAAAGCAAACACAGTGACAATCGCTTCCTGTTCTTTTAATCCCATTTGGGCAGGGATCCTCAGGAAACTTCTGCTGAACTACATAACTACCATTTTTTACCTTTCTAAGAATTTTTGCTTGATCAGATACCAACAACAGGCCTAGCAAAGGTCTCACAATACTTCTGGTGGTCAGTGTTGTCCCATTGTTTTGTTGGAAGCCCCCTTTTATTTGATTCTGTTCTCTTTCGTCTTCTGGTTAAATCATAAATCACTATTTCGGAACTTCCTTTTTGTTCCTTAAGTATACAGCACCTGCCACAATAGGGCGTGGGAAATGATCAGTGCTCTTAAGTGCTAACTGTAATTGTGATAATTATAATCAATAAGTATTTGCAAGAATGTGATGCTGTCTCCTTTCATTTATCAAGCTGGACAACCATTTGATACTCAGATCTAGTAGCTTTATCATGCTTCGCTTTCTTATACCAAAGAAAAATGAGCTATAAATGGGAGCTGTACAATGAACTCGGCTTAGATTTAATCAGAAACGGAAGTTAAAAGCCAAGAGCCAGGCGAAGTAAGCTGCCAGTGAAGGCTGAGATTGTTATAAACCTGATAACGAAGAAAGTGTGGGGTTTAAAATTGAGATTGCTGGTAGGGTGGCTGTGGGTTTCTGTAGCGACAAACTATACTTACAGACTGTACGAGCCCCTGATGAAAAGCTGTTCTCATTCCCTAATGCTTTATGGGAACATTGCAGCCTCTTGGAATATTTTTCAAGCAGAAAGCCGTCATCATGACAACACTGGAGAAAGAAGGGCAAAAAAAAATCTTTCTGGTAGGGAAATAAAGACATCTTAAGCTCGACTTCAAAAGCTCTCTACAGCAAACAGTAGCTGTGGAGATACCGTTTCATCTTTGCCTCTGGGATATTATTAAGCCTTTCTGGTAGCTCTAACTGCAGGAGAAGGGATTACAGAAGTTGCTGCTGTGTAGCTGCCTGACATACAAATATCTGGCAAAGCACAGATCACGTTTTTGTACAAGGGCCACTTATTAGACAGCACCAAAAGCTTAACCTAAAATGAATAGCACAGCACACTCTGCTAGCTGCACACAAACAAAAAACATGCAAGACCCTCACGATTCATGTTGGCTTTTTAAGTGCTTTAGGAGAATATTCAGGCTTCCAGCTTCCCTTTTGTCGTGGCTGTGTATACAGAGATTGGTGCCAATTGAGACTGTGCTGCTTCTGTACAGAGAGCCATGCCACGCCATTCATCCTGCTTCAGTTAAGGCTGTGTCAGCATTTCCATGACAAATCCTTACTTTCAAGGGTTTACCGCTTAATCGTAGCAAAATCTGCAATTGGCTGAAATGGCACATACTGTTCCAGTGTTAAAGGCTTTGTGCACAAGCACCAGAAACACAGAGAAATAAATGATTTCAGATGCTTCTATTTACTCCAAGCTGCTGCTTTAGCCTGGTAATGGCTTTGTATTTTAAAGTGAATAGTGTGGAGTCAAGGTCCTTATTGTGAGTTAATTGTCATATTTGAGAGCAGAAAAAGAAAACCGAAACAACAACCAACCATATTTTTTTTCAGTGCTTTTCAACAGATCACTAAGGATTTTGCAAGATTAGCTTAGTGAATCAGGGATTGGAAGACAAGTTGTGCAGTGACAGAAATCAGTTTAGAAACAGTTGCTCTCAAGTCCAGTTTCACATTGTTAGTCTTGTGAGACTGTATTAGACTGAACATAGACCAAGCTATGCTTTCTAAGCCTCCACAGAAATAAGTCTCGGGTAGTGTATAGCACGTAAAGTCCTTAGCACCTGCTATAGCCTGTCAAGTCTCGAGCACTTGCAATGAAAGACAAATTTTGCTTTTTAAAGATGAGCATGAAAAACAAAAGTCACCTCCTCTAAATAGTGATAAGGAATGGTGTGATGTTACAAAGCTGGAGAACTGTCATGATCATAGTACAGTCACTGCAATAAACAGTCTTCACAGAAACAGTTGCAAGCGATTCCTGGTCAAAGGTGATGAAGAGCTGGGTGCTTCAGCATGACCAGTGTAAAATCAGGCAGATGAATAATTGTTTGTAGGTTTTGATATAGGCTCAATGCCTTCCCATATCTGTAAGGCAAGTGCTGATGCTGTCAGTTTTATTCTTAGGGAGCTGCTCACTGCCACTTGTAATGCTCATGAACAAAATTATGGCTATGAACTTGAGAGGAAGCCACAAAAGTTTTCCTTCATCCCAGATGCCTTCCTTATGTTGAGGGATTATATGGGCATCTAATCTCAGCTATTAAATTCTATGATGAAAGTAAGGACATTATTCTGCCTGAATTTATATCTTCTGTTAAAGTTAATATTGCAGAATTCACACAATTCACACAGTACCTTTCTCATTTTTCATTTGCAAAAATGGTGTGAGTCCAGACACACTCAGAGTCTGTGCATAATAGACTTTAATACCTCATGTAAATATAGATATTCAGAGAAAGATTTTAAATTATAATTCACGTTATTTTTCTTATTTTAAATAACAGTGTATAGTAATGAATGCTGGGAATCCATCTCTTGTAGGAGACCATGAAAATCTACTTCATAATTAAACTCCTTTCCATGTGTGATAAACACCTAATTATTGACTTTAGAAAAGATAATTGATGAAAATATCATTAATATTTAGGATTTTGAAAAACAAATCAGTTTAAGTGGGGAATATTGTCACTTATTTAATTAAAGAAAGTATAACTAACCTGGAAATTGAATTCCTGAATGAACTGGTGGCTAGAAATGAAGCAGCTTCTATAAATAGCTGTTTGCAAAACAGGTGCAAACTTCCATTTTGAAAAATCTATTAGCCTTACTCTGCTTCCTTAAACAGAGCTTTAAATAACAAAGCACTTTAATGAATAATATATGCAAATTACAAACAAATAAACAATCTTACGTGTAGTGAAGAAGCATAAAAAATATCCAGGGATTCATTAAGCTGTATTTTTCCTATGACAATGAAATAAATGTGAAAACAAACAAAACAATGTATAAGGAAGAGAGTATTGCTCCTGTGAAAAATTGGCCCATGTATTTGTGTATTTTTGGTCTTAACTTGCTCGTGTTATGTAAAAATTAAATGGCTGACATTTTGCCATAAGACCAAGTGGAATTTGTAATGTTGATATGCTATGACACTGCTGGTTTTCCACATATCTATCGCTGAATTCTCCAGTTCTTGTTCGGTAGATATGGCAGTGCATATTCCTAGGGTTTAGTAAGCGTCAGAGTACTGCAGACTACTATCTTCCTGGTAGTCGTAAAAGTGAGAAAATTGCCAACAACCTCTGCTTATTAGTTTAAACTATTTCAAATCAGAGTGCTGCTCAGATGCAGAGAAGGAACAGCACAAGTAGTAGCACAGCACTGTGGCACAGCATTGCTTCTCCATCAGCATTTGGAAGGCAATACTATTGCATTTGGTTATGACATCCATATAGGGGTTGTCAGGTGGAAATTGCATCATCTGCCAGTTTCAGAAATCTGAAATTCAGAGGCTTTCTGAGGCCAGGACCTGCTTGTATATTGTTTTTCATTTTAGAGAACCAACAAGTGTCATCCTGACTATTGATGGTACAGAGATATGGTAATCCGAAATCTAGAAATGATCTTGTGAAACTTGCTTTCAACACCCCAAATTTTCATTTCTCCTCTGTCCTCCCTCCTTCTCTCTGTATGTTCATCCAAGTTAAAATTCTGTAACTAGAAGATTAAAAACATTCTACTTGTATTTTCCAGGTGGGAATGCCTTTCAAGTAGTTACATTTTAATTATTGACTTCATATCAGCGTCAACTGAATAAATCTCAATGCAGTTGTTACACAGGATGTCAGTCTAGAAGCCTGATGGTCCCCTCTGACCTTGTGATCCATGAATCTGTAAATAATTGTAACAGTAACTTGAAGATCTTATAACACTTCTGAGAAAAATAGGGTACCCTAAGTACATAATACTTGTAAAGAAAAGGGAAAGTCCTTTAGCCATATAGCCAAGCCAGCACATTGTAGAAAATTAATTTTCAGGCTTGTGCTTTCAACAAGAAATATGTCACTATGTAGAAATTATATGAAAAGGATAACCATTTCCTTTACAACAATATGTGTTGAAAAAGGAAACTTGTATAAACACTTCAGGTACAAATATAGTCTTTATTTTTCCCCTTTGAAAAACTGAAATAGACTTTAAATTTCCTGGTGTAAATGATGTATCATAATATGATGTAAAAGCCTGTATTTTAAAATCAATGTGGTACCAGGCCATGTAATAGAGCTAAAATACTACTTAAATGAGTTTAAGTATCTGAATTATGTCTAATGCATTTCAGAGAAAATGTAGAATTTATATCAAATTCATACCTTAGATTGAGCATAAAAACCAAACACTTGATTTTTTTTTTTTCTCGTATGAATAGAATAGCTTCCCTTTTTCTTTTCCAAGCTGGGTAAGTGGACAAATAAAATACAAAATAAAAATATTTATCGTAACATTTTGAAATCCTGCATACATCTATTATTTTACAAAATGCCATTTATTTTAATTTTTGTTTTATTTAGGATTAACTAGTCAGTAGAATTATACAAAATCTACAATAAAACTAGCAGTAGTATGTTATATTTCTGTAATTATCAAAACTAATTGAACATTCTGAATATGTAAATTTCCTGATAATTTGCATTACAGTGTATATGAACCGTATTTATAGTGTTTTCTTCAAAATAAATTTAAATATAAAAGGTTTACCTGAGTTTTGTTTCTTACAAGTAGTATTTTTCTTTGCTAATAGAAGCTTTGACTGCTTTATCTAGTCAGACATCTCATGCCTTAGAATTGGGAATGGTACTAGGAATTCCTAAGACATTTTTTCTTTTCTAGTCTAGTCTAGTCTAGTCTAGTTTGTGGAAGCTTGAAATAAAAGTTTTGGGTTTATCTTCCAACTGGGAAATCCAGTCTGTACCAATTCTATTGCCAGTAATTCTGTAAAACTATCAAATTAATTATTTACATTTCTTAGTCTGTGCATATCAGTTATTTTAATGATCTTTCATGAGAAAATTTATACATAGCTTTAATATTATCTTTTAAGTTTTGAAGATGAAAAAGGTTAAAATATGCAAATAATAAAGAACACAGAAATCAATAAAAATGCTTCTAGTGTTGATTTATTCTGAATAAAATATTTTTTTATAATTCATAATTTGTAACAGAGGTGAAAACTTTATTACAGAAACTGACATACTCTTTGTATTTGATGTGTGGTTGAAATACATAAAGCAATGCCTCTTTAGTATTCCGGAATTCATTCTTAGAAAACTAGCCTGCCTGTATACTTTTAAAGAATAATTACTTAGTGCTTAATACTCTAAGAGAAAAAAATAAGAATGACAAAACCTCTCTGAAAAGATCTGTGAAAAGCTAGTTGTCTGTAGAATGAAAAGAGTGGGAATAACGTCAGAAAAACTCCTAGTGCTGTGATGAATTGTTCAAAATCAATTTTAATTTTGAGAAAAAATACTGTAGGAAATAAAAGGGAAAGATTAAATGAAAAGATAAGTTGTTCGGTGGAATGATCTATGCAGCTAAGAAAGTAAAGGGAAACAAATTTTATGAAAGTCACTCTCATAAATTGTAATATATAACCTTCAGTTTACTCATGTACCATAAGACAAAGATTTTTTTTTTTTTATTCTGTGTATTTAAAGTTATGGCTCTCTCTGTCAGTGTTGTACTGGAGTGATAGCAGCTGATGTGCCAACAGCACTGGAAATATTACTCCAAGCCAGAGAAGCAGACATAATATCTTCAGGGTGCTGGTGGAAACATGACTGCCAGTAACATTTCCTATACAGCTTTTAAAAAGGTGCAGCACGTAGTTCTTCCAGCACAGCTCTGCAGCAATGAGCGGCCTTTTCAGGAAGGCAAGTGGTACCACGTTATGATAATCAGAGCCCTTGAACAGGAGGTAGGAGCAGTGGGAAGGAGACACAGCAAAGCTTTAAGCAGCCTGCGGTGCTATACTCTGCCCCCGGGTACTTTTGTAGATTGTCAGAAGCTAAGAACTTGCTAAATGCTGTCAACCTTGTTGAATGCATCAGTAGTGAGGGTGGAACCTGTGTAGCAATGGGAACACTAAGCACATTTAAGTTGGGAGAAAATAAGAATGTGGCAGAAGTATAAAATATTACGGTACAAGAATTAGTGCTAGACAGAAATCTCCGTTTTTGAATACAGCAAGAAAGGCGCACAATCTACACTTATATTGAGAAAGCAGTACAGGGATAATTAGGGACAACAAGAGAGAGAAAGAGAGGGGAAGAGAGAGGAATTTGCCCCTTAGAACTGAGAAAGTGCCTCTGGCACAATTACTCCGAAGAGCATCAGGTCTCTAAACTGGTGCACACAGCTCAGAGATCACACCAAAGACAAAACTAAAGGAAGAGCTGTCGCAGACTGGGAAAGCCCTGTGGGTATGAGCTGGTTGCCAGCACTGACTGTTAACAGCTTCCCCCCTATACTGAGGAATTTAGCTGTCAGACATGGTGCATGCAAATGGTGGTTTCTGACATTGAAGCATCTGTGAACGAATTTGCTGTTGGATATGACCTAATATCATGAATACTGTTTTATTTTTCATAACTGTTTCCATCCTTCTATCCAGTCTGCTACTCAAGATAGGTCTGTGTGAACCTGACAGCTGTTCCTGAGTTACACCTGGAAGCAGCAGGTCCAAGCGAAATGATGGGCACAAGCCTTCTCTCAGAAGACCTTCATTTCAAGAAGAGGTTATGGGACCCAAGGCGCACCAGAGCTATGGTTGTTGTTGGGAAGAAATATCATGACACTTAGAACCACAGTCGTAGGAGAAGTCACTGTACAGGTCACTGCAACACCTGCAAAGAGAAGACCACAATTCTGGGCAAGCCTTCGAGCCTGTCCTGACTTCCTCTGACAGGTTATAGCAGATTTATCAACCAAACTACGTCTTTCAGAAGGTGGAGAGAAATGTACATTTTCCCACAGGATCATGTCTTTCATAGTATAGCACTGGTGAGTACAAGCCTCTCTTTACAGGCTACCATAGTGACTCCTGGGCATCTTAGGCATCTGGCTTTGTAAGTGTTGTTACACAAGAACAGTTTTTGTCCACAGGAACCCTGTGAATATTTGTCTGCAATGAAAATTAACCTGATCTTGTGCAAGAACTTTGATGGTATGGAGACTAAGTGCTGGCTTATCATATGACTATAATTTTTTAAACTTCAATAAGGGAATGATGCAGGAGAGAAGGATGAATTAGTAAAGGTGTACTATCTGCATGATAGTAGCACAGTATCTGAGCAGTGCAGTGCTGTCTTACATGTGCCATGCGCTGTTCAATAAATGTCAATCAAAATAGTGCATAAAGTTTTTTAATATTATTTTTACATACATGGAATTCATGCATAAACACATTATATTTTATAATAAACTGAAAAGTATTTCATCCCTGAACCAGCAGTCACTCATGGTACTCACCGTAACTCCACTTGGAAAAGGTAGCTAGAAGGATTCTCATAGGTTTCCTGTGAGTTTTAAGCATATAAACCCACCTTGAGACAATACACGTACAACTTCATAAGTGTTAAAATTTGCAAGTTAAGAAATAATGCAAAAATGGTGTGTCTGTATAATTTGGGGAAACAGATCTGTCCTTTATACAAGGTTTATATAAGTTTTCTTTTTTTTGAATAATAAACATACTTGCTAACTGTTCTAATGATTCATATTTCTGAATTCCTGTTTTGTTGTTTTTTCGTGGTTTTTGGTTTTTTCTTTTTTTCTTTTTTTTTTTTTTGTTTTTTTTTTTTTTTTTTTTTTTTTTTTTTTTCCTGAGGAGGGTATTTCATTTACATTTGTTAGACAATTGCAATGGGTAGCAATTGAATTCCTGAAGATTGGTATGAAAAGTTCCAAAATTCAGTTAAAATCATGACATTTTAAAATCCATTAAAACTCTCAGTAGTGTTTTCCCATTTTTATTAAAAGAGAAATATCAAATGAGTTAGTCTGTGAGAAGGAATATAATTTTGAACAGAGAGTTTTCTAAAGATGTGTTTGTACTACCTGGAGTTACATTTCAAACACATTTTATCTCCACCTCAGAAACAAACACTCTCTCTGTTTATTTTCCATTTCTCTTTTTTTTTTTGCAAATTTACTTCCATCCAAAGTTACAAATTGTTCATTTTTTCTCCTTTTTTGCGTTTCCTCCTCTTTTCCTTCACTGCTGACACACATACAGCTTTTCAATCCCTGAGTCATTTTGAAACCTCTGAGAGACTGCTGCAAGCAATATCTTCCCTGATCATAACAATTTGATGTAGACTCATTCCCTGTGCAGATCTAAAGAGGAAAGTAAATTGGAATTTTTTTTCAGCTAGGGAGAAAGCAGCAGTGCCAAATACCTGAAGTCATTGAAGACCCGATTTCAAAGATGATCTTAGGATTTAGAAGCCATGACATCTGTCTCATTTAAGACACTGTTGGCAATTGGTTACCAGATGTTGTTGCACTCCTTTCAAGCTGGTAGGAAAGCAGCACAGCATAAGAAAAGGCAAAAGTTGCAGAGTTAGCTTTGAAATTGTAAAAACTGTGCTAAATGTCTTTGAAAGAAAAGGTGTGTCCTCAGTTCAGAGGTGTTTTAGGGTAGCATGAAGACTTTTTTTTTAACCCATTTTAGTAATAGGCATATTATCATAATTAATCCTTGTACTATTCTCTATTTAATCCCATTTAATAAAATTTAGCAATTTAAAAATAGTGCCATATAGGTAATCCTTTCCTCCTTAAATAAACAGATAGTTCAAATATGCTAATTTGTTCCTATTACTGTCTGTATTTTCATAGTACCTACAGGACCCACCTCCCTCCCAAGCTGTTGTGTCTCTCTGTGCTAGGCAATATACTAAATACATTCAGATATAATAAACAGAATTCCTGTTCTACAGGGCACACTGTAAAAAACGACAACATAAACATACAACAAACAGAGCACTAAACAGTACAAGTGTGGTATTGTGTATTGGAAGACATTCAGCATGAATGTCAACTGCCTTATGACATTTGATAATGTTTTTGATGTCCTCTTAAACATGAGAAAATACAGTTAAAAATGTGATAGAGTTTTCTGGTACAGATAGAAAGCTGTAGCTCAAGCCCAAACGTCAATACTCAGGAAATCTGTCCAACCTTGATTTACCTATGTAGCAAATTGAGAAAGCTGGGGTAAAAGATATTAGATAGAGATTACAAACAAGCATGAGTCAACTACATCAAACCACTGAAAACAAACAAAACAAAACACAACACAACACAACACAACACAACACAACACAACACAACACAACACAACACAAAAAAACCAAACAAAACCAAAACACGCACAGACACACACACACACAAAAAACAACTGACCTTTAGGGTTGGTGGAGATATAAAGCTGCATCTGGAAGGCAAGTGCAATTTTTTTTTTTTCTATTTAATACTGGAAAGTCACACCTGGGATCAGAATGTGCAGCTATTTATGGCTGATAAGAAAGGTAGAAAATTAGCTAACTAACTAGTGTGCATCCGCTACACTAACTAACTAAATAAATACATGGAAGGCATAGAAAGGTTTAACTTAGGGAAGGTAAAGGAAGCTTCGTAACGCTCTTCAAATAAATACAATGAAGATGCAGAAAAGGAGTACACTGTTCACCACGTCCAATGTGGCTGAGAAAAGGGTTTGAGTTTGAACACAGAACATACAGGGTCAGTATTAAAGCAGGAGTGGTGAATGGTATGTCTAGCTCTCCATCAATTAAAGTTGTTAGGACTATAGTTAGGCAAATGGTTTTCAGGAATTATTTAGTTGCAGTTAATTCTGATTTGGATGGTCAGGAGGCTTGTGAAAGGCACCTAAAACTTCCATGAGATCTTACAGTAGGTTGGCCAGTTAAAACAAAATTGGAGTTTACCTACAAATTTACCCCAAAGTAATTGAATTATTTTCTCCCTTCCCCCCAACTTTTTAAAAAATTATTAGTTTTTGTTGATATTTTGGCTATCAAAAGAAAAATCGAGGTAACTAATTTTTTCTAGAAAAACGAAAAGTTATGTTTGCAAAATCCAACCTATATCTAACCTAGTTATAATGTTTATAAATTCAAATATTTTACCTTTGTATGTTGATACCATACATTATTTTTTTAAAGTAACGTGTTTCTAAATTTTATGCTAATGTTTTATAAGTAGCACATATTATTTAGTTTCATTTCAAGATCCACAATGATTTTGTTTTTGCTTCTTGTCTCCAGAGTATTTGTATTCACATTTTCTTGAAAAGCATTATTTTCTCAGCACTAAGGCATATAAAAGCTGATATCCAAATATAACATTTTTGCCAACTGGATGTATGCAGGCAGCAGACAACTTACGATTATCCGTAAACACTTCAGAAACCTGAGTGTCATACTTTGCTGCCTACACATCTGTAAATTATGGCAGTGCTGTAAAACTCCCGTAACATGAGGTGTGCCCTGTTTTCTGAGGTGCTTTTGCACGATCCTTTTAGGACTAAACCTAAAGAATTCTTTAATACATAGTACCAAGAGACATGAAGTTAATCCCCAAAATTATTTACTATTTTTTATAAATAAAAAAATGTATCTATCTCAATAAATCAAATATTAACCACTTTCTCTGTGAATAAATTTCTTTTACAGAAAGACTAATAAATGTTGTTCTACTTGCACAACACCATTACAAACACGGCTTGTTCATTTCCTTCTGTTTTGCCTTTTATTTCTTCAAATTTCAGGCACCAGTATGGATTCAACAACTTGTGGACTTTTAACTGTACTGAAAGTGTGGGAAAAAGGCAAAAAGGGAAAAAAAGACAATTCAGTTTTACATCAGGGTTTTTCTATATAAGTAATGTCAAAAGATTCTGTAACAACATGAAGTTCAATTATTGTGAACGGTTTATTCACTGTTTTCACTTCTTTTATTGTTTGTGAATCACATGCAATCACTGCAATTTTCAAAAATTTGTTAATTGGTTGAAATTGTTGTTGAACAAATGCTGTATAACGATGTATTTGTGCTAAAAAACTTATCATGAGCTGGTATGGATACTGCTACAAATAATCAATATACACAATTTTTAATAGCAGCTGTTTGATAGGCTACACAGAGCATGTTACATTCACTTATCCCTTGTTTGGATTAATCCTCCTTCTACTTCTTCTACAGTTCCCAGTTTTCTCAATTTTGACTTTCAACCTGTTTCAGTACCTGAAAAATCTGCTGCTTTGGAAGCCACTCCTGTCAGCAAGCTTGTTCAGTGCTCTTGGAAAATGAATAAAAAGGGTTATGAGCACCAATAAGATAAATATATTCAAAATAGGGAACAAGTGTCGGTATACATGTGGGATAGCACTGAGCTGTAGCAGTAAGTCCAGGGATGTTGCCTGAGTTTAAGCACTGAAATGGAATTCTTGAGTCCCTTCTCCACTCATGATGATGATGAACGTCCTCAAGCAAATAATTTCCTCTCTCTGCTGCCATATCTCTCAGTGATCCTGACCTCCTTTGTAAAGAACTTTTAAAACCTGTACTAAATCAAGACTAGGTGCTATTGTGAGTGCTATGACTATATAAGAAAAAGCGACTGATCTTGTCACTCATTTGCTCCTATCCATATACGGGGGATATTAGAATCTGCTTTGCCAATAAAAGATACGCAGACAGGATTGTCCTGTATTTTGTATGAAGATCTTAAGTCCTTCGGATTTGTAATATCTGATTAGGCAGACATAATACATGAAAACCAAAACCAAAACCAAAACCTACCCACCAACCAACCAACCAAAAACCAAACCAGCCAAAGAAAAATACTCCTGCTAGTAACTTTTAGAAGGATAGCACAATAAAATCACAAATTTTTCTAACACAATACCACGTATTTCCAAGAAAAACATCAAAACATTTTGATTCTTACAAAATCTGGAGAAGCTGTGCTTTCTTAGAATTTATAGCAACAAAGATGGAGATGGAAGACTTCGGGTTAGCATCAATCATACGTTAAAGAAGTCCAAATTAAACATATAACAGATCAAGCTTTCATTGCTTCTTTAAAGAGGAAGTGTCTCTTTAAACCAGAATTCAGTTTATTTCTCTCTTTCAGAACACGCAGGCATAGAAATCAGGTTGAACATATTTGCAGACCTTTGAACTATTATACCTGATGCCTTTGAAGATTGCAAAAAAGCATTTAAAAGAAAAGAAAAACATAATGATGCTATCAACATACACACAAAAGCAAGCACAAGAGATAACAGTGTATTAAAGCAGAGCTGATGGATACACATCATAGAATTTGTGACATAAAGATATATGAGTATTTCCACTTTTTCCAATTACTTTAAAGTACTTTTAAATAACAGTACTCACGTCTCCAAGAATCATTCTTGGCATTTGCAACTATTTGTAATAATCATAGGAGACACAGGCTGAGCTGACTAGATTTGAGTACTTGCTGATTCAGGCAACAGGGGGACAATTCAGCTTACTCCATCCCAAGTAACGCTTAATACAGGTTTTTGATCTGGTGTTCTCCACTGGTCCTGTCTGTGGCATAACTTCAAAATCTTATCAGTCTGCACTTTGAAAATTTGCAAAACATACTTCTGTTGTTCTGTATGTGGCACTGATTATTGTAACACAGGACATACTGAAGGGACCTATGAGCCAATCTAACCAGTCTAACTCCTGCTGAAATGAGTGGCAAGACCTGAACTGACTTTAGGTGTCTGTCACTTACTATTCCATATACTGGCACGGCTTTTGGACTGGGTGAGCTGTTCTAAGTTAATACCTCCTATTTGCGAAGAATTTCACTGTCACATATACTTGGTGAAAAAAAAGGATTTTACCTCACAGAATTTTACACATTAAGTTTCACTTGAAATCTGCACTTTGAAAAGTTCACTCACCTCTGTTTAATCAACTTCTAATGGATTTTGAAGTAATAACTTTTAAAACTGAGAGATCGTTCTCTCTCTTGTATTTTAACCTGGCAAACAGAATAAATCAAATATTTTGATCCATGCCACGTGTTTTTGCTCAGTAAGGCCCAAATCGGGCTGCATTTAGTGCTGGGTGACAACATAAACCATTTATGTCCTGTTCATCTGTTGACTGAGTGATTTGGTAGCCTGATTTTTTTTATTTTTAGCAGGCTAAATCCTACAGGATTTGTATATGGAAGATTGCCTATTTCTTTGTGATGGTGTATTCCAATTTTACAAATGTTGACAGGCAATGCTTCTTTATTAAAGTGTGTTTCTCTTGAATTAATTTTCAGCTTTGCATATTTGTTTTGTGATTTAGTGTTCAAATGGTAACTTCTGTTTATATATGAAAACCTGGAAATTATTCTTGTTCTTTGGAAATTAAGATCTTTTTTCCTATTGATTCACATTTCTGCAATAAGTAAGGCTCTCCCTGAAGAATTCCCTTCCAGTAATCTACGCTTCATTTTGTTTTATCATCTACAAATGCATGCTAACTACTCTATTAATTGCTATTTATGTGGGTGGAGGGAAATCTTTCCTGAAGCAGCTTCTTTATAATGAATACTGATAATAAAAAAATTTCAATTAAAGATTAGGAGAAAAGAAAAAAACTCAATAGCTAAAATGTAGTCTGCATTTTCCTTAGAAAGCATAGTATGAAGTAGTACTGATCAGAGATATCCCAAATTCAGCACTGGTTACATCTGATGCTAAGAATTCAGCACATACTTTAGTTCTTACAGATACAGCTTGACCACAAGGTGACAACTAGAAGTATTTTCTGATGTATGTGTCTCTGAGCTTATGTGATCTGGTACAATTTTAAAACATGTTTTTCCTATGACTTCTCTCTTTACAATACGACAGATTTGCACTCAGAAAGCTGTAAAGCACTAAACTAAGCTATGAATAATGAACCATTTTCCCATTATCTGCAACTTATCACACTTGTCCATGTATACTTTGAACTTGGACTTGAAGATGCTAAGACATAACAGAGTCAAAACCTGGAGCACACTTCAAATGTTAAATATTTCATATTTTAGTAGTTCTCTTCTTTTTTGTTCCTGTTGGATCTTTGCAAGTTTTGGAAGTGACTATGCGGGACTAGCAGAGATGTCTGCCGAAGTGCTTTGCTGAGCCTCACTTGGTGTCTCAGGAATAACATTACCTGACATCCACACATTAGGACAGACAGAATCATTTAAATTCTGTGCTTCAGTTGTACAAGCTGAATGTAGGGGAGAAATATTTTCAGCTTCATTAAAACCAAAGAAACCTATTGGAAAAATGACTTTTCCCAAAATAATGATAATTTGTTTTAAAGAATGGACATAATGGCACCAAATTTCTTTCTTTGGGGAACACTGAACTCCAATAGTTGAACTTTTAATATTTATAAATCCACTAAGATAGCCCACACAGTTCCTAACGCTTTTCTCCGTAGTGCCTTGATGATGGTTGCAAGTTTTGGCAGCCTTAATGCATTTTATTTGTAGGTGTTACTAATTAATTAGTCTGTAATCAGAGCAACATGCCGTTTCACAAAATAATAACTTTTCAGCTGCAGGTATTCTGTGGCGAGAGGAGGAAGACAGGAAGGAGTAAATGAGTGTAGTTTTGCCTTGATTTTGTTTTATGTCTTTCATTTTTAAAAAAGAGTTGAAAAGGAAGTAACTCTTGAGGAAGGGATGCATTAGAATGGGACAAGGAGCAGAGGTGAGGAAAAATTAGATTGAATGCCTAATGCATATAAATTTTAAAAAAATAACAACAATATTATAAAGGGGGCATGATAATGCACTCTGAATAATAAAAAGAGAGCACTTCATTTCAAGGATACCCTTTCAAATTTTATCTAGGTCAGTGTGCACCAGGGACCAAGCACGAACTCCAGCACAATGCCAGGAAAGACAAGGAAGTCAGCCCACAGACAATTTTTTTCCTAACTGTTGCTAACAATTGCTGACCATCTGACAACTCTGTGCAGACTGAATTAGATATTTAAAACTCCCAAAGTGTATGCATATATCCACAGTATAAAGCTGTGTCTTACACCAAATGGCATCCTTGTGAGAAGATAGCCAAGAATGCAATATTTGTTATTGTTATCAATAATAGTAATTGTTTCCAGTACAGTTTGTGGTCTGTGGTTCCTCTTAATACTGAGACTGCTTATTTGCTCACTTCTACTTTTCTGCAATTCAGTCTGCAGCTTGCTTTTGGCTCTGTTCAGAATAAGTCTGTTCGCACTTCTGATCCTTCCTCCACATCCCTCTCCCCTCTGCTGACCCTCAACCTTACTTTACCTGCTCTTTCTTCTTTCCTCTACCATCCTTCCCATTGACCTCTTGCTTTCCTCTGATGTTTTCTTCTTCAAACCGCAGTTATGCTTTAAGCCTATGCCAAAAAAACCCCACCAGACAACCAGAGATGTGACTTGGTTTTGTTCTGTTTTCTGATTGTTACCCTCTTCAAAACTCTTGTGTACCTTTTTACCACTACGACATGTTCAAAGAGTGTGGGGTTTTTTTATTTTTTGAAATAACTTTAGGGCACTATGAGAAATTCATTAAACACTTGAATACTGCTCAATTCACAGTTTTCCCTGGGAAGAAAAAGAAAAAAAAAAAGGAAAGAAAAACAGTATTAAAAATGTTCTTATATTTAGATAAAACAATATTTAAACATATTGAGCTTAAATGACATCATTTATTTACCTGCATAATCTTGTATCAACGGCAAAAGGGTAAATTAGATGGACACTTATACTTTAAAGATCATTATAAAATCTTCATAATTATGTTTTGGAATCATGCTAAGTGACAATGAGCTACCAACTGACTTAAATGAATGAAGAAGACCATACATCAGGCAGTTGGTGTTTAAGACAAAGCAAAACAAACCCAAAGGCCATTTCAGCAGAGACTTCTGTACAACATAAGGATATTCAGGACTTTCCTTTTAATTTAATTAACTTCAGCAACAATTGCATTTCTCATGGCAAATGTTCTTCTCTTTGCTTACTTCAGTATTTTGTCAGCTATTCATTTGATTGTAAGCACCACCAGAAAGTGTACTTGGGAGTGGCAGTGGCCTCATTTTAGAGAAATATGAAACAGGTTGGAAAAACATTAATAAAACTTGGGAGGAAAATTGTCTATGATGTCAACACAATCCATGGACTGTATTTATTAGAAAAATAAATATACACTTATGTCACATTCTTGTCATTAACATTTAATGTGCAAAGAGTGGGTGCACATTCTATATTTAATTAAAACGTAGAATTATGACTTCCATCTGCACATGCAGACCTGAGAAGGGGCTTAAGGTGCACAAAAAATTTACATCTGGTATTCAAATATTGGTGGGGGGGATATTTTGACTGTATCAGGTATCACATCGTTCCTCTGGTGTAAAATGAATATGATACTTTATTTATTAATGTTTGAAGACATTTTCAATATTTGAAGTTTCTCAGGCACTTGTACTGAGTTTAAATCATGTGGGGGAGCACAGCTTCCCAGGGTTAGGAGTTCTCTTTGGTTATTTACTTTTCTTATCTTTATTTTATTTTTTGGTTCCTTTGCAAACACACAATTTTTGTTGTTGTTGTTGTTGTTTTTTGTTTGTTTGTTTTTAAGTATCTATTTCTTGTGTTCTAAATTTGATGCCAAAGAGCATAGACCACATTAAATTCATACAGCAGTCTGCAAGCTCCTTAACTGTATGCTATATTTATGGCAGGTCACCTGTGGAAATGCTTTTTGTCAACCAAATCCTCCTCCTCTTGGCTTGTCGCTCTACTTGTTCACACTGAGGCTAATCCCGGTGCTGTCACTCTCTAACCACCGAAGAGACCATCTGCTCTTTGGCCTATTCCGGCCTTTGATCAAACAGTGAGCAAATCCTTCAGGATAGGGGGGGACTTCCTGGGTACCAGCCATACGGCAATGTATTCGGTCATTGCATGGAGCCCTACATAGTACCACGATTGCTGGAAAGTAACATGCCTTCTCAACACCTTCACTTGGAGCTAAGGAGATTTGTCAATGCAAAAATCAATCATTCTCACCCACCTCGGAAGTGACAAAGGCACATGCACATGGTTTTGGAATAAGGTTATCAGGTGGACATCATGTGCCTCAGAGTGACAAAGACTAACTGTGTACAGGAAAAAGGAAAGGACAAGTTTATACCGTGCTGACTTTCTTGCAGTCCCAACTGGGATACATTTATTGTCAAGGAGTTCAGATGGCCCAGAAAGATGTTGATTCCAAATTGTTTTCTTAACTATGTGTGAACAGACTTGAAACTCAAACAATAAGGCTGGGTGGCTGCAAGAGGAAATGCAAAATGCCAAAGGGGATCCTGATTTTGCAACTCAGGAAGGGAACTGGAGCCATTACAGTAACACAAGCCAGTAGACCTTAGCACAGCTTGCTTTTGCTGGTCAAGGAACTGCTGAGCAGAGGTGAGATCCAATACATCACTTAGCTCTCTTATGGGCATGGCGTGGGGCACTTGATGTTGCAGTTCTTGCTAAACCCTGCAAAACTGCATGTGACACTGCTTGGGGTAGGACAGAGGCTAACACGGCTGCTGAGTAAGCATCACTGCTGGGCCTTAAAATATCTGTAGATTATAACAGAATTGCTGAACTAACAAGCTGCTGAGCCAGCATAATAAATAGAACATAGCAAAAATAATGCAATAACGTCGTGGTTAAGACAGCTGTAAATGAAAGAAAAGGGAAGGGCTGTCTCTCAGCCAGTTTCAAAGGGCTGGCTCCCCAGTCCCTTGTATTTGGACTGGAATGAATTCAACAAAACAGCAGAAAGACAGCCTGGACAGATGCGAACACAAGTGGTAGTTGGTCACAGCATTGTGAGATAAAAGACAGCTCATAAATTCATCAAGGTGGGGTCAGCAGAAGAGAATCAGCATTGCAGGTGCCAGGGGCTGAGAGCTGCCTCTTGCAAAGGTGAGCATTTTCTCCAAATCACTTTGGCATAATGGGCAGGATGTGCCTGGATCTCCCACGCTGTGAGCAAGACCTCTAAGTGCCAATGGGGAGATCTTGCAGGCCTTCGCATGCTGGGAGAACTAAGGGATATGGGCAGAAGAGCCTCTCATAACCAGAACGCTATGCTGCTAATGATTGTGTCCTGCAGAGTTCGTAAATTCCCATTGACTTTTATACAATTTCATTAGCTATCTTACAGAATTGCCACAAAGATAGATAGATTAGATAGATAGATAGGTATAGATAGATAGATAGACAGATAGATAGATAGATAGATTGATTCATACATACATACATACCTACCTACCTACATATATGGATTTGCTGCCATATTTAGCTTATCATTGTCATATTGTTCAGTTGTTATAATTGCCTGTAGTCATTAGTTGGTTTTGGTTATTCTACAGTTATATATTTCTGAATTTTAGTTCTATTTCTTGTCGCTGTGCTTGCATTTGAACAGTGCAATTTCTGTCAGTCAATATACGGTACTAAAATATATATCTTTTGAACAGTTAGTCTTCTTTGTCACTGGAAAATACGATTTCACATCCTCGTGATTGTGCTACTACCCACTAACCATAGCTCATTTGTATTAGCTAAATTTTTACACTTGCACCATCAGCAAATTAGAAGAGGCTAGACTACTGATTTGTAATCACTCATGTTGCTAAACTGTTAGCCTGGTTTCTGATGTGTTTGTTCCGGGAGAACTAGCAAAATTACTAAACTGCCATGCCAATTACCTGAAATGCACGTGTATATTTTGGAGGATGGCATGTATTGGAAAATATTCCCAATAGGCAGTCTGGATGTTGTCACCATGTTTTGGAAGGGAGATTAATTGTACACAAACTGCACTGTGTTTGTTGGTTTCAGGAACAAACCGCATAACCTATCTCATCTTATATAACACACACAGTCTTATGTATCTTTCCTACTCGTCTCCATTCAACTTTTGAGCAGAGTTTTACAGTTTCTAGTAGGAATTCTTTTCTGTTAGAACAGCTGCTGTTTTGTAAAATGGAACTTTTGGAAAAGCTCCATTGAACAAAGTGGGACCAATATAAATTGAATTTTGTATAAATATATGTTAAGAACCTACAGAACTTAAGAGAGAATGATAATTTCTCGTAAGGATATGGATCATCTTATAGAATAAATTGATCCTGTATCACATTCAGTGTATCTCAAGCACTGTAAACAGAATATTTTGTATTTTTACTTTATTATTAAATTATGTTACGTTTTAATCTATGAGTTTTAATATTGTCCTTTACAGAGAACATATATTCAATTTTTCACACCGTTTTTCTGTAGGAGATTTTTTTCCTTTCTTTCTTATTCTGATTTTAATAAAAAGCAGAAAAAATTATGCAAAATATAACACGTTGAGCTCTCCTTTCAAGCACAAGCAGAATGTTTACTCTTCAATTAAAGAGAAAATCTTATATGTCAGCATATTTAATTTTGAGTTTATATGAATTTGAGTCATTAAGCTTAAGTCTAGACTCAGAATGACTTTTTTTTTCCGCTGTCATCTGGTTTAAATTGGATCATAATTTTATGTCTTCACAGAATCACTCTCATATGTTACTATGTTTTTAACAAAAAAGTTATATATATATATATAAAACACATTATTTTCCCCTATCTCTTCTGATTTCCTTTTCTCAAAGACTTAACAAATCATTTAGCACTTTAAGGATTATTCCTTTCCTCCTCTGTTTCTCAGAGGAGGAAAAAAAAGCGGGGAAGAAGTTCCGCTATCTCTTTCACAAAGTTAATTGTTCCCTTGTGGGATAAGTCACTGAAATTGGAAACATGAAAAGAAAGTCTGCAAGGTGAAGCTCCCGAGGCCCCCACGGGCGCTTACTTCAATCAGCAAAAGTTTGGAAATGTGCTGGGGATCAGATACGATAATTGTGGAAAATTTGTGCCTTATTCCAAATATACCAGCGTGAAAATACAGAAAGCTGCTGCATTTCTCCCTTCCCAAGAAGCAGCATTTCAGTAAGCAGCCATGTTGACAGCAGCTGTTCCTGCTGTGTCTGAGTCCTCCTCGCTTCCCTTAAGGAGTTCAATATTAATGTCTGTGCTTACTCTGTGCTCAGATATCTGTATTCACATAAGCAGCTATTCCTCATTTCTTCATTTCCATCACAACAACACTCAACACATAACCAAGGCACTATGATTTTACAGTGCCTGTTGTAATGGAATATGCTAAACAGGGAAAAGTGCAGTGCTGCAACTGAAAGCATTAATAATTCCTGGCAGATAAATAGGCATACATCATGATAAATCTAAACAGCAGTAAAAATGTTATAGTTCTAAATAAATTATAAACAAAAATAATAATGAATAAAAAATCATTTAAGATTTATTTTGCTTTGCCTTTTTTGTCTAAAATTAAGAGGTAAAGTCAGGCTACATTTTCAACATGAAATCTGCAAGTATGAGTGCTTGGTAGTTCATTGTTACTTCTTGAAAACTAAGATTCCAAGTAATAAAAACAACAAAAACAACAACAACAACAACAACAACAACAACAACAACAACAACAACAACAACAAACAACAAAAACAACAAAAAACATCAAAACCAACAAAAACAACAAGAACAACAAGAACAACAAAAAAAACAAAAACAACAACAACAACAACAACAACAACAACAACAACAAACAACAAAAAAAACAAAACACATCAAAAACAACAAAAACAACAAAACAACTCCTAGAGCTGAGGTTTCAAGGAAACAATTATGTGATTCAGGACAATATTATTAAACCAGACATCATTGAAAGTTTACTGGCAAGATGCTTTTCCTTGTTCAGCCAAAATTAAGGTGGACTTTTCACTGTATTTTTACAGAAATAAAAATGTCTGTGCTCTAAGACAGTAAATTTCATAATTCTTAATTTTTCCTCAAAAGTGAATTGCCTAAATAAACAGGAAAATAAATGCTATTAAATGTGACTGCAAGGTTGGGATTTACTCTTTCTTTCTTCTTTCCTCTTTTTCCATTTATTTAACAATTTCTTCTGAAACTACCTCTGCTTTCCATCATCTTTCTAAAGGCTCAGTAAAAACCCGTGTCACTGCCAACTGCTGCTGTACTTGATGTTTTATTTCCACAGCTCTCTCCAAACTTGTGCATGGACCTTAAGACCTGAGCATGTTCATGAAACAACCCTTTGCTTCCAAACTTATGCAAAATAGCCAGTGGTGTCATCTGTTCAGCATAATATTTATTATTTAACCACTGCACATCGTTAAATTTACATTGATGTTAACTGGGGTTCAATGTGCGTATTAACAGGAGGCTTGAGGCCTAATTGAATTCCTTTCTGGTACATTCAAAGTCATCATAAGTGTTATTTATGCCACTTCTGTTCTTAGTGTCTTTGCCAAAAAATAAAAGTCAGTCCAACACAGTTGTCATCTAAAAATAAACACCAATGAGATTTTCTTCCTGTGGGCTGTAAGGTCGTTCTGTAACTCGGCATGGTTCATTGATCTCTTCTACCCCCTGTGCCTTTCCAGATTTCTTGGAAATCTGTTCAAATAATATATCTTACCACACACTACTCTAGGAACTGCTGCTAACTGCTGAGTAAAAATTCTCTTCTACACTTTATTCCTTGTCCTTAGAGACAGAGGCAAGGAAAATCTTACCACCTCTTAGTCATCAGCTGAAAATAGATGAGCTGGGAATGCAGGCTGAATATCTTCCGCTGCTCTTCCTTTGGACAAGTTCACTAGTTCAGGAAACACCTTGGGACCAATTCAAGTCAGTATGTCCCTGTATTGCTTCTTTCATTAGTGTTAAAGACCTCAAAGTAATTCAAGTCAATGATCTGACTGTTAATAAAGAGCAGCACCAGACACAGGTCAGACGGGTCTGCTTTGTATTTATCTTCCTTTTTAAATATTACAGTATTAAACAGTACTGTGAAGAAAGAAATCACATTGCAACTAGCAAGAGAGATATCTACCTATTTACTTCATGTCAACCTAATCATATCATGGTACAGAGTAGATCAAACACTCATGTAAACATATGTATCTTATTAGAAAAAAAAAAGGAGTTTCATCCACAATCATTCAGGTTATGTCCCCTCTTCACTGTAAATTCTGATATAAATGGAAAAACACAAACACATGTGCTGGGAGTTTTACTGGAAGCTCAGCAGCTGGAATCTAATAACTGAAGTTTGATTCATTTTTTTGTTCTTTTTTTCTTTCTTCAAAATAAAGGTTTCTAGCTGGACTTATGTATATGCATTCAAGCCAGCAGTATGTGTTGTATTAGTACAGCAGCTCACGAGCAGTAGGATCCTGGGGACTGCAGAGCTCCACCAAAACAAAGGGCTCACCTTTAGGCCGCCCCTGGAAAGCAACATGCAAAAAGGGAGATAGGGTCAGTACTTTGAGAAAAAGTAAGATGGAGCTCTTAAGTTCCTTTGAAGCACAGAGTTCCTACAGAAGCACCTCTGACACAATAAAATTGTGCCAGGATTTTTGTAAAGTGTTATCTTTTGCTTTCCTCTACTGCTGGCCAGGCCGCCGCGTGCCCCTTGCACATCTGGACCTTGTTCCTCTCTTCCGTCTCTTCTCTATTCCTCTTGGATGTGAACATTCACTTGCTTTTGACCTCACGTTTTTGCTTCCAGACATAAAATGATGAGCTAGGAAGGCTGTGCTCTCAAGTTCTAATGATGGAAAGCTCTTCCTCACTCAGTTAATTTGATAGGACATTCTCTTTAAACTGTTATCTGATGAATAGTACATAATATTGAGTCTTTTTTTTTCTGCCTCCTTCCTCCTTCATCCCAAAGAAGTAGTGGTGCTGAAGAGTCAACAGAATTTAGAAATGGAATATTTATCATTTAGCAGGCATACAAACACCTCTATCTGTATCAATCCCCCTCATATTCTCCAAGGGCATTCCTGCCTTCATGATCTCTCTGCCTTCCACTCAATAGATTCCTTTGCTCTATGCCCAGAAAAAAATACGCAGTGCATATTGTGAACCTCACCTAAGTAAATGCATTGGTATTTGAACAGAGTTTTTAAGTCCATGGGTGAAAGATGCTATTTCAGCCCAGCTGAATATATCGCAAGAAACTCCACTGTCATATTTGTACACTGCAACTAGGCAGAAGTTCTCTGTGAATTTATCTTTAAAATTTTTAAGGTCTTCTGCCTGTTATCACTACTTCATATTGCAGTTTTTAGTCAGGGTGTAACTTATTTAGCAATAATTAGTGAATTAGGTGGGTATGTGATGAGTTACTTAAGTACTAACTTTCTTCTACCCTATGCAAACTGAATGCAAGACTATTTTCAATGAGGCATGATCAAAAATTCAGTAAACACAGCTGGTTGTCCTATTTCTGCATGTATGTTACAAGCAGAGTGGCATATTTCCTTGCCTGGTGTGTTAACCCTGCATGAGAAGCACATGAAAAATGTTTTGTAAAATTTATTTTCTTTCTTAAGCTTGGTAAACATCATCATAAACCCTGTCCAAAATATTCTCGGTTCCTACATATAGCCGGGCTCCCTTCTCGACATACAGTAATTCCAGCTCAAGTTTGTATACCAGTCCATCAACTAAACACAGCTATGCCCTTGAAATTAAATTTGACCAAATTCTTGAGATTCACACAATTTCTCTGAGTATCTGTGTCTTCTGACATTGTAGTTTCTGCTTTGTAATGCTGGCCAGAAGGTATCAATTTGTTTTGCTAAACAGGTGATCTTTTTTGGTTTAGTAGCTTTCTTAGGAACCTAAGATATCTCCACGTATTTTGCAGATAAGTATGTAACCATACCCAGAAAGGTATAAAAGCTGTATGTTTTCTGGCACTGTTCCTTGATAAATATGAGGAGGCTGATCCTTCATGACTACAGGTAGTGAAGCTAGACTAGGAAAACAAAAAAAGCAGACAAACAAAAACATTAAAGAAGCATCAGGATACCACAACAACGAATACCGTAATATTTAGACACCTCTGCAGCCAGCAGCTGGAGATAGGTAAGAATCTTCCAAGATGATCCTAGTAAACAGCATGCTGAGCTGACAGCTATACTGTTAAAACACTGAAAAAGGAACTAGTCTAAACTAGAAGAGCAAAGAAACACCCCTGAAGTTGTGTTTAAATCTCAGAGATAAATTAACTATGCTTCATTTATTTTTTCAAAGGTCTGTCGAGGTTTAGGACCTTAGAGCAAGAGAGGGAGCCCAGAACTTACCACCGCCACCTATGAAGTAAGCATTATAACTGTGAGGCTGGTGAGCCTTCTCTCTCTCGCTCTTGTGGGTTTTTTTCTTCTTTTTCTTCTTCTTTTTCTTCTTCTTCTTCTTCTTCTTCTTCTTCTTGTAGTCCAATGTCTATTTCAGTAGTTTTTTTCCAAAGTGAAATTCCTCAAAAATGAATTCAGATAGTAGTTTAAATGTTATTTTAAATGTAATTTAATGTAGACTTTGACTGTCCCAGGCTGCACATACCCAATTGCTTCCTAGTTAGAGCAAATCATATGAAAAGTGACTTTGAGTTATTTCAGGCTGAGATGGTGACTGAAACCCAGGTCCTCTGGATCTGAAATTAACAGTCTAACCACTGACTTCATGTATAAAAGGAGAGCATTGAAACATACCATGTCTTTAAAAAATGGCATGTGTGACTAAATTTTGTGTAAGTGTGCCCACAGATCTTTCCTGGTAATGTTACACATAATGTATAGATCCAAGCCAGCCCAAAGCAGGACAAAGTTGTCTAGCCTTGTTAAAGCTATGGCACTTTGACAAACATAGAGCAAGATTTAAAGTGTTTGAGGAACTCTTCTGCTGAAAACTGAGTCACATTCAGAGTTCAAGTATTTCCAGAATAAGAAGTCATCTGAATTGGGGTTTTAGGGATGACAAAGTTGACTTACAGTGCACAAAGTTCACCTGACTTTCACTTGAGGAACTACAGCCCTTGTAGAGTTACACACCAACTCACAACCACTGGAAAGAAAAAAAAAATTGGTTTTCCCGTAGGTGCATTATTTTAACTCCCCTTACTCGTGTAAATAAAGTTTAGACCCAGATTCCTTAGGATTATATCCTGAGATATCCTTTCATTTCAAAAAGAAATTTCAGAAAGAAAAATGCCACCTAAAAAACATGCTGAGGGTCTGTAACAATTTTGCAGTTAATGCTTTTATCCAGACATCATTGAACTTCCTGCCCTCCCCAAGCTCTTCCCATCTGTTCAGCAAAACACACAGTAAGAAAACATGTCACTGCTGTAAATTGATCTTGAACTTTTCTGTCTCACATTCAGGCCTTCCAAAAAATGTGTAACGCTGTAACTAGAGCTGTAATATACTTAAGTAAGAAAGAACATTGAGTTGGGCAGTTAAAATCTGGTCACCTTCTTTCTAGTGTGAATCTGGAGTTATTTCACTGAAGTTAAAGGAGTAAGCCCTGATTTATATTAGTGGAGATGAAAGCAAAACTTGGCTGGGAGCATTTCTAAATTTATGGCCTTAGTAGACTGACTCAGGGTCTCTTTGGGTTAAGTAAAAAAATAACATATAATATCCTTCAAAGCAATGCAACCGGGGCAGCTTCAAGCACTACAGTTCACTTCTGAGTACAGAAAATACAAGTTTATTGCACATAGAGGATCTTTCATTTTATCAAGATTCCTGAAAATATAAGATGAACTAAATATACCCACACTAAAATTACCTTTAGAAGCACATTTGAACAAGACTTACAAAACATAGTTAGAGGGGAAGAGCAAGTACAGAAAGTGTCTCCTCTGATTTACTGTAAATCTTTCCCTGGGTGATTTTGATGATTCAAGACCTGAGAAGCTTAGAAAAATATATATGACAGTCAGCTGCTGTTAACTCTATCAATACAAAAGATAAATATTGTATCTCCCACTACAAAATAAAATTATAGTGCCCTGAGCACTGAAAGAGTAACACCACCAGCAAAAGAATATTATATGTCACAAGCACTTACAATTAACAAGCAAAAGGAGACAAAAAGTGACCTAAGTCCTATTTTTAATAAACTTCATCTTTGTGAACAACAAAATTAGCAGGCATGTCTCAGTTCAAATACTGCTGTAAATATTACCTGGCAAATGACTGAAACATTTTAACATAACAAAAATTTCAGCAGTGAAATTTATGACTCTAAAAAAGGCAGTAAGTCTTCAGCTGCTGTAATCAACTCAGTGTAATTGAAGAGCTCTATACATATTTGAAAAACAAACAAACAAAAAAGGAAACAGTACTACTTTTGCATTCTGTCTACACTTCATATTTAAGCCAGTCAAAGTCCAGATGCAAATCTAGATCTTAGAGTCCATTTATGCGATAAACATAAGCAGTGGACAAAATAACTCTGTCAAAGCTTAACAGTGACTGAACCTGCCTGATCCAGATCTGTTAGATAAATTTTTTCAGCAAATCATTCTAACAAATATTTGTTTTCTTTTTAACTTATTTAGTATCTTTGTTCATTTTCTTTTATGCTTTGTTACTTATTCTGTGTAAGTTGAAGCTTTCAGTAGTATCAAACAGTACTTTTCCATGAACAAAATGGATATTGTTTTTAATACCATAAACACAACATTCCTTTAGATAGATAAAAATATAGTTTAAAATACGTTGCAGTGTTCTTCATCTAACATCTGAGAGTAAATACTTAGAGCTTGTAAGAAAAAGTATTGTTCACACAGAGAGTGCATTACACTGAGATTCAGGCCTTTGCTTTGCTGCCCTTCCTTGCCTTGGTACTGGTTGTCTGGTAATGATGCTGGGAACATCACTTGTGCTATATGCTCAGTAGGAAATTAAATCTGCCCAGGATCATTTTCAGCCAAGGAAGCCAACCAGAATAGCCCATTTCTTTACTATTTGACTCTTTTAACTGTCAAAACATGCAAGATCTCCCAAGTAATGGTTCAAAGCCTGTGCTGACTCCTGAACTGTGACTGAGATAGGTTTGGAATCTGCCTGTCCTTCTCCATAGATGATTGAGTTTTAGTATCTGGTTGGGGCCCTATTTAGTTTATCTGCCTAGATGTAGATTTTGTTTCTCTCTTCAACAGTTTCCTAGTCTGGAAGGAGGGAAACATGACACTGTTTCCTCTACACCACGCTTTGCAATCTATAAACGAAAGCATTAGTTATTTTCCTTAATAAGGAGAATGAAAATGAATAGTTACAAGATACAATACACTCTTCCTCCCCTTATAAGCCCTGTATCTCTTCCAACCTGACATCCACAGTGACCCCTTTATGTCATTTCTTACTCTATGATGAAAATCCACTGTTGGAACAGTAGCATTGACTTTCTATAATGTCTACTAAATGTGTAGTAGAGATTTTATTAGGGATATCATCCTGAGAAATATAAAGTCAGAGTGCTGTAGGTTTTCTCAAAGTTTTAATTATTATTTTTATAGTTAAAATTAGAATGAATACATATTTAATGTTACCTAATATACCAATTATAGAAAATGCAGTTCCGCAATGTGTTTTGCCACTGCTTGTATGGTGTTCTGTTTAAATTAAGGGAGCTTAACTGTGGTTGTAGAAGGCAGCTTTTTTGTATTCAGAGTAGTGGTGATGCAGGACCATGTACTACTTTTAGAGCTTCAATAGTCAATCTCTGTTATCTATAAAAACCAGCTAGTATTATTTCTTGTTATCGTTATTTGGTTTGTTTTGGTTTATAATAAGTGGAAATTCAGCACGTTTGTGCTCCAGCAAATTGGGAAATGGAAAATGTCACTATGCAAAATAATGTCTAATGAGGTATTTCTGGCAAAGTTTAGGAGTCAAAGTTGAGAACTAATGAGTGCTTGAATCAAGTAAATAATAAAAAGATTGTGTGGCTGTTGAGAACTGCCTTGATTCTCTATTTGTTAATTTTCTGATGTTAAAATAATTTCAGTTGATAAAGAAAGTATAAGTTTATTTTGTATATCTAGCATTCACTTCCATCCAGAACCTTCGGTTTGTATTTAAAAAAAAACAAAACAACAATAAAAACAAACCAAAACAAAAAACCCACGTATGTGTATCTGTTTATTTTCTGGGAATGTTGGTAGTGTAAGGCCCTGATCCTACATGCTCTTATGTGTGAGATTAATTTTAAGTGGATGAGCAGAATTAAAATATTTGCAAATGTATTTATAGGAATAAGGCCAAAATCCAGTTAGTAGTCACTAATTGTGGAAAAAGAGCTTTCTTCTGACAGAGCCTTTGTTTTTGTTGCTCCACCTTTTTGAGCTGATGCTTGAGAAACCCTTCTCAAGTCTGTGCATGTCTGCAGTATCGGTAGATAGAAAGGGAAATTTTAGATCCTTAAAAAAAAGTCAGAGACAAGACATGCCTCAAGAGCATTTGCTTCCTTTATTAGTAGAAAATGCAGGTAAAAGTACGAGGTAAAACAGCTTTTCTTTCTGCAGCTACACAGACACAATGAAGAACGGAAGTTAATAGATTGTAAGGAACAAAACTCCATGGCCACAATGGGAAGAATCCTCTTAAAGTAAACATTTAAGATAAAGGTTTTGGTCTCCTAATGTTCTGGAAAGACTCTGAAAATAGACATCTTACAGAGACACTTGACCCTTAGATGTGTATGGTGCAAGAAGACAGGCATCATCAACCACAGTGGATTTTCTTTTAAGCCAAAAGCTCCCTGCTCTTTCACTTTCCTGGCAGACCAGTCTGCAGGAGACAGGGAAGAGTGATAGCCTGGAGACAGGGCAGACTGGGGGTGAAGTCTCTGACAGTGGTTCTGAGACATGCCTTGTCTACTTCTTTAGGAAGGGCAGAAGAGCAGAGGAAGAGAATGGAGAATAGTGTGGGAATAGGGAGAAAGCAATAACAAATTGGCTGCCTGCAAAGCTGATAGATGTCCATGTGACCTATTGTTTATCTTTTAATTCCCCAGGTACTGGATGCATGTAGTGATATGCTAATCTGGAGCATTTCTGGGCCTTTCTTACCATGCAAGCAGCTGGGAGGCAGACATCTGCACTGTGAATTTACTTTGTGAGATGATTCTCTCACCTCCCTTCCCCCTCGTCTCCTGATCAGTGCTCTCTCTGATGAAGCCGTGTGTGTGTATATTCAAAGGATGCCTGCAGAGTTTCCCCATCCCCAGGAAAGCCAGGGCTAATCCAAGGCGTCTGGATCATAGGCAGTTTTGCAGATATTCCCACAGAATGAAGTGAGCATACGAGTAATAATGAATGACCTGGCTAATAATGTTGTTTTGGCAAGGTTGCCTGTGAGAAAACTGGTACCAAGAGTCAAGTTACCCTCACTTGTGCCAGCAAACAACAGGGTGAAACAGGACATGTTTTCAGTTTAAGGCACTGGTAGGTTATTTCCCACACCACTATCTTCAGTCAGCTTCTTCAAAGACACTCAGAGGCCACATGTGGCTCCCAAAGAACCTGCCCAAAAATAGAAGACTAACAAGCTCGCTTATCTTTCCTGGAACTTAAATTTCCATCTTGCTTGAACATCTGAACAGCAGGTCAGGTGTGGGCAGGGCTAACTAAAGTGTAAGAAGGCGTCATCAGCATCCCAGGACAAGCATTAGGTCTGGCTGGGATGGAGTTAACTTTCTTCATAGCAGCCTGTATGGTGCTGTGTTTTGGCTGCTGCTGAACAGTATTTGCACAGCATAAAATATTTCTCTTTTACTCATTCTGACCAGCAGTATGTAGGCTGGGGCTGGGCGAGGAGTCGGGAGGAAACATAGCTGACCTGAATTGACCAAAGTGATATTTTGTACCATAGTGCCATGCTCAGAAATAAAACATTTTCTTTTCCCAGGTGGCTGCTGCTTGTAGACTGGCTGGACATTGGTCTGCTTCTAGGGTGTGGTGAATGATTGCCTTTGCATCTCTTGTGGTGCTTTGTTTTCCCCTCTTTCCTTAATTTATTAAACTGCCTTTCTCACAACCCACGACCTTTTTGTCTGTTGCTCTTCCTTTTCTCTCTCCATCCTTCTGGGGGAGGGAAGAGGGACTGAGCAACTGGCTGTGTGGGTGCTTAGCTACTGGCCAGCATCAGCCCACCACAGGTCCTATGACATTTGTTCACAATCATGGTGTTTCTGGCCTGGAGCAACATATATTTGTTTTGCTTGCACTGTTCTATACCTCCAAACTTATATGGCATGCCAAAGCTTTGACTCAGAGATGGGAAAAAGAGAAAGAAAATGATTCCTCAAGGATCACTGGGAGAATGTGGCTAGGCACAGTCTCCATAATGTTTTGTTAGTTCATGCAGATAAATGTCTATTTGGCTTTTCTCCATCTGGGTGCTTATATATCCATGCTGACTGTGAGTACCATTCCTGGCCTCTACAGGTCAGTGAGGGATCTGTAGTCTTACATGATACCTGCTCGTAAGGCAAAGAAGGACTGCTTTGTACTACTGCTGCATTTAACTTCCATTTCACTGGAATAATTTGGATCAGTGGCCTTTCTAAGATCGCAGTCTACATGCAATTTTTACTCTCTGGTTATTTCCACTTGTCTGTACTGTTCCACTGTCACTGTGTGCTGCTCAGCATAGCACCAGCTAGGCTACTAAAAGCCTGGAGTGAGCAGCCATCGGTTTACACTGTGAAGTTTTTGTTTTACTCCTTTTGACTGGTGCTGTGGAACCAAATCCTGTAGCTTCCCTCCCTTTGCTTGCCAGCCAGCTGTAACTCTTCTTAGATTTCAGAAGATGGATCCATTAGTAATTTTTATCAGTTCTCAGCTCTCTAATCATCCTTTTACACATACTAGTAGAAAATGGCTCAGAGGTGGTAGTCCCTACAGCACTATCACACTATTGGGCTACTGTCAAGGCAACATGCTTGTGCATCACAGTAACAGATGTGAATGCTGCTTAACCCCTGCAGCACTCACTTGAAAGAATAAGGTTGAGCTCTTCTAGTTTCGTTTGTTTATTGTTCTTTTTGATTTTTAAATGTGTTAACCTCCAATGAATTGTTTCACTGTTACCAGAGAAATTCCTTTCTACTATCTGGTAAAGAATTTAATCTTACATGTACACACACACACACACACACAAAGACTATTTCACATAACTAACACATTTTATAAGTTGCATTTTACTGTAGATCACTGGAGGAGCTGACTGGCAGCAGTCTAACTGCACAGAACAGAAAACAGCTTAGAATGCAGCTTTGCAACTTGCTATGAACTACAGCACTGCCAATGGATGGTAAGGCTCCGTCCAAGGAAGTGGAGGTAATTACATATAACTTACTTCCACTCCAGGCCAGCAGTTTTCTGTGGCGTATGCAGCTACACTTCTGAGCTGAAGTCAGAAACTGTTTTGATACAGAGGATGAGAACATAGTTAAATGTACAGTGAAATGCAGTAAAGTACCATTATCTAAAAGATACTAATTATTGTTGTAAATGGAAAAGTAGGCAAAGTAATTTTTTTTCTTAATCTCTTTTTTAATCCTTAAAAATTTACTCTTTCTTTCCAAGGAAATTCTTTGTCACTCCAAATGTTAAATCAACATCACAGGTGCATGGTTCTTAGTTTTCCCTGTAAGAGTGCATATTTCTTTACAAGCCGATGCTATGTATTTTAATAAAAGGCATTTTGCACGGAATTTCAATATAATAGAAATGGACATTCTGTAGCATGTGTTCAACTGTAATAAAATAGATTCATTATAGTACAAGAAGGATTGTGAGTTTGAAAATATATTTTCTTCAGAATATTTAATAGAAAAGAACATATCATTCCTGTACATAAATTGATAGAAACAGGATGCAATCACAGTGAGAATGTGTAGCCATTAATAGGACCAGAAAAGGAAGGATTGTGATGAATCTGTTTGTGATTTTCACATCTCATAGATAAATTCTATCAGCTAGAAATGAAAGCCATTTTTCCCCTTAAAAAATAAAAAGAAAGAATACAGGTTTATGTGAACTGTATGGTAGGTCCTTGCATTCAAGGTCTTTTCTGCCTAGTCATACCTATTAAAGTAATTTGAATAATAAATACTCTGCTTGTTTACAATCAAATCTGATATAAAAGAAAACTAGGCAGCAAGATGTGACAAAACTAAGTGAACTAGGGTGGACACTGAATAAAGGGAGTGTTTTTTTATCATAAAACCTTAGACGGAACATTGGGCAGGCTGAGTTCTGTTCCTGGTTTGTCTGTAGATGGTCTGTGCATTTTTAGTCAAACCCTATAGAGGTTTTTCTAAGCAAAATATATGTACTTGTTTAGCTGTCCCTGTGATTCTCATCTAAAAGGTGATGTGGGATTGTATAATTCAAGGTAGTCAAACTCAGACAACCATATGTTTTCAAAGGCAGTCTTCAGTGTGGTTACAGAGTGAAGGTGCAAATCCCATGCTTATTAGATCATTTGTAAATCACTTTATTGAAAGCTAAACAATTAGTTCTTGAGTTACTTTCATTTTTCACAATCTTCCATTCTCCAAAGTAAAGTTTATTAAAGATATTACGTCCTGTCCAATCACGATACAAAATTGAAAGTATGGAAGTCATTGACGACAGGTTTTGTGGATGCCAAATATTTGGATGGATTCAGATAGCAACTAAATGCATTCATAGAAGAAAAATCCATCAGGAGCTATCGAGAAGAAAGATTATACTCTCAGCTTAGAATTCCTTGCACACTGCTAAAACCTGGGCTTGCATTAAAAAGAATTATTACAGGCATCCTTCCTGTGCTAGGCATTGTTAGGAGAAAGGGAGATGGACTGTGGATTCAGCTCAATATGCCCATTTTGATGATTTTAAGTACTAAATGATTAATTTGTGCATTCACAGCCTTCCTATCATGCCAAAATAATGAACTACATGCAATGTTTGAGTAGGGTTGAGAAAGGAATCAGATTAAGAATACAGTAACTGAGTGAAGTTCTCAGACTTGAGAACAACTATGAGTTGTTACTTCAAACCGATATATCTTTCAAATAAATGGTGATAGGTTAACGATCATGTCAGTCTCATCACATAGCATTCGATGCAAGAAAAGAACAAAATCTCCCACAAAAAATACAGCTATTGTAGACTGCTGATTCCTTTATTATTCTGAAAGAAGATACGGAAATGGTTGTTCTGATTGCTTATTTTTTTCTGCAAGTAAGTGTAACAGCCGAATTCAGCAGCATATTGTACCAAATCCTAATTATTGTGGGTGTGGTATAAAGCTTAAGATGTATAGACAGAGAAATAGACTTCCCACTTTAGAAAGACCTCGGAATATAGCTTGCTGTAATTTCAAACGGCAAATAGATGGGAATTTTAACTTCACACTAAAAATCCTCTATCTGCACAGTTTTCCATTTCCACAAGGTAATTTCAGCTCCCCGTTTTCAACCTCCAAACTTCTATGACTCACTTATTGTTTACACAAATATTCCACACTTATGACTAGTATGGCAAAGACTGGAGAAGTGGTTGTCCACAGCTTTATGCAATACAAAAAGTTATTTCAATGAAAATAGAGTACAAAATTCATTCCCATACTTCACAACCAGGTCTTGCGGAGATTGCATCTTTTGAACAAAAATATTATAAAACACAGAAATAATCCCTTGAGTTTTGATATTTGAGGGAATTATTCCTCTCATATAAGAGGAATTCTCATCTGAACCAAAGAACTGAAATTGCCCCTAACATTACTCTGTACGTTCATAACTGTTCATAACATACAGTTTAATAATACATAGAAACAAAATACACAGAAAATTCACTGCAAGTTGCTGAATCCAGTAGTCTGACAGAGGTGAGACTGCCACAGCATCATGTTCCTAGGTCCAGCCAGCAGCTAGACTGAGCTGAGCATGTATCCTTGATACACATACACACACACACACGTACACTTCCACAATACGCATATACATACACACATAGCTGAACACAAAAAGTAACACAGACAGGAACACTCACACAAATAGAGGTAGCACAGATGGATTAGTTCTGTTTCCATCTCTGGCAGCTCAGGATGAATATCTGTTAGTGGACAATTTATACGCACAGCACAGATCCCTCCAGTAGCTGGCTTTAAACATTTTGTCTACCTAGTAGCTGGTCCCTAGATCTGGTTTCCCAGTTGTCTCATGCAAAAAGATACACATGTACAAATGAGTCTGACCCCCCCAGACCTCACAGTCTCCCCAGTTGCTAGCTTGGATCCCCTGGGTCCTCCAGTAGCCAACTCTCAGATCCCTCTGGTCTCTACAACTGCTTCAGTACTTGGCTCCCAAGCCTCTGTCATACCCATCATTTAGTCCAGCTGGATGTTAGCTAGGGATTACATGCCAACAAGCACTACTGCAGTCTCTCAAGTTGCTGGCACATGAGATACGTGGTCCCTATAATCTGTAGTCCCCAATTCTGGCTGCTGGCGCTCAAGCCTCTATGTACACACATGCACGCTGAAAATAAAGGACCTTACTCAGAAAAACAGTCAAAAATGGAGTTTAATGAGAGTACAGGACAGACTGAGGTGCTCAGGCATTGTGCATGGCTAAAAAAGTGTGGTGCCTGATAAGAGGCATCTGGCCCCTTTTATTTCTTTCTCTCTCTATTTTCTCATTCCTGCTCCTTCATAAACCACCCAGATTTTTCCCTTTCCCTGCCTTTGTTTTCTCCTCTCATTCTCTGATAATCACAGAATCACAGAATGTTAGGAATTAGAAGAGACCTCAAAAGATCACCTAGTCCAATCCCCCTGCTGGAGCAGGAACACCTAGATGAGGTTACACAGGAAGGCGTCCAGGTGGGTTTTGAATGTCTCCAGAGAAGGAGACTGCACAACCTCCCTGGGCAGCTTGTCCCAGTGTTCTGTTACCCTCACTGAGAAGAAGTTTCTTCTCAAATTTAAGCGGAACCTCTTGTGTTCCAGCTTGAATGCATTACCCCTTGTCTTACTGTTGGTTGTCACCAAGAAGAGCCTGGCTCCATCCTCATGACACTCACCCTTTATATATTTATAAACATTAATGAGGTCACCCCTCAGTTTCCTCACTCCTCCCAGTTTGGTGGCATCAGCAAATTTGCTGATAGTAAGCTCAATTGCCTCATCCAAGTCATTGATGAATATATTGAATAATACTGACCCCAGTACTGACCCTTGAGGAACTCCACTAGATACAGGCCTCCAACTGCCCCATTGACCACGACTCTCTGGCTTCTTTCCTTCAGCCAGTTCACAGTTCACAGCGCACCTCACTACCCAATCGTCCAGTCCACATTTCCTCAGTTTAGCAGCAAGGATGCTGTGGGAGACTGTGTCAAACGCTTTACTGAAGTCAAGGTAGACTGTATCCACTGCTCTGCCATCATCTATCCACCTCTTTATGTCCTCATAGCAGGCTATGAGGTTGGTCAAGCATGACTTCCCTTTGGTGAAGCCATGTTGACTGCCCCTGATGACCCTTTTATCCTTGATATGCCTTGAGATGGCACCAAGGATAAGGTGTTCCATCACTTTCCCAGGGATGGAGGTGAGGCTGACTGGTCTATAGTTACCTGGGTCCTCCTTCTTGCCCTTTTTGAAGACTGGAGTGACATTCGTTTTCCTCCAGTCCTCAGGTACCTCTCCAATTTCCCAAGACTTAGCAAAGATGATGGAAGGTGGTCCAGCAATGACTTCAGACAGCTCCCTCAGCACCCAAGGGTGCATCCCTCCTGGACCCATGGATTTATGGATGTCCAGGTTGCTTAATTGCTGCCTAACCCAGTCCTCATCAACCAAGGCAGACTCCTCCACTGTCCTGACTTCCTCTGGGGCCTCAGGGGTACGAAGCTCCTCAGGACAGCCTCTGGAAGAGTAGACAGAGACAAAGAAGGCATTCAGTAACTGCCTTCTCTGTATCTTCTGTCACCAGGGCACCCACCCCATTCATCAGCGTGCCTACATTGCCTCTGGTGTTAGTTTTATCTGCCATGTATTTGAAAAAGCTCTTTCTGTTGTCCTTGACCCCTCTTGCCAGGTTTAATTCTAAGGAGGCCTTAGCTTTCCTTGTTGCCTCCCTACATCCTCTAACAACAGTCTTATATTCTCCCCTAGTGGCCAGCCCCTCCTGCCATGATCTGTAAACGCTCCTCTTCCACTTGAACCTACCCAGCAGTTCCTTGTTTAACCACGCAGGTCTCCTGGCTCCCTTCCTTGACTTTCTACGTGTCAGGATGCTCTGATCTTGAGCTTGGTAGAAGCAGTCCCTGAATGCTAACCAAGTATCTTGAGCTCCTTTACCTTCAAGCAGCCTTGCCCACAGGATTTAGTAGTAGCAAAATAGCAAAATGCTCCCCTCTGTATGACACATTGAGTCTCCTACCTCTATAGGCAGTTTCCACACTCAGCCTTTAAGGTTGCCTGGAGACCCTCTACAGTTAACTGATGATGATGGGTGTCACTCATACCCCATGGGGCTGACACCCTCCTGGGATGCCCTGGGAGGGGCCAAGTTGAGAGACCCATTCCTCTGCCTGAATTATTTGGTCTCCACTGTCTGCTGTTGTGCCTCTGGGCTTCTTCTAACCTGTGGAGATGAACCTTTCTTTAATCACAAAACCTAACACAGCAAAAATCCATCTGAAGCTGTTAGTCACATTTGTGAGTCATGTGGGCTTATTTTTCAGTCAACTGTTGCTTTTGAGTAACCTCTATTCAGATAGGAACCAGAAGTAAAATTTGTCAGTTTACTTACCCAAGACATGTCCCTCGCACCTAAACTTTGTGAATCTTGTTCCAAAATTAAGAGAGAGATCACCTTCGGCCAATTAAGTTGCTCCATCTCCTCTCTGCAAGCCTATCTTTTAGATGAAAGTGAGGGAAGGATGTAGGATACAGTCACCTGGGGCACATCACCACAGACACTCTGCTTCTTCTCACATAAAAGCAGCTGTAGAGAAATGGAAACAATTTATAGCATCTTAAGGCAGAGATCTAAACCAGGTCAGACTAATTACAGACTGAAATGGCCAACTAACTCTCCACTGGCCAGGGTAATAAACTCAGAGGTAAACAGTATAGGTATGAACATTTAATCTGATGAATCTTACCTTAAACTCATTAGTTAGATACGTAATATAAGAGATCTGGATGCTGCTGTGAAAACCTTTAAAGTCATCTACCTCTCAACATGTGTAATATATATGTATCACTTAACATGAGAGCTGATGAATCAAAAATATAAATTTAAGTTATCATAAAGCAACTAAATATGGTAAAATACACCTTTTTCAATATTTTCTGTATGAAATTCAAGGTCAAGTGTTTAACTGAAATATGTTTGCATTAGTTTTAGAACAGCATAAGCTTAAGCCAGAAAACTCCAATCCAGAACTTTCAAGGGGAGAAAGTTCAAGTTTTTTGAAAGAGGGTTTATTAATTAGAATCTATTAAGACAAGATCAGAACAGGACAAAAAACCCATGTCAGGTTACAGGGCACAGCAGTTGCACGTTCCCCTGAGATATGGAGCCTTCAATGGGGCTCTTTTAGCACCTTTTGTGTCCCGCTGTGCCTGTTCCCACGTACACACCTAGGATGGTACCAAGGTGTTGATAGTCACATCCTCCCCTACCCTGGGGCAGGGTGACTTCACCTCCACTAGCTGGTGGGGCAGGAGGGGTGGGACCCTTGGTCAATTGACCAGGTCCTTAACAGGACCCTGAGTCACTTGACAGGGTCGTTAGCAGAGCAGGTGCCCAGAGCAACTGCAAAGCTTCTGGACCATGTTGTAACGCCCACAGCCAGATCCGACCAGACTATAAAACAGGGTTCCCGCCAAAGGCCCCCTTTGGAGTGGTCTTCTTGGAGAAGCAGGTCTGTGAACTAGAGCCCTCTCATTAGACTGAGACATCGTCTAAGGAGTCTTCCTGAGATTAGGAGCATCTCACCTCCTCGTCCGGGCGAGGGGTAATTTACTGGATATATCCTCGAATGAATCCTTGCCTAACAAGGCAAGTATGAGGCCTTGCCTAACCCAGGCAAGCGATTATTTCTTGTGGGTATCCTGGAGTCAGAGGGCTCTGGTTTTGTTGCTTGTGAGTGTGTGCATGCACGCTGTCAATCCTCGTTATTCTTATTTTGCTGCATCCCAATAATTTCCTCAACTGATATCTGAATCTGTATTTTATGTTGTCGGAGTGCTAACTAATTGTATAAACCCTGTTTCTAGTCGGTTTATTGGCTGCACTTTTCTGGCCAGAATAAAGTCTGTTTTGGAACTTGTTGTCCACCTAAAACTGACTTTGTGGTGCCTCTGTGACACAGGGATATAAACCAGAATTTCTTTTTCCAGGAATAATATTCTGAACCACTAGGCTACCAGTTCATGTCCTGTTTCTTTCACATGACAAGCCAGGCCTGACCTGATGAAGGCAAAGCTCAGAGAATCTAGGCTGAAAGTGACACATGACTTCAGGGTAGAAGTTTGGATTTGTGCTCATAAATTCCTATTCAGTATTACTTCAGGAGCCTCCTTTATTTGATACGGTCATTTAGCTAAAGCTTTCTTAAAGACAATATTTTTGGTGTTAGTTTAGCAGTGGATCTCATACATATCTTGCTTCCCCCCCCTCCCCAAAAAAAGCAAGCAAACAACTATTTCCCCCCCTCCCCTCTGTTCTTCTGTCCTTGGTATGCCTTACAAATTTTGCTCAATATTAGAGTTCTTGTCATAGTTCCTGTAGGACTGATTTGGCAGCTGCCAAGATGCAGTCAGAGGTGAGCGCCATGATAGGGAAGTACTTAAGCACAGGTGACAGGCTGTGTGGCAGCAGCAGCATGACATTTTATCTGGAGATACAGACAATGCGGGCAGTAGCACATTGCATTTGATACACACAGGGGACAGCTGTGGTAAGTGTCGCAGTACACAAGTAAGTGCTTTGAAAGAATATGACAGGCAAAATCTGACTTATCTTAAGAATTGGGGGGAAAAAAGTAATGTAATGGAAACAAAAAGATAGGTTCTGTATGTTGAGATCAATTTCATCCTACATTAAATAAGCTGTATGTATACTGTACACACACAACATTAAAAAATACTTATATATAGATTACACCTGTCAGCTGGAAGATTTAATTCCACACAGTCCCAGCCTTTGAATGGGCCTGAGTGTCCCTGCCTGATGTGCATTAAATAGGACCTTGTTCCAATTGCAGTTCCAACAGTTCCACTGACGTGAGTAAAAGTGGCAGTGGTAGGTTCCTGTTTGACAAAAGCAAAACCAGGTATCAATCATTCATTTTGGTTTAGGTTTCCCTTAAGACTTATTTAGTTTCTGTGTTGCTCATAATTCTCGGAAGCAAAAAAATTTAAAAAAAAATGGAATATCGAGCTACACCAAGACTCTTTCGGAAAGTTGGAAGTCATGTATTCAAGATCAAGTACTAATATCTCTCATTCATATAGTACACTGAATTTTGTTCTAGAAAGCCTGGGAAGGAAAAGAATGAAGGGTACTATGTTTCACTGAGGCCCACCGCTGGCTGTCTTTTTACTTTTGTTGATCTTTTTACAGATCAACCCTGATGTTGTCATTAAGTTATTACAAACCATAGAAGAGCAGCATTGTAAGTATTATATATTGGCTTTCTGCAGCACCATTATCCCCCACAGCTGGCAGGATTTTGGACAAAAATATTTCTGCCATTCTGGCATGCACATGGAGAGGGAGCAAAGAGATATGTGCTAATAGGCTTTTATTTTTTTCACAGTAACCTGGATTTGTGACATATATTCAAAGTACAGCTATTAAACTCTTTCAGCTATGGAGGGAAAAAAAAAACAACACACAGAGGAAAAAAATTTCCTTTAGGCATATTTTCCTTTTGTATCTATGCTCTATAAGTTTTTGAATTTAGTTATATACTGGACTAGATCTTTAATAAACATATATCAGTACAAGATAAATTGAATTAATTAGAGTTATGCTGTTTAAATCTTCTACGTCTTTTAATATTTGGACCTTGTGATATAGCCAGAAACACTTATTTTATTAACAAGAAGTAAAGAGACATGTGACTGCAAGATAAGGATGTGACATCTACATGACTATCTTTTACTCTATGTTTCTTGTTTAGATCTTGCATAGGTTTCGTTGGTTTTAGCCTTGAAATTAGTAAGCAATAAGCTCTGATTCTCCATTTTTCTGCCCTGTCACATGTCCCTTCAGGAGAAGGAGATCTTTGGAGCGCTCCTGCCCTACTGTGGAGCATGGCACCTCCTCTGGGCTGTGTTTTACAGCTACAGAGCAGTGATGTACAGCATAGCCCATCATGGTTTTGTTTTGGGGTTTTTTTGGGGGAAAAAAAAAAAAAAGAAAAAAGAAATAAGTAATACAGTGAGCCCACTGAAGGAAAGAGCTGTGTACCACACCAGTTAAAGATGAATAGCAATGCCGTGGGTTCCCAGGAAACTACAGCCTGTAAATTCTCACCACCATGAATGGTACATACATCTTCTGGTCCAAAGTAAAGAAAAAGACGATAATGAGACAACAGCTTTCTGTAGGGCACAGCCTTAGATAATGATTTTTGCCTATCTCCTCTGGCTCTCAAAAGATGTTCCATTATAGTAAAATTTACTGGGAACTTTTATTTAACTGTCCTAACAGAGGGAGTTAATTGTAGCAAATATGCCTAAGGCACAGGATGTTAAAGAGGCTGAAGTTTCTTTAACTGCTCCAGATGTCTAATAATCTTCCTATTCTCCGGAATTTTGCACTATTAGTAACACCAAGCTACTCTACAGCAAGGAAAAAGTGCTAGTCTTTCATTGCCTCAAGGTTGCGTTTTTCCTGCAATTTACTGGCAGTGGAATTTGGGAAGAGAAAAAATGTTTGCTTGCAGGGTCAATGGAAAAAGGAGAGTACAAGTGAAAATGTGAAATAAGACAGTTAGAAAGACAAAGTTTAAAACTATAGCAGGAAAAAACCACCACCAACAACAAAATCAAAGCCAACAACCTAACAAAACCCCACAAATGCCACCAAAAAAAAACCCCAAAAAACAAACAAACAAAAAAAAAAAGGGAAAAAGAAGTAAAGTAATAAGTAATGTAATACCTAAAACTTGTACAAGGCTGTTGAGAGACAGCAAAGAAAAAAAGATAAAACCTGGGATGCTTTCAATTAGAGGACATTTAAGAATAAATATACCAGGAAAAAGATGAATCCTATAATGTTTCTGCTGAAGTAGAAATGTCAGGCTTTCTAACAATAGGGCAAAATGAACAATTTAATAATTTTTATCAATCTTTTATTATAATAATGCATGTAATATTTTCCATTCTAACAATAACTCAGGAAATTTTTTATTATAATAGCAACTTATAAAGATAGATATTTCAAAGATGCAGGATTAATAACTTGAGGCTAAGATTATTAGAAAAGCTGAGCAAGGGCTTTTACGGGCCTATGATGTTGACTTTCAGTAAGTCTTGGACATGGGAGAAGTTCCAGAACATGGAAGAAAGTTTTTTATCAATATTTTAAAATCTGTAGACAGAATGCTAACATGTTATAGGCTTGAAATATATATACTACACAAAAAAATACAAAAGCGATAACGTAGGACTTGATTGATTTTGTTAGCCATCTTTAATTCTTGTTTAATGCCAATCAGCATGGGATTATAGAAAACAGATTGTATAAATTAGGTTTTTGTTTTGGTTTGTTTTTTTACTTTCAAATGTGACTGCTAATAATAATTTTCTAGTATAGTTCGAACTCAGAAGGTTTCTGGTTATTTTTAAGAAAAGAGAATAAAACACAAAGCAACAAGCAAAAGCAAAACAAAACATGACACATTACTTTGATTCGACACTGTCTAAGTCAATGTTTAAGTGGATATTTTTCTAATGGTGCCCTAAAAGCAAACAGTTCCTAGCCTATGTGCATTTGAGTACTTTTATTAATGATTAGCACTGAATAGAACATCAGAGAATTAAAAAAAAAAAAAAAAGACCTTAAAACCAATCAGAAGTAATCAAGCTGTCTTTGTTTCTGATCACAATTTATCATCAGATGATATATAAGTTATTCACATTTCTTGGTTTTGACTTCAGTTTCTTGAAAATGAAACAAATTAATACTTTCGATCTTAGTGGTATGATGTATCCTAAAATCTCACATAAATTATTTTAAGAATAAAAGTTGATTCCTATCTTTAGAACCTTCCAAGCCAGGCTTAAGTCAATATATAACTCTGTTGAAACAAATCCAGCCTGGTTAGGTCTTCCTTTATAAAAAGAGGAATTAATTTACATTCAAATAATAGGCTTAAATTTTATTCCAGTCATACCATTTAGCAAAAAGCACACACTGAAATAAGAATGACCTAAAGCAATATTCTTAGTAGTGAAATAATTTCATAGCTAAATTGAATGAAGTTGAAGGGATCGTCATTCCCATCTCTTAACAAAATAAAAAAAAAATTGAGAGTGAATACCCTATTACTGAAATATCGGAGTACAAAGAAAACATAAAGCTCTACATCTTTATTTTGGAGAGGCCATCTTTTGGCCCCTACCATTATTTGATTTTCTACTTGGATGACCTAGCTATATCTAAAGGGATATTAAATGCTATAAGTCCATGTTTGGAGAAGAAAAGTGCTTATGACTAGTATCTAAGTTAAGAGAGATAAAGAGAAATAACACTGGTTTGAGAGAGCACTCATTCAGAGAGGTATATAACACAGATCAAGCTCACAGTACAGCTGGGACCTTTACAGCAAAAAATGTGTTTCTGCTATCTAGTAGATGAAAACATCCAATACTGAGTAGGCATTGAGAATACCAAGATCATCTGGCAATTAGAAAAATAGCCTTTTCAAATTTATAGCTGAGTCTGGCAAAATAAGGAGGGACGTATATAACTTATGACATAAAAAATTGCAGCCTTGACTAATGTCTTATTATTTTCTGTTTATGATGAAAGATAGAAATTGCAATGAATACTATTGTAATAATCTGGGAGAAGACCAAGTGAAGGCTTAGGTATTTCATGGCTATTTATTACTTTACAGTGCTTCTTTCCTACTATTATTATTTATGTTCTAGGAGTACTTGCAAATCATAGCTAGGAACAGGACTCCATTACTTCAGGAAGTTCAAAAATAATGAGGACACTAAAAAAAATGAAAAAATATTACCTCATTTTAATGACTTAGTCTAAGCTATTTCACCAAGGGTCCTTCCTTAATGAAGTCAGGCTCTGTCAGGTGGCTAAGCATCCAGTCCTGAGATAGGTGAGGTGACTTGTCAGTCATAGAGATAGATTGTCTAATCTACAAGTATGTGTTAAAGGTGTGGGTGTGTGGGGAGAGGGCACAATAAGAAAACCAGGTGGCCTGGCACAGGGTAAAAAGATATGACTGAGAAGCATCTTATTTTTTTATACGCTCTAGAGAAGATGAAAGCTTGACCTCATCAGTAGGGTACAGATCACAGCTTCATCTTTGCCATCACTGTTGTGCTGTGCACTGCATGTCACCCTCAATATTCCAGCAATTGTTCGATTTCCAAACCATTACTGATACTAAGCAGAAGGTAGATCTTACACTGGATACCCCGAATATCATGGTCAATATCTCACAGTTTATAAACAAAAATGTAGTGATTCCTAAGACACAAGTGCATAATCTCATCTTTTTTACTGAATTCAGGATCACAAGAAAGATGACATTGCTGATATATGTATTTATTTTTTAATCATTTGTAGGATAGCATCCTGTAACAACAACCCCATGGTGATAAGGACAATACAATACAATACAAAATAAAAACTGCCATTCCTCAGTTCTGTAGCTGTTTAGAGCCCACATATTTAGAGAAATGTATTGACTTGCAAAGCTAGTCCTTCCCAAAAAACAAAATACTCTGCAACCACATTCCTTTGTATTCCTGTTGAAAGTGCATGGTCTAACCTGTCAAATGAATTTTAAATACTCTTTTGACTCATTGAAAATAACCCTTTTTTTTTTTTTTTTTTTTGTGGGCACAGACCATTCCAACCTACAAAAGATCTACTAGCTAGATTTTTAGTTTGAATGCAGTACAGCAAGCTGGATAGGCTCCAAAATAGATATCACCTGAAATATGAGACACCTTAGATCACTATACAAATACTGGTCTTGAATTTAAGCTTTAGGCTTGCTAGCACATTGCTTGACAGTGAATATAATGTTGTTGTGGGGTTTTGTTTGTTTGTTTCCCCACAGATTCTTAGACAATGAGCTCCACATTATTTAAATAATTGCATGCATTGTACTTGAGTGTAAGAGATCTGTGTTCTGTATTTCAATGGTTAGGGTACTCAGAGGGGCAGTAGAAAAATGATACAATAGGTATTTATGAACACAGCAATAAAAGAAAACTTGAAATAATCAGACAAATATTCTTCATATATTAATATATTTTTTTCCCATTTATTTTCCTGCCAACATCATCTAATGGCTGAAACGTAGTTTTGCCCTTGTTTATGTCACACATGTTCTTTTAAAAAGCTTATTTGCACTCTCTCTCAGTCTTCCATTTTTTGGCTAAGCACTGTACACATTTTTCACATGAAGTCTCACAATGCTTTATATAATGACATTAACGTTTCTCTTTCTCTATTGAATATACCTCTTACAGTCATTATGACCATATTGCTTTGAGCTTATAGACATTTCATGACAGAGGAGTGCATATAGGCTTTATAAATTCCCATCTTATTGCTGTAGTTTATATTAGTAGTTTCATCGTATTTCTGAATGTCCGTCATGATATCCTGATTTTCCTGAAGAAATATCCCAGCTCTGTGTATCACTAGCTCTTATTATCACTATCTTATTTTCTGTAGCAAAGCTGTTAGAAGTTTGTTAAGACCAATATATGTGACAGTCTAAGAAGAGCTTCCTTTCAGCCTCATAGTTTGATTTGTAGAAAAAAACTCTATTTTTTTTTTTCTTTAGTAGCATCACATTTTCCATTGAAAATCACAGAATCATGGAATCATTTAGGTTGGGAAAGATGTTTAAGATTATTGAGTCCAACCATAAACCACATTTCTAAGTGCCACTTCTACATGTCTTTTAAACACCTGGTGACTCAACCACTTCCCTGCGCAACCTGTTCCAGTGCCTGACAACTCTTTCTGTGAAGAAAATTTTCCTAATATCCAATCTAAACCTCCCCTGGCACAACCTGAGGCCATTTTATCTTGTCCTATCACTTGCTAATTGGAAGAAGAGACCAACACCCACCTCGCTATAACCTCCTTTCAGGTGGTTGTAGAGAATGATAAGGTCACCCTTGAGCCTCCTTTACTCCAGGCTAAACAACCCAAGTTCCCTCAGATGCTCCTCATAAGACTTGTTCTTCAGACCCTTCACCAGCTTTGCTGCCCTTCTCTGAACTCTCTCCAGCACCTCAGTGTCCTTCTTGTAGTAGAGGAGCCCAAAACTGTACACAGTATTTGAGCTGTAGCCTTACCAGTGCAGGGGGGGACAATCACATTCCTAATCCTGCTGGCCACACTATTTCTGACACAAGCCAACATGTTGTTGGCCTTCTTGGCCACCTGGGCACACTGCTGGCTCATGTTAAGCTGGCTGTCAGTCAAGACCCCCAGGTCCTCTTCTGCCAGGCAGCTTTCCAGCCACTCTTCCCCCAGCCTGTTGTGTTCCATGGGCTTGTTGTGACCCAAGTGCAGGATCCAGCACTTGGCACTGTTGAACCTCATACTATTGGCCTTGGCCCATCAATCCAGCCTGTCCAAATCCTTTTGTAGAGCAGATCAGCAGTCCAGTCCAGCTTGGTGTTGTCTGCAGACTTAACGAGGGCATACTTAATCCTCTTGTCTAGATCACTGATAGAGATATTAAACAAAACAAGTCCCAATACTGCACCCTGAGGAGCACCACTTGTAACTGGCCTCCAACTGGGTTTGACTCTGCTTACCACAACTCTTTGGGTCCAGACAGTGTTTTACCCAGCAAAAACACACACCTCTCCCATCCACGAGCAGCCAGTTTCTCCAGAATAATGTTGGAGGAAACAGTGTCGAAAGCTTTACTAAAGTCTAGGTAGGCAATACCCACAACTTTTCCCTCATCTGCTAAATTGGTCACCTTGTCATATGAGATCAGATTTGTCAAGCAGGACCTGCCTTTCATAAACTTGTGCTGACTAGGCCTGGTTGCTTAGTTGTCCTGTATTTGTTATATGAGCCACTTCCACCAGCTCCCTCAGTACCCTTGGGTGCATCCCATCTGAATCCATAGATTTAAAGTACTTCAGCCTTTTCCCCGTCCTTTGCCACTATACTCTCCCCACATCCAATAGAGATTGGGATTTCCCCTTATCCCTCCTTCTCTTGCCATGTATTTATAGAAACATTTTCTATTGTCTTGTACAACAGTAGCCAGATTAAGTTCTAGCTGGGCTTTGGCCCTTCTAATTTTCTTCCCTGCATAACTTCACAACATCCTTGTAGTCCTCCTGAGCTGCCTGCCCCTCCTTCCAAAGATCACAAACTATTTTCCTCTTGATTTTCAGCCAAAGCTCTCTCCATATTCCTTGTTTTGTGTTTCAAATTTTGTTCAATCTTGCATGCTGTTAAAAGCCTGGCCTCAGCATGCAAGTTTCATTATTATGTTACTCTTCAAACATACTGGACCATTACAAGCTTAACAAACTGATTTATAACACTAAAAGACTTGTACTAGATTTGTAAATTTTTTAATAGATATATACTTTGGATATAAATAGAAATTTTGGGATGTGTGGGCTAGTTCTTTTTTTGATTTTCCCATTGTGATGAAGTTCTTTTCTTTATACCTTTTTTCCTTTCTATTTTTATTCAATATAATGTGTGAAACTGTTATTGAAAAAGTATGCAGCTACATATAGATCTTTTATTTTTATTNTTTTTATTTTTTTTTTTTTTTTAATCTAGCTGTCTCATCATTGCAGAGTGGCCTCATTTCTTCTTTCCCCATCCGCCAGGTTCCTCATTCCCATTCAAGTACTCTGTCAATCAAATTATTATTTTATTTTCCATGTATGAGAATTGAAAGTCTATCTTTCAGTTTGACAGGGAGTAGAAACATTTTAAAGTCTGTTAGAATAGACTAAGTTGCTTAGAAACTCAATGCTTTGAGTTTCCTTCCATATAAGATGCCTATTCTTGTTTCTCTTTCCTCACAATTGCTGTAAAGTGTTTATCTATAGATGGTGTTTTGCAGACAACATGTTTTCTACATGTTTATAAGCGGTCTCGGTAACTGTAGTTTCTGTTATCAATTAATACGAATAATCATGATTTTATTATGAAAAATTTACATGTGGAAGAGTGGGGATGGAATGAGTTCTCTATATTAAATATAAAATGCAAAAATAAAGAATGTGAAACAATTTGCTGTATTTTTTTGAACTGGGAATTCACTCCTATGGAATTTGTGTGCCAAGAAGAGTTTCACTATTACTCTCAGTCAGTACATAAGGCATTTGTTCACTTAACCACAGCAGGAAATGACACAAGGAATTAGATAATATTGATGTTAAAACCCTATCAGAAGACAGGTACTAACAAAGATATATTTTATGACTCCTTAGCAGACTGGGTGGTCCATGCTAAATATTAGAAATTCATATTCATTGTGGCAGGGGAGCTGATCATTTGGAAGTGACATAGGGAAAATTGCAAAGACACAATTGCTCACCATTTTAAGATAAAAATAAATTTTACATATTGAGTAATTTTATTATTTATTTGTTTTATACAATTAAGTATTTTTTAAGTTCTAAGACTTCATCAGTCCTCACTCTCTGCTTTCTAGATGGATTTTTTTGGCATCTGAAGTGTCTCCTATCTTCATTAAGCTCCAGCTGCTATTGCTTTTCTTATATTTCGGCTTTTTTACTCGTGTTTCCATGCCTGAATTTTAGTTCTGCGTATTTCACTGCGCAGTGTTCTTGGTCTATTAAAAGCTAGCAATAGAACACAGAGACACAAATCATTGCCTTCACTCAGCTAGCTGTGCATATGTGAAGGAAATGGTGAATACTAGAGGGAAATAGTCTTTAGGTACAGATACGGAATATTTGGAAAAGACTTGTTATATAGAAGCCATGCTTTAGGGACATCCACAGAGGACAGTATTTTATAATCATGTCTTAGATATGTAAGAGGCATAACTGGTGCCTAATAAAAATTGTGGCCTCCTTGTACTTCAGTAGACACTGATGTTTTCCCCCTGCATTTTTGATATTGTAACTCATTTATGTGAAAAGTGGTTATATATGAAAATGCCTTGAAATGAAAACTGCAACTTCTCATAACTAGTTTGAATCAAAGAAACTAATTGTGTAAGAAGGAAGCAATGCAGACTAAAGGCCCATCTGTGTTAGGGTATCATCAGGTTTTTCTCTGATAGCATAGAAAATTATGGTCAGTTTTCATTACATTTTGTTTTCTTTTGTCTTCACCGGAAAATGCACTTTACATTCTGTTTCCTTTGTGCAAAACATTTGATTAATCTTCTCGTAGTTCTATGTATGTTTCTGTTTCCCTGATGGAACTCCTTTCGTTCATTTGTCACCAATAGGTTCTCCTGGATATTAATCAAAGGCTATATATCCTAGTGAGGAAAGCTCCCCGGTAATGCACCTTCAAAACATCAGTTCAATAAAATCCTGTATCCATTAAATTTCTTATACCTACCATGATATACATGTAACTATATTTTATCAGTAATTGAAAGTAGTAAGGCAAATATAAAAATGCACATCTTTAGCCCTTCTAATACAGATTTCTCTTAACATGACTAATCTAGTTGATAGTATCCAGCTGGTTATGTGAATAAATATACATTGTAATGGGTACTTTCCTAACCTACTTGTTAAAAATACTTTATATACATATATTGATATACAGAGAGATCTAAAAATAAGCAAACAAACAAACAAACAAAAAACAAAAAAAACCCCAAACAAACAAAAAAACCCCCCACACAACCAACGAACCAAAAAAAACATAAATTATAAATCAAAGTATTTGATTTGGAACTCCTCCTGTTTGCCAACTATTTTACATAATACACATTTTCTTCCAGGATACATATTTACTCACTCATCAGAGAGACTGTAAACAATGCACTACGTGTTTTGGAAACTAAGCTATTTATAGCAGTGGAATAATTTTCCAAGGCCTTGTAGCTCTAGCATAAGGCATGTTCATTATCAGATCTGACAACAGAGAATTTACAAGAAAATATGTAACATCCCCTCAGTTCAAGAAGGTCAGAGAGCTGCTGGAGAGAGTCCAGTGTAGGGCAACAAAGATGATTAAGGGAGTGGAGCATCTCCCTTCTGAGGAAAGACTGAGGGAGCTGTGTCTCTTTAGTTTGAAGAAGAGGAGACTAAGGGGTGACCTTATTAGTGTTTACAAATATATAAAGGGGGAGAGTCACGAGGATGGAGCCAGGCTCTTCTTGGTGGCAACCAATGATAGGGCAAGGGGTAACGGAATCAAGCTGGAACACAAGAGGTTCCACTTAAATTTGAGAAGAAACTTCTCAGTGAGGGTGACAGAACACTGGAACAGGCTGCCCAGGGAGGTTGTGGAGTCTCCGTCACTGGAGACATTCAAAACCTGCCTGGACACCTTCCTGTGTAACTTCATCTAGGTGTTCCTGCTCCGGTGGGGGGATTGGACTAGATGATCTTTTGTGGTCCCTTCCAATTCCTAGCATACTGTGATACTGTGATACTGTGATACTTATGTAAAACACTTTGTTGAATGAAGGGTTAAAAATCAGAAAATCTCTCTTCACTTGTAATTAAAAATTGGGAAAGCACTATGAAATGTAAAGTTGATTCTAGCACAAAATAGAAGCAGTCTGGGAAAATAAAATTTAAGACTTTCTGCTCTTGATATCATTATATCATTTTTTGGCCAAACATTAGCCCACTGAATCAGTATGGAGTAACTCCTGATTAACACTGAAGTCAATAAGATTACTCTCCAGCCCTTTGTCTTTAACTTCTGACAGAGCTCCCTTCTAAAACAGTGCTAGAAACTGACTGGCAACCTCAGAGCTAGCTTTGAGTAGGAACATTTGTCTTTGCATATAAAATTTTCATTCACATTAAGATAGATTCAATCTCTTTCAGAATATAGAAATATTTACAGATCTTTAAATCGATAGATTTAGATTAGATTAACATAATCTAGGGGTTTTTTGATAATTTTAAAATAGCAACTGCATTGCTCTATCCCAAAACCCATAAGGAAGTTGATGCAAATCTTGATGGTCTATGTAAACACTAATCTCACATTCTGTTTTCACATTGGAATTGAGGAGTGGGTGTTTGCTTTTGAACTGAAATGCTATTGATATCAGTGTGTGCTTATCAGCTCAGGATAGAGAAGTTGTCTCTGCTCCCATGCTCTTACAATTTGCAAAGAGGTTGTTGTTTCAAATGTTATTTTTTTTCAGTAAAGAGACAGCTCATTAGATCTCATTACTATTCAACAGCTGTCACAGATCATGGATTTCAAACTTACGGCAATACATCCCTTTACAAAAGCTTTCTCCAAAAATGGGGAAACAATTTCTTTTGTCATTAACCTCAAATGACATTATGCATGTCTGCATTTACACCTTTTACTCTGCTGATGAGCATTTCAAAATTCAGTAGTTTAAACTTCTTTATGGCATTTGTTCTCTTTAAAATGCTGATTTCTGCTATTGGAAAACTGTAAACCAATAAATGAAATGAAAATCAAGATATTTCATCACCATATTCTGTCACAAATATAGGAGTAAAATCTTTTTATCCTCTTCACAGTCTGTTTGCAAGGAAAAAGGGAATTCATCACTTCAATGAGACCAAGAAGTGAACTTGAGTTAGAGTAGGTTGACCACGCAACTCCCATCTGTATCATCAGAGACTGCAAGGTTAGTGTGTTATACTGAGGAAAAAAAGGTGTCCACGGAATGTTGGTAAAGTAACTTCAGAGTTACTAATGTTAATTTAACATTTCTGAACAAATGCATTCCAAAGGTCTTACTTCTGAAAAGGATTTTACAGCCCTTACNAAAAAAATAAAATAAAAAAAAAAAAAAAAAAAAAAAAAAAGGATTGTTATTGGCAGAGCTAGAAACAATATACAATGATCTTATTATCTGAACTTTTCTTTCACCTTTTAGAATATATAAAACAAGGAATTGTACACAGTGTTTCAGGTCCGTGTGTTAGAAAACACAGAAACTTCCCACAAAGTTCTGTCATATCAAGCATTTTGCATTCTTAAGCAGAAACATGAGAAAGCAGTAACAAAAATTTGCCAATTGATGATACCCTTACAAAAAAATCTGAAGGCACAAGGGTGTTTACGGCAGATAGTAGCTTCAATTAAAAAAATGCTGCTTCTGATGCAGTTTAAATTAGACATTTTCTGAAAAAATGGGGTAGAAAAGGTCTGATTTATAGCATAGCTTATGACTCTGATGACACTTTTCTGCATTTCTATTTGATCCTGAATATCAGTCTCTCTTGGTTTTGTTTATTTTTTTGTTTGTTTTTTGTGGGGTTTTTTGTGTGTGTGGTTTTATGGGGTTTTTTTTGGTTGTTTTTTGTTTTTTTGTGGGTTTTTTTGTTGTTTTGGTTTTTTGTTTGTTTTATTTTTGGTTTTTGTTTTTTGCAAAGGATTTTACAGTGTTGTTTTCCTTGTTGTTTCCACTTGATATAAAGCATATATGTGTGCCAAATTAGTGTCTTCCACAGGAGAAAGGTGATCTGTTCTTTTGTTGACTATTTTGACTTTTAAACAAATGTTTCCTTGTTTTACCATCTGCCACTTGCAGAATATTTACGGTTTGTAACTAAAGAATTCTATTAAATGTTCCTTTGTTTCACCATCCTCAGCAAAACATGTCTTCCTCATATCTAGTCTAAATCTCCCCTCCTTTATTTTAAAACCATCACCCCTTATCCTATTGCAACAGACCCTACTAAAAAGTTTGTCCATGAAATGCTGACATGTTGCTCAGGGAGCCATCAGAATGGAATTCTTCATACTCAGCTTTATGTAGCTCAAAATGGTTTTGTAAATTAGTCACTATAGGCTAGACATCTCCAAAAGGTGATTCATCTCCCTTGCTGGTGACTCTCAACACAAATAAAGCTAGATGAGAAGACTCCACCTCTGTACACCAGTATGCTTACAGTCAGGCTGCCGGAAGACAAGAATAAATCACAACTATCTTATTTTCTGTATTTTTAAAGAAGCTGATGACTATGTCAGTTTATATGAGGATCCTGGTCCTGTTGTAGGTGTTAGGAATGCTCTGACTGCTTTGGCCAGACGGAGGATTTAGTGAGAGGGACATCTAGTTTCCAAATCCTTGCCAAGCTAAATAGGACAACTTGTAACCACGTATATAACAAGTCTAAGCAATAAGCTAAGCTATGCAGAATGTATTGACCTCTGCCAATAAGCAGTTATGGTACTTTTAGGGACTCTCAAGGTAAAAATAATGACATTTGCAGAGTACAAGTGCTTCCATGATGAAGTGGCCCTGAGATCATGACTTAGAACCTAGACATGTAAGTCCTTTTCTGATACCCAGATTTATCTGATATGCCAAAGAACCCAACAGCAATCCATGGCAGAGAAAGGAGCTGACCCAAGGCTTCAACTTCTGAGCTAATATTTGAAATACATGTTCCAGATGGTTTTCATCTGTAACCATACCAGGGAAAGAATTTTTAATGTACATGTTTGGCTTCCATGTTAGAATTACACGATGAAATACTTGCCATTTATGAGTGTCTGGACCTAATATTTACATACAGTTATCACTTTCTAGAGTCAGATTCATACCTATTTTTACCTCAGCTACTCTTGATATAAAGTCAGTTGCATAGGCATGGGCACAATAAACTTTTTGCTTGTAATGAACTGTCTGAAACTGAATTTCTCCATACTCCAGGATTTTGTGACTACTAATACAGTGATTTTTTTGAAATGTGGAAGTGCTTTCTAATTTGTGAGAATAAGCTCAAAACATTGAACTGAAAATATGGGGGGACACTAATGAAGGGGAAAACAGATTTTTTTAACATTTTCTGCAAAATATATGATATATCCATAGCTAGAACAGTTCAACTAGCTTCAGCAGACCACACATTTTACTTAAATCCCCCAAGAATATGCCATGATTTTTCAGGTCATATTCATGAATCGTGTAGCTAGGTTAGAACTCAGATAGGAACTAGCTTGCAGCATGCTGGAATGATAAACATTTCCCTTTGAAATTCAAGCCAAAGCTCCATTCTAACAAAATGACAGTCACTGAATTTTCAAAAAACATGAAACTTCGTCAGCAAAATACACAGTATTGTCTCAAGAAAAAAATCTGACCAAACAATGAACATAAAATGAAACCTTGATTTTTTTCTTAAAAAAATAAATCTCTCTTTCATAAGTTATATTTGTATAGCTAAAACTTAAAAGAGCTAATAAAATTTATTCTTTTTCCTCTAATGCAACTTTCTCTAGAAATAATTTCTGAACTTCTGTTCATACAGTGGTCAAATTGTTTCACAAAATAAATTTTAAAAGTCCTTCATATTAATTTATTTCTTTAATTAGACACTAACCCTCTTATGAAAAGTTGTCCCTTATTACAGTGTTTGCACAGTCCTGATTGTGATTGAAATCTCTGACTGCTGTGGCGTGCAGCAGTAGTAACATCTCTGTCTTTTCATTGATGACTGAAACTGTTAAAGAAGAACTTACACATCACAAAGTTCTTCCACAGCCTGTCTGCAGAAATAAATTTTACTCTTTAAATATAGAATAGTTGAAAGCTATATAACTAAACAAAGGCCTGTGTGCAGCAGTTGATACAGTGAATTAGTAAATTCTGATAGTTGCTCAGGCTTTGGTGAAATACTTGGCTATGTTATTGAATTTATTTGACTACACAAATTAGCAACATGTTTGCAATTTTCACACTGCTGTTCATGCCTTTTTATATGCAGCTCCAGCTTTCTCAATGGGCAAGTAAGGGCTATAGTTTATTATAAAAGAAAAAAACCATCAGAGACAGTTCTAGTTGTTGATATGTGTGCTTTGTAACATGAAGTTCTTCTACATCTTGTTCTCTTCCTTTCTCTCCCAAGAAATCTCACACAAAGTGCTTACAAGCATGACCTTTATATTTCGTTTGTTTGTTTGTTTGTTTTTTGTTTTGTTTTATTTTGCTTTTACATTTCTGCCAAAAAGCCCAGAATCTATTTCAGTCTTGGAGTTATCTATGGCACATCCTTCAAATAGTAAGTTGACATTTTTTATTTGCTGTCTGGCTTGTGTCTTTTTTCTCTTAAACAAATCAGAGTAAAATTTTGCTCATTTCACAGAATCACAGAATCACAGAATGTTAGGGATTGGAAGGGACCTCAAAAGATCATCTAGTCCAATTCCCCTGCCAGAGCAGGAACACCTAGATAAGGCTACACAGGAAGCCATCCAGGCGGGTTTTGAATGTCTCCACTGAAGGAGACTCCACAACCTCCCTGGGCAGCCTGTTCCAGTGTTCTGTTACCCTCGCTAAGAAGTAGTTTCTTCTCAAATTTAAGTGGAACCTATTGTGTTCGAGTTTGCACCCATTAGCCCTTGTCTTACCATTGGTTGCCACCAAGAAGAGCCTGGCTCCATTGCCGTGACACTCACCCTTTATATATTTATAAACATTAATGAGGTCACCCCTCAGTCTCCTCTTCTCCAAACTAAAGAAACCCAGCTCCCTCAGCCTTTCCTCATGAGAGAGATGCTCCACTCCCTTAATCATCTTTGTTGCCCTGCGCTGGACTCTCTCCAGCAGTTCCCTGTCCTTCTTGAACTGAGGGGTCTGGAACTGGACACAATATTCCAGATGTGGTCTCACCAGGGAAGAGTAGAGGGGAAGGAGAACCTCTCTCAACCTACTAACCACCCCCCTTCTAATAC